>CM030369.1:31097738-31575876 GCA_003604175.2 Clonorchis sinensis | reverse complement strand
TATGATGTTGGAGCACTTGGAAGAGACTAAAGAAAGTGATTCTGGTAACTTTGCTTAACAGTCCCTTCTGCCAGTCTCTCAGATGTTAAACGAGTCTTAAACACTTTACGCGGCCCCAAAAAACAAAAGAGGCTTCTCCGGACAAGCGCGTAGTCGGAATCTAAAATGTGTTCCAAAACGACAAACAGTCGCTTATGTATCCGCGTCAACGGTAAGTGCTGGCGATGCAGTCACTTTGTCTGTAGCTGGCACGTTGTTGAAGAACATTATGTGGCCAGATGATTCCAAATACTTCGGAAGTTAATATCGCATAAAAACGTCCTGCTGAATCGGTTGTATGCCAGCGTCCATACGTTCCGAGTCTCATACGCGCAAAGCCTGCCCACTTGTGCATTCAGATTTCTGGCAATCACCACCGTTGCGTCCTCCGATAATTCAAAGGCGATGAGCGGTTATTCTTCCCATTTTCTGACTACTTCCGAGTAACAAGATTTACGCCGGATTTACTATAAAGCCGTGTTTCTTCTTCGCTGCTCTGTGCAAGCTCAAGGCATGCTTTCGCCATCATTAATAATGCCAAGACTTTGTTGCCTGCCGAGATTTGCTTGCAAGCTCGCATCAACTGTACCCATACGGTTTTCTGCCGTGTATATTAGTGTGTCTGTTCCACCAAACTGCAGGCATCCCGGAGACCGAACCTGGAACCTCCATGATAGCAGACGTGCGCGTTAGCCACTACATCAATCGGACTTCCAACGGGTTCTACTTTAGTAATAAGTTCGTATTGCATCTTACCTTGTAGTTTTTGTGAGATTTTGTTTAAAGCGGGCCTAAGTGCGCATTTCCATTTGACACGGTGCATGTGCTGCCGCGTCGCACCGCTGGCCAAAGAATGCAGGTAAGTTTAACGTGTACCAACTTCACCTGGTACCCATTTTCGGACATTTCACCACACCGCCCGAACGTAGTGACCGTTTTCTGCGCCGCCATCTCTGTACACGGCCATTTTACTACCTATTTGTCTACCTGTACTCTTGTGTAGCATCTGTTACTTACACTCCATTGATTGCGGAAAGCTCTGATGCCACACTGTCCCTTTTTCTCCTTCTACCTGCGCTATTATTGGTGGTACGTTCTACCTAATTCAGAATATTTATCAACCCGGTGTTTCATAAGATCAGTTTACCGTACATTATCCACCACCCTCCCCTATCTGTTTTCACTGTCTACCGGATGCAAATGGCGTGCAGTCCGATAGCTTTAATCGGCCTAAAAGGTGCTCAGCTGTCCAGATCGTACAAACACGATACCTGAGCTTCCAGCTTGCCCCAGCGGTACACTCAAAGCATCATAAAAATGCTCCTTGATGGTTTGAGGGCTACATTCATTCGGAGCGTAAGCAGACATGAGCAGACAGAGAAGCTTCCCGCCGTGCTTGGTTCAGAGTGAGGACATTGATATCATCCAGATACACAAGATACCAAAACCTGGAGATTGATTTGGGATCTCCTCTATGTGTTAGCGCCCGGCTGTGTGCAGACGTGGCCGCCAAATCTGGTACAAGACAACGGGAGTTACCAGTCTCAACTGGCAAGCACACAAGGACAGAGTTGATAACGAGATGGGGCAGAATAAGTATGTGAAAGAGGAGGGGCGTTAGTGGAGGCCGGTTTTCCCTGTGTGCTGTATGCAGCAAGTAAAACGACCCGGTTGGGGAGGGATCATGAGCATCCCTGCCGGAAAAGTCTTTCTGTCCACTGACGATTTCAAAATATAAGACTTTCAAATATTGTGAGTTTTTGGATAATGGATTTCGTCGTGAGAGTTGTGGGGTTGGTAGTTCAAAGACTTAGTTGACGACTGAATGAAACAAACGCATTGAAGTTTTGCACATCGACGGTTGAGTACAAGAGTTTGGGTAGATAGGAAAGACATAAGTGCATTAATCAGTTGCGCCACTACACTACATAAATAATGAGTCAAACCTTGTTTAGTTCAATCGTATGAAGAAAGCGCGTAATTATTGGACAGCTTGACGCAAGCTGAGGACGAACCACTCATATCGGATGTCATATACTCGATTTCTCAACAGAATTCGATCGAGTCCCACAGGAACCGCTGCTCCACAAAATCGAGTCGATCATTCCGCACATGTAGGACATCAGGACAATTGACGAGATTCGGATGAGAAAGTGAGATCCCCAAATTAAAGTTTACAATCTCACATTTTCATCATGGTGAGTTAGCAGTGATAAATTGGCACAAGATACACGGTCCCCAGGCAGTCCCGTTTACACCGCCACCACGCGGAATCAACGAAAACAACCGAATTAAGCGCCTCAAAAGGGTTGAGGTTATCTAGGCAAACTGTGTGGAGGGCAAATGGATGGAGGGTTTATTGAGGATATGCACCAGTGAGCAGGCAAAAACTCAAAGAAGGTATTCAGTACTGTCAGCCGTTCCCGGGTAGGTAGTGTGAAGTAGGCGGAACGAACGTTCTGTTCATATATGTATATTTTCATCATACATGCAAATACTGCCTTGCCCTGAAAGATCACATGCACTGCAGGCCGAAAAACGCCCATCTTCGGTTTACCACCTATATTTAAGTAAAGTCATCCCTATGATTTAAAAAGGTTTTACCTTTAATCCCTATATCAACAGGCCCACACATTGCACCTCTTCTCAGAAGTACCCCAAGGAATTTACAGATGTGCTGGCAAGTCTATGTCTACTTCTCGCAAACGACTTGAAATCCTGGAGTTCAAATGCCATTGCCCTCCAAATGGATGTAGACGCTGCAAAGCAGTGGTCGTTGGGCTGGCACCTTCCTCTGAATGACGAAAAGTGCGTCCATATGTCATTCGGAGGGAACTCAGTGAACGCCTTCATCGTGCATGGTAAGAATGGACCAGAAGAAAACACAAGGATGGATGCCAAGAAAGATTTGGGTATCTGACCCCCTTCAAACATGTCCTTCTCACCGCACCATGAGAAACCGCCTCAAAAGACACTCACCGTTCTATGGATGATTCGGCGCACCTTCTCCCGTATCACTCGCATGGACTTCCAAACACTCTACGGGGCCTACGTCAGACTGCTTCTTGAATATGCAAACCAAGCTGTTTGCTCAGGACGCAAGGAGGAGGTGTCCGACGAGCTGCTACGAAAATGGTTGCCGGCCTCCAATCCGCGGACCATGAAACGCGTCTCACGGCGCTTGCTTTCTTTCCCCTGGAGTATCGTCGACTCCGAGGAGACATGATCCCTACTTCTGCACTGTTTGAACAAAGTTTGACCAACAGGCTTTTCACCGGTGACCCAGAAAACACACGGCGGGAACATGGTGAGAGGGTTTTCAATCTCAGAACGCACACCTTAATTAGACAAAAAATTCTCGCATTTCGGCCAGTTGCTGCGTGGAATAACCTTCCTCCGACGGTTGTCTACGCTCCGTCTAATACCCGGTTCAAAGTACTATTAGACACTTTTTCACGCGAATTCTTGCGCTGGCAAGCTTACTGCTCCACACTGAGAACTTAAAGAGCCGTGCTGCACCCTGTTTTGCTTGTGCCTTTCAAGTGGACGCTGGAAGACGATGACAATACCGACCCCGGGAACCTTGGGCAAAATCCTCGATCCCGTGTATCAATCCGCGAATCCCTGAGTTCGGTCACACAACAGTTAGGGGAGCTCATCTTGTCTAAAACGCGCCCTCGCTGGTCGCTCCTCCTCTATTCGGAATCTATCGTTCTGCCTCACACACAAATTTCCAGCATCATACTTTGGGTCAATTGTGTCAGTTATTTGAATTGTTGCAAGTAGGCCCTTCGAGCTGTTAATATTTTCTTCCTGGAAATGGAAAAGTAAATCCCAATAATCCGATACTCAAGGGATGAATGTACGTTTGTGTGCATCGGCTTTGTTCGGATTTTGTCGTGACTTAGCCCAAAGTTAGTTGTAGATCAGGAGGCATTGTGGGCAAACTTCAAATCCCAGGAAAGATAGAGTTGTCGCTCCTTGTGTCGTTGTCCATCAACTTTTTAAATTGCAAAGGATGGTGAAACGGTAACCAGCCCTCATAGTCTCACTAAATCGCTTGACGCAGGAGTTTATGAAGCAAGATGCACAACGCCCATAGCTCCGTGTTTTCCAGGTTTTGATACGTTTGAAATAGTATGGAGTTAGGAGGCCTTGAATGCGACTGAACCCGGAGCGGTCGTTCTAGAATTCGAGCGTGTGCAGCATTGCACCTAAAGGTGAACTCAACCGTTACCTTGGAGGAATCCATGTGGTGTCGTCTGTGTGCAGGTTTAGCCTTAAGTGTTCGTATTGATGAACAGTTTCGCCTGTCTGTACAATGGAAAGCCTGCTACACACTGAGATATTTTGATCGCGCAAGTGATCAGGCGACCATCAGAATTTTACTTCTACTCCGACCTTAGAAAAGCATTTACTGAAACTGCCGCACGTCCAATTCAAGACCCTCCACAGCATACAAGTGATCTGCCCGAAGAGCCCAGTCACATTTTTGTACCCAGCCCTCGTGCAAGTTCCTTTACTTGGAACCGAAGCTCCTTAGAACCTCCAGTTTTCGTAGGTAAATATGACCGTGTATTGTTTTATTAATAACAACACTAGGTTTAGTTACCAACTTGTGAGGAGCATGGCAATATAGGCAGCCGCTCAGTTTTCGACAAATGAAATTGACTTCTCGGCAGCTATGACATTTTCACGGTCACCACTTCATAGTGTAGAATGTTTGTGTATAATGAATTATCCTGAAAATTATCTACATGGGTGATTTGTTTACGTGAGCAAATCGTCGACGTCCTCAATCACCACCGATTACGAATACGTTGCCCAATGTAATGAGATATCGCGGTAAAAGGTGAATGACTCGCAATAGATGTACTTTGCGGATAGATCTGCAGGTTAAACAATTCACTTAACTTTCTAACTACTGCGTGCTTCCGTGGATACAAAATATGCGGAGGTTCCACTCCTGTAAACACTTTTGCTATTTATGTCTGCTTGACTGGTCAAATAAAGAACTATGTGTTCAGGGACCCCGGTAAATGCTATTTCGGGTTAACATCGCGGAAGGCGCATTCATTTTCGCCCGATAAATCGTGCGAGCTTGGAAGAACGTAGGGCTCGCAGATGCTGATGACCTATGAAAGTTTGTTGGTAAACAGCAGCGTACTCTATTTTGGCTTGCAAAATATGCCAGGACGACCATGTCATCGATCATAGAGGATAGCTGAACGAACCTAGCTGACGCACGCAGCTGTGATGCGGCTAAGGGGACACGAGGCCTAATCAACTGGCCGATACACGGGATCGAGGATTTTGCCCAAGGTTCCCGGGGTCGGTATTGTCATCGTCTTCCAGCGTCCACTTGAAAGGCACAAGCAAAACAGGGTGCAGCACGGCTCTTTAAGTTCTCAGTGTGGAGCAGTAAGCTTGCCAGCGCAAGAATTCGCGTGAAAAAGTGTCTAATAGTACTTTGAACCGGGTATTAGACGGAGCGTAGACAACCGTCGGAGGAAGGTTATTCCACGCAGCAACTGGCCGAAATGCGAGAATTTTTTGTCTAATTAAGGTGTGCGTTCTGAGATTGAAAACCCTCTCACCATGTTCCCGCCGTGTGTTTTCTGGGTCACCGGTGAAAAGCCTGTTGGTCAAACTTTGTTCAAACAGTGCAGAAGTAGGGATCATGTCTCCTCGGAGTCGACGATACTCCAGGGGAAAGAAAGCAAGCGCCGTGAGACGCGTTTCATGGTCCGCGGATTGGAGGCCGGCAACCATTTTCGTAGCAGCTCGTCGGACACCTCCTCCTTGCGTCCTGAGCAAACAGCTTGGTTTGCATATTCAAGAAGCAGTCTGACGTAGGCCCCGTAGAGTGTTTGGAAGTCCATGCGAGTGATACGGGAGAAGGTGCGCCGAATCATCCATAGAACGGTGAGTGTCTTTTGAGGCGGTTTCTCATGGTGCGGTGAGAAGGACATGTTTGAAGGGGGTCAGATACCCAAATCTTTCTTGGCATCCATCCTTGTGTTTTCTTCTGGTCCATTCTTACCATGCACGATGAAGGCGTTCACTGAGTTCCCTCCGAATGACATATGGACGCACTTTTCGTCATTCAGAGGAAGGTGCCAGCCCAACGACCACTGCTTTGCAGCGTCTACATCCATTTGGAGGGCAATGGCATTTGAACTCCAGGATTTCAAGTCGTTTGCGAGAAGTAGACATAGACTTGCCAGCACATCTGTAAATTCCTTGGGGTACTTCTGAGAAGAGGTGCAATGTGTGGGCCTGTTGATATAGGGATTAAAGGTAAAACCTTTTTAAATCATAGGGATGACTTTACTTAAATATAGGTGGTAAACCGAAGATGGGCGTTTTTCGGCCTGCAGTGCATGTGATCTTTCAGGGCAAGGCAGTATTTGCATGTATGATGAAAATATACATATATGAACAGAACGTTCGTTCCGCCTACTTCACACTACCTACCCGGGAACGGCTGACAGTACTGAATACCTTCTTTGAGTTTTTGCCTGCTCACTGGTGCATATCCTCAATAAACCCTCCATCCATTTGCCCTCCACACAGTTTGCCTAGATAACCTCAACCCTTTTGAGGCGCTTAATTCGGTTGTTTTCGTTGATTCCGCGTGGTGGCGGTGTAAACGGGACTGCCTGGGGACCGTGTATCTTGTGCCAATTTATCACTGCTAACTCACCATGATGAAAATGTGAGATTGTAAACTTTAATTTGGGGATCTCACTTTCTCATCCGAATCTCGTCAATTGTCCTGATGTCCTACATGTGCGGAATGATCGATATGTTCCACTATGTACCACCTCATAGGACCTACTACGAAGGAATTAAGTTATATTGTTTTGGGATACTTCAGCCTGCGGGGGAGTAACTTACTCGCAGTGGAGACCTTCTGGGGAACCTGTGCCGTCAAAATCTGGCCGTTGTATATTACGGTAGTGGTTCTTGTTTGTGGGATGACACCCGTCAGGAACTGACCCATGGGGGTTGAAAAGTGCAGGAATGATGTTGGTTCCAAGTCAGCGAAGCCGAAAAGCACCGTATTAGGTATGAAGGTTGGTTCTTTATGAAAAAAGGCATCAAAGTTAATTGTCGGAAATGAGGGATTGAGGTCCACTTCCACAGTTCTATGAGCATATCGCGCTGAGGCCTAACGGAAAACTAATGAGCAATCTCATGAAGCCATGCGACGCATGTAACATCCTGTATCCTCTAGTTCCAAATCATATATCACTGCTGACATTTCCAAGTGGTCGGCTCCACAGTGATCAGCCGGTACACTGATGTACACTCTACCGTACTGTCAGTGAAGACAGTCGGTGGTATCTTTGGACCGGCACAGTGACGGTTTAGAGTTCCCGTGGTTTTTCGATGGCCTCTATAGCTCTGAATAATGCTGCTTAACTCCTATTCCCGATTCCTCTTCGTCGGAACCTGAAGCTTTACCTCCATAGGTGCGTTCTTTTGTGTGGACCATTGGACGACTGAGTGACAGAAAAACAGATAGTTATGGGCACCGACAGGGGCTCATACAAACAGCGCGAAAGGAATATGTATCAAAAGAATACGAACAACAAATGACGGTGTTAAAGCCAAATGCATATCATAAATATGGATAAGTGGAAATATGCCCGAAGACTTATTTGGTCCGGTGTGCGCGAGTCACGTGGCTGTGGTTCAGAAGCCACAGGGTACCAATTAACTCCCATCACAACTCAAGCACATAACTTTGCACTTGGTGAATTCTTCTATTTTGCCTCCACAACAAGATCGTTGATTTTGTAGGCACTAAGAGCACTTGTACCACGTTTCATATCGAGAAGGCGTGCCGCTACTCTGGCTACTGAATCACCTGTTTCTGTTCCTGATGTTCACCTGCCGTGCAGTATTTTATTGCCACTTGTATCCCAGAATCAACTGAAATCTCTTAACGTTGACATGAATTGCGATATATTTCCCTTGGGCGCTCTTGCTGATGAATTCCTGATTCCGGTGAGCCAGGAGTAATATCCAGTTGTGTTGTCACGTTCGGCAAGCCATTAGGATGAAGGGAACAACGATACCTCTGAAGATCTTGTTGAAAAATATCGAAGAAACCAAATATTGCCTATTGCGATGCGCATGGCCGAAATGGGGCAATGATTCCCTCGGATACTGGTTTATCGACATCACGCGATGTAGCGACCGTAGGTCCAGAGCAGAAACCGACGTATCGTACAAAATTTTCAGTCCATGCAAACGAAAATAGTAAAAAAAAACTTACCTTACGGACAAATGAATCATTGTAACGCTCACTTCGCTTTGTGCGAGCCTTAAATCCTGCCAAATTAGAGATAGCTTTGGAATGTGGGTTCCCGTAGTCGACTGGATCCCATCAGTCTTTTCTGGAGGTGACTGCACAGGGATATTCGAGACACTGAAGTGCGTCTGGTGGTGAGTCCTTAGCTTTTGACCACACCTTGCGGTTCACCGTAATATTTTACCCCAGCATTTAATGGTCGCTGTCGTTTGGTTCCTCATGGACTGTTGGAGCAATTCGGAGGTTAGCATCAGCCGTCATACAGCTGCTTTTGAAGTGTGGCATTCCGGCATACTTTTCTGCATTCAAAACGGAAAGCAGACTGGGGCGTATATAAATTGTAGCCACCAGGATGGGGTCAGGACTGCGCAGCTTCAGCTACGTCGACAGATATTTACGGTTGGATGTATACGCTTTTGAACACAAGCAAGTGCCTATGGGCCTGATCCTCAACTCTAAAGTTGTCTGTCTGGAGCTTACTTTTGCGCTTTGGTTTTTCTGCTATCAATATAACGATTTACACTAGAGGTGTCACCCTTTCCAATTCGGATTGATCCGGATGCGATACACTGACCTTTATGTTGTCTGTACGCATTGATGAACATGTAGAATCGGTTACCAGAGATGCTGTTGACCTTACTATTGACAGTGGCATCAAAAAATCCTGCGGATGTTAGAGCAGTTCAGCTGATCGCATCCTGTTCCTACTTGATACTCAGTTTGTTGCAGAGGTCTTTGAAAGTTAAAAACACCTTGCCGTTGACCTTTTTCCAACCTCCTCCCATCCCTTCTGCCCTTTACTACGGCCTTTACCCATAGATATATGGCAACTAAGCACCAGGTTCCACTACTGCGGTATTGTTTTGCTTGACGATACTTGCTCATAACTTCTCTGGATAAATATCTCTGGCGAACTGACTGAAAATGGAGGCGCGAATCGAAACATAGAGCTCCACATACTGAAAGCTTGAGGCCAGTTCATTTCAAGCCTTGCCTTCAATGCACAGGACTCACAAGTAGCCTGGCGTAGGCCAGTTCGTCTCTTGCGCTCATATGCCTGAGCCCGAGTCGGTGCCGCAACTGATGGAAGAGGATACCCACTTTGAGTCGGCAATCCAGCCATCCTGCATTGGCCTACTGTTCGTTAGCCCGTCCGAAACAGTTCAGCTGTAACACCCTTCCGGTGCCTAGCTGCCATGCCGCCTGAGGGAAGCACAAGGGCTGAGGTACTGCCAGGTTGCCCAAGCCTAGACAGGGGAAGTCGAGAGGCGGAGGTGGGATTCGAACCACAGACCTTCCGGTCAGTAAATTCGCGCTCTAACCCCTCCGAAGTTGTTCGGTGTGCACAGGCAACACCATCAGTCGAGAAGGGCGTTCACGGTGTTGTAAAAGTTGTCCTCTGAACAGGAGAGGAAGATATATGAAGACGTACTGACTAGTGGAAAATAAAATCAGTGGAGATGGGAGAGGGGGCGGTAGACTTGGACTGGAATACTTTATAAGGAACAGTTGCAAATGGTGTAGAGCACCGTCAAAACTGACACATAACAGCTGCACAGCGCTTATGTGCCAGGAGAATGGCCAAATACTGCTGCTGGATATAAGTAGACCGTTAGCAGGTGCACTGGTGCGACCAACATTGTCAGTGGCCTATAGGTTTAAATGTGCGAACACCATAGGATAGTGAGGAATGATATGACTGTCCCTGAGAAAGGCTGATATGTAGTTGAACGCTTGCGACAAGCGGTTTGCCCCGTAAGCGCACCGTATTCTCATGTGACTAACCGTCTTCGCAGGTACAAGGATCTCTCGGTCATGGTTGGTGATGGCGAGGAAAAATATGGTGATAAGCCTGAAACGGAGCTGATGTCAGAATACTTCGCATCACGTCAAGCTGCGGCACTACCGTGACCTCAGGCTTATTAATAGCATGAAGGTAATTTTGTACTATAAAGTGACAAGGCTCGGGGATCGGTTGAACCTCATCGTTTTCCGAAAAATAGTGTTGTTCTCCGTGACCCATACAGACCTGGCAGAAGAGGGTATGAAAGATTACGAAAAGTCCGACGGTCTTAGTGGCACTGGCCTTAGATGCAGTAGGCGAGGTCGAGCTGGTGTCTTCCTTTTGGTAAGCAACAGAAATCCATAGAGCCAGCTTGGTCACATAGCCATTAGCTGCCGATAGCGACGGTCTACTCTCAACCGTCGATCTTTATGGAATACCACGTCGATTCAGATCATGGTCTCTTCTGATGTAAATCTTCGATAAACTTCCCGACGAAATCGAAGAATCGACCTTTTCTTTATCCGTCGTGCGACTTTACCACCCACCAGTTAATCAATCTCATCAAAGGCTAAACTGGTTGATGAAAAGTAGGGGCAAATATGCCGTGTTGTTAAAAAACTAAAACAATATAACATAATATATTTATCTGTGTAATATGACATAATATAATATGTCGTTCAGCTGCAACACCCTTCCGGCGCCTAGCTACCATGCCTCCGAAGAAAGCACGGAGGCTGAGACACTGCTAGGATGCCCAAGCCCAGACAGGAGCAGTCGAGATGCAAAGGATGGGTCTGAACAATGGACCTTCCGGTCAGTAAGTTCGTGTCTTAACTACTGAGCTATCTCGATCTCTATGAGATTACGTATGCGTGATATAATGAAAATATAGGAATCGTTGTAATAAATTGTTGTTAAATTGCCCTATACGTCGGTCGTAATACAGCCATTGCCTCACTAACCGGCATGAACTGTGGACATTCAATTAGTACTGAGTTCGTGTGTTCGTCCAACGAGATTGTTTCTGCGCTGAATTGGAACTCACTCAACCCAGCTATCCAGTTACCCTGACGGAAGTAGCTTTCGCGCCAGAAAAGAGGCGTTACCCCAAAAAAGAACCACAGCCTGAACCAAACTTCTGGAAACGATGACATTTCGACTGGCCTTAAACTTTATAGTACTACCGAACAAATTCTACTCAATGCTATCCACTGTGACGATTCGGATAGCGTCTGCTTTCAGGCTAAATCAGGTCACTGTACTATTAAGCACCACTCGGAACTCCGAGACCACAATCGCTTGATTTGCACCAAGTGTTCCACCGTTTAATCTAGTCTCTTGTTAGATGTTTTCCTATGTAGTGATTTTTGTGATGACAGTATGGATTGGGGGTAGCAAGCGATGACTGCTCAGTAAACGAAACATTCTATTCCATTTATGGATTCGAGTGCATTTTCTGTTTGTTTTGTTTGCACAAAAAACTTAGATGTGATCAACATATGTTCCTATGAAGAGAGGCCAACAAGATTCCGACAGAAGCATTAAGTCAGTTTTTATGCGTCGGACTAGTTTCTTGTTCAGTGTTTCGATTTTTACTGATAGGATGGGAGTATCCCCAGTGGCGCTCGCCCATCGAAACTGTTGCCTTCAATCCATAGCTCCTTTCCCAAGTCCCCCCACTTAACAGTCTACTGGCAGTGCTTTATTTACGCACCAATTTATCAGCTGCCGCCTCCAATGCGCAGCTATCTACCCCACATCTCCAAATCATCGGTGAACGAAACTGTAGCAGCTACGACCACTGTACGACAAATACGCGGTTCTTACAGCTGAAAATGATGATGAAAAGAGCGTTTGGCGGCCGCCTACTCGGAAACCACTCAGAATTCCGTGGCTTATATGAACGTCAGAGAACCATTCAGAGCGCCATAGTTGGCAGGCCTAACCGAAGACTTCTGTCAGTTTAGAGGAAAAAGGTAAAGACGATAAGGACGACGTAACACCTGATGATGCCAACAAAGCGATAATACTTTTGGAGCGTTTTGCAATTAAGCAGAGTTTGGTACATGAAAGGCTGATAGAGTGCACCGGTGAATTTAATCACTTTTTCGTGGTTTACATCGGAGAGGATCGTCGACTGGTGGGTTGTTGTATTGGTTGATGGACAGGATCGATCTTGATGCGTCTATTGCTGTCAGTGAAGTACTACACCTCCATGACTTAGTGTTCTTTGTTCTTGCTTGTCCTAGTACACTGAAGTGGTTTCAACACATCGTCAGCCAATCGAATTTGTATTGATTAGGAGTATTTGAACAACTAGTAAATCAGCAACCCTAGTCAGGAGTTCGGCCTGAAGCTTATCATTACTAGGCTAAATGTAGCGGTATATATACTGGTAGTTTTTTAGGTTTTGGTCTCCGAAAATCCTCAGTTTTTCCAGTCTGTCTGTATGCAATTTAGCTTATTCAGTTGACCAAATAACACAACCATGATCAACCTTGTTCGGGAAGATTTCGCTTGTACCAGAAGCGAGTTTTATGGAAGTAGGAATACCACGCAAAAGTTAAACAACGTAAATGTACAATTAGCCTACTGAATACATCTCATACGTGATACAGGAGGACGTTAATTTTATGCTGAGATGCAAGGCACTAATGGGTGTACACCTTTTTCAGAGTTCGGCTTGTCGCTTCGGGTTAATGCAATTTCAATCAGGGTTATTGCCAACTTATGCCATTTTGCGTAAACGGTTTGCGGATCTGCACGAGCGCACTTCAGTACGTAAACTGCAAATCCACTACCTAGTTAGCAAGTGCGACTGTTGATGGAAAATATTTACTTTAGTCAACTTATCCTTAAATTTTATGTTGCACCGTAAACATTACGAAATTGCCCGAATTCACTGCATCCCTAATCAAAATTTGTGGGTGTGACATGTGACAGTTTAGTCCCAGCAATATTCAGCGGAGCGTGTTCTGCAAAAAGTATGCATTTATGAGGTGCACGCTGCGACATTTCAAGACAAGACTTCCGTAAAATGTCATAGAATCGAATCAGGCCAGGCAAATTTCGACTTCATATAACAGTTTGTGTTTTCGAAGGTTCGACTTTCTAGTGCACCACACATGACGGACTTAAATGTACTAATGTGGATTTCTGCCTTGAAGCGGTATCGAACTGCAGAGCTAGACGAGCCTCCGCCAGCGTCATTAAAAGGCGATAGTTAATTTTTGTGTTTCACCTCGACCAGATTGTTCAGACCAATTTGGTAACAAGAACGCATCCTGGAGAACTGGAGCCAATTAATCTTTACATATTTATTAAGAAACTGATCAAACCACAGGGTTATAAACCCTACCCTGGTCATTAAGAGGTTACTGGACTCCTGACCTCATCACTTGAGGCATAGGTCCGGGAGCATCAGGTCGCATTTTGACTGTGTAGGTGCATTAGGCACATCACATTGTGTCAAGTACTCGGGCAGCCGTCAAGCCCACTGACAATGATGGGTTATCCTTGATTTCAAACTCGCCTTCGGTTCGATAGATCGATTCTGTTGCATACGCTTGGCTGACTGACAGTGCTCGTGAGCTTTGAGTATCGGTCTTGCCCCGTTGTCAAATATTTCAAAAAGTTTACCACAAGTGATGGAGTTCGCCATGGTTGCTCCCTCTCGCCATTTTTGTTCAGGTTTGTCACTGTCGTCGACATAGAATCCGCTCCTTAGTGAACAGCGAATTTGAGTACCTAAATCATCGGGAGAAAAATTAATGGGCTTGGATTGTGTGGATGATATTATTCTGTTGGTTAAAGGTCAGGAATCCCAACAAACCACTTGAAATACAGTGCCGGAACTGGTCCCTTGTTTCGACATGCTGTTGGCACCTTCAGAGTCGTAACTTAGGATTGCCCACATTTGTGCTTCCCTTCAAACTTCGGAATGACGAGCTCTGATTTGTTGATAGGCTTACTTGGTAGCTGCGTGAGCCACAACCGCACTCCGACAGATAGATAAAGGCAATGCACGCATTACCGAAGCATGAGCAGTATTCGATAACTCACGTCATCCTTTGAGTCAAACGAATTTCAATGGAACTAAGGGATTGTCTGCAAAATGAGTGTAACAGTAGCCCCACTTTATGGCTGTGAAACATGATCTTTCTGATCTCTCAAATCTACCTCAAACAAGCTATCACCGGCGTCTCCAGAGTTAATTACTTTCGTTACTTGAATTAGTCCGTATGTGATTGCTGGGTAATGAGTGATTCGTTCGAGCAACAAATAAAGCTCGTCAAACTAAGCTGGTTGGAGCGCGTACATGCCCAGAAAAATCTCTGTTTTTTTCAGTCCAAACCCTTGTTTGCAAAGGACAAGCCATGACGTGGCAGTGTAAAATGAAAACGACTACCGTCAGTTTGAGCATTATAGGATCTTCAACCCTTCCTGGGTGGGGTTCACATTATTCTCTGTACGCTTGTTTGTAAAGTGGCACGTAACTGATCCCACTGGCCAGTTTCCTGTTACACCTCAGCCGGTCTGCCTAGCCGACTTACCTGGTGTTGTGTGTCGGGGTTGTATTGTGTAAAGTTCCGGAAGGATGTTGCGTCACTCTGGCTGGTGGCGTCTTGCTCCAACGTGGTATCCATATGTGTTTATTTCAGTGATTTTGCAAGGTGTATGCGCTTTTTCCTGCCTGTTTTTCCTAGGGACATGGGGATTTTGCAGTAACTCCCTACATCGCCTTACTTTCACACTTTACTAGGTTCTTCCTCCATTTCTGCATGGTGTTCAAGTATCCATTTCCACTACTGCTGTATTGATGCCCGCGATGATTACGCTGAAAACCTGAGCCACATCTCGAGAGGTACGGTGGCACCCAAGTTTTGTTTTGTGTGGCTCAACGGAGACTTTCGACTGAGTTGACCAACACACCAGTGTCAGCAAACCGATGGATCGTCCACTTTGTAGGGGGACATGATTCTACCCTGGATATCGGACTTGGTTACGGATTGGCAATTGGCATTTGCATTCAATGATATCCTCTCCACTAAGAGAAGTCTTTCATGGTTCAGATTCCGTCTCTCTCCTTTTCACAATCCACGCGAATAAACGACCTAAGACCCATTATATTGCATATGTCGTGTTTTTCGGTTACTCCGAGTGGTCTCCGGAATATGCGGATGACCTAAATAGATGGTTGACCATTTTGAGTGGAAGTAATGCGACAGCACTCCATAGAGACTTTGATTAGGCTCACCTATAGACCTTATTCGGAGAAGTCCTCACATGTGCTGCTAAGAAAAGTCGAAGCACCATTGGTGACGGAAGTGTCAATCAAATGTGTAACCATATGGAACTCCCACCTTATGAAGTCTGCGCGAATCTCAAAGGTCTGAATCACTTTGCAGATACGCGTCATCTGTGGCGTCAAATGGGCATATTACTGGGTGTAGAGGGCCGCGTGTACCAGTAAAGGTTGCGTTATTGTATGGTTGTCGGTGTCCATATCTACCAATGTGTAATAAGATGTTCAGAAAACTGGTGTTCGACTGAACAACGAATACATGGGGCGTGGAGAACCTCTACTACCGGTTGAGGTGACTGGGCCGTGTCATACATATACGGAAGCAGTATTCGTTTGCCAAGGTGAGTACTATACCCCACGTGTCTTTCAGAATGACACAAACTGTGAGGTGGACAACCTGCTACTTTGCAGAAGGGTGTGAAAGAGGTTACAAGGAATTCAGGTATTGTTAGTGTGGTCCGCCTTCCGGTCCGTGTGCTTGGCTGGAGACATTGCAAGAGAAGACGGTGCCAGCAGTGCTCCTGCTGTCAGTTCCTGTCGGGATTGTCTTATTATATGCTGGAGGTGGTGGCACCCTGAATGTTTGTGATAGGCTGTTCTTAGGTCCACATCCCTGTCCCATTTTTCTTCTTTTCATAAGACTTTGTTCCAATAAATTGATATGACTGTACTGTAGTGAAGTACCAATGTTTCTCTATGGTGTTGCTATCAGTGATGGTGATGATGAATACATTACTACCACTGAAGATCTGGTCATCATCATGATCATCATCATCATCATCGACAGCGTGACATCATTTAGCACTGATGCTTCGCTGCCGTACCAAGGGTATTCACGAATTGGCCCTTTCTAACCTTCACGCCACTTATGTATGGCCGATTTAGGCTACACCCATGCCGTATTTTTTATCCTGCAGGAGAGTGCGCGGAGATACGATACTTTTATGCAAGACTCTTAGTGTTGGATTGCATCCAACCCCGAAGCTTCCTTTTGAACTGATAGCTAAGCATAAGCTGCGTCGCCACAGACTGAAAACCCGCTACCCGAAATTGAGTGTACTCTCAGCACCGATGACTGAGACAGATTCTCTGGCCCTGTTTAAAGCCTACTTAAATGAAAAACTTTGGCCTATCCTGCTTGTGGTAGCCTTCCTGACGCAGGGAGAAAGTAGTCCGCATAGGCAATACCCGTCACTGCATTTCTTAACTTAATCTGGACCCGAAAATAGTCAAGTGCAGCTAGCTATCAGGTATATTCGGCGCGAAGAGAACAGTTTTAACGCCCATAAGCTTGCAATGTTTCAATTGGCCTACTGTACGACCGTCCTTGTACAAAACGACGTCGTTTTTTTGCTCTCACTTAGTCGTTGAAAGTGAACTACACTAATCCTCAAGCTACGTTCTGAAGAATACCATCCCTCGGATGAACGTCAGATTTCTTTAGGATATCCTTTCTTGACAGGCCACTTCCAGCCACCTCAGAGAATCCATGATTCTGTATCTCAGGGGCGGTTTGACCTTAAAAGCAAAACCATAGATAGAACAAAAAGTATGTTTAAAGGGCGTTAACCAAGGTGTATAAGGCGAAGAAGTTGGTCTATGAAACCGTTAAGAAAACCATCAAACAGCGTTTTTACTAAACTGTGCGGAGCGGCCTCACAACATCCAACGCTCACTTGGCTTTTCTATCCCTGTGCACTGATGTAAGTTGAGTCCTGAGCTAAGGTAGCAGGCCCGGAACAAAACCGTACTTTTTCAATTGCCTTGTGGGTCGGACTTTAGATTCAGAGACTCAAGGTGGAGTACGCCAACCAGACCCCGCTATTTAACCCTGACAAACGGTGAGTAGTATTTTCCCATCAGTTTTAGTTGTAATTAGTACCCAAATGAAACGACACCTTTTTTAACTCTAAATTCGGCGTTGCTTTCTAGTGAAATAAAAACTAAACCTAAACTAGTAACCTTAATGACTCCGCTCGTAGTAGTGGCGTTTACCGTCCGTACTGTTTATTAACTAAGTCAACAGACTTCTCTTGCTCATTATGCCTTACTTGATGTGCCGTTTCTCCGGAGCTAAGGTGGTGCTTCTCAGTTCGTATCGAGGCAGCTTCATGTCCTAACGTTTCACTCTCTAAGAATCTGGTGATTCACCATTGGCGTCTGGTGACCTCAGTGGTTTGGGTAATATATTGTGCCTGTGTCTGGCCGGATTCCGGGGAGTGGCCGACCATACGCAAATAAAGTTCCACATGGCCGAGCGGTTGAGGCGCGAACTTAATGGCCTTAAGGCTCATGTTTCGAACCCGACCTCTGCATTCCGACCATTCCTGTCTGGACCTGGGCAGCCTGGGAGTATCTTAGTCCTCGTGCTTCCTTCGGGTGGCATGGCAGCTAGGTACCGAAAGGATGATATAGTTGGACAATGTTTTTATGCATGCAAACTATTCGAATCTATCAGAATCCGCGACCAGCAACAAAACACCCGAAATCTATTCGTTTCTATGCTTGCATCCCAACAAGCGGCAAAAGTGACATTGCCAATACTATTCATACATCCGTGATGTTAGAGTTCACTGATATTCCTATTGTAGGTTTTGCCGATTTAACCGCCCAATTAGGACGAGTCGGCAATCATGAAACATACAACTGTGCGCTAATCACCTATTTAGTACCAGTCTAAAAGATGCACAGAAAACGGTACTGTTTTCGGCATACGCAGGACACCGCAGTTCATAGTGCTAGATGTTTCCCGCAGATAAAGCACCTGTCCTGCAGCCCAACACCACTTTCCCGCTAAACTTCGTACCAATTCGCTGACACCATACAATGCCATTTGTACGGTTCCGGAGAATCTGCAGTCACCGGTCAATGCATAAGTAGAAACGACAGAGCGGTTAGTATTTCTGTCATTGCGGGTCTTTACGAAAGTGGACAGACAAACAGCACAGAAGGTACTGTTTACAGGTATGCAATCATGCAATGACGTCTCAGTTGCGGAACTGAAAGCGATATGAAGATCAGCACAGCCAGCTGCGGAAGTTCGCGAATTTTGCAGCCGGTAACGTCTAGACAGTGAAGGGGCATAGGCTCAGTTTTCGTACTGGGATCTTGTGCTCGAGTTGCAGAAGTACAGCAATCGCTTCGCGAAAGATTGTTGATTGTGCACGTAGGAGCAGCTTGTTGGGCAGCTTACTTAGGGGTTCAAACATCAAGGGCTGCAATGCAAACAAGGGGATGGACTCTGATTAATGAAAGTGGGATGGCAGATATGAGTGGTGGTATGCAGCTGGTCGCTTTTCCGTGTGTCTGACCGACTTGTCTACAGCTTGACCCTATGGAATTGTGACCATCAAATGAAGAGGGAGGGGAGTCGGAAATGACTACTGAAGAAGACGGAGTTTTGCTTACTCATCCTGCAGCGAATAAGGCGACCCGGCTGATGACGCCACGTGACAACCGATGTGGTATGAGGGTACAATTGTTTGTGTAACCTAGATTTGCATGTGCGTTCAGAAACTGTCGTAAGAAATAATGAGAAAAAGATAATTGTTCAGCTGTAACACCATTTCGGTGCCTCGTTGTCATGCCACCCGAAGGAAGCACTGCCGTAGCACCAAAACCTAGACAGGAGGACGATTACTGTCCTCAGACTCAAAGCAGTTCATCCGCGCGACTGGTCCCCGGAAACCAGCTGTGAGCGAAACCATCAAGGATCGGAAGGGAGTGACCATTTTGAATAAAGGAGAGTGCCTTGACTGATGGGCCGAATACTTGGAACAAAAGTTATGGTGGCCATCAGTTGCCTATGTTCTCTTAAGCGCCATCGAGCCTCTGGTCCCGAGGACCTCTCAGTCGCAATTTTCAAAAACGAGAGTGAAATCCTCAGTCAGCGTTTGTCTGGCCTATTTGTCTGTATTTAAGAAAAGGAGACTGTCTCTGACAACTTGGGAGAGTTGGTGACAGTGCCCATTTTCAAAAAAGAGGCTCTTAGTGAGTGTGGTAACCACGAAACGTTTGGTTGCTGTCGGTAGCACTCTGTTTCCAGGATGGGGACCGCGTTGTGCGGACTGCGCCTGGTTAGAGACGCTGCAAGATATGGCTGCCAACCGATATCAGTGCCGATCTTGATGTCAGTTTGGTTGAATTCAGGTGTCTTGAAGGGATTGATTCCGGGACCTTCACAGTGGATTACTATCAGGGCAGTGGAGATAAACAGCAGTCGCTCACGGAGTCGTGATCACCTTGTGTCATAGATTGGTCGCCTCACATCAGTCAAATTGGCTTACCTTTGCCATGGACAGCCAAGTCGACCAATCGTTTTTCGCGGTCACTTGATCGTGATCGTACGTTCTAATCGGTATAAACCTTTTCAGCAAATCATCCACATAAAGGACTTATTCAACGGTGTCATCTCAAGGAAACAATCTTCAAGACATCGCTTCTAGCCACTCCTGGCCATTCTTTAAATGAAGTTCTTTTTAAGGAAGTTCACCTTGCATAAGACCACTTGTAACTGTTCTCGAGATTGGAGAACAACAATATTTTGCTTAGCTTGTCCTTACTGAGACAAGATTCTCAAGACCGATTGATCTTTCAACCAATCTGACCGACTATTTTGACTGATCTTTTGCCTTCTTACAGTGGCAAGAGATGAGCGATCATATTTCCTGATAGAGTTGGTGAAATTGGTCATGGGTGACAGTCCAAACCACCTGTGGCCATCACTTATTTGTGCGGAACTTGTTTTTCCACATCTAAGTGGACCGTTAGGGATTCAGTCAGACGACCAGCATACTCCAATCCCATGAATCGAAATGACGCCTGAAGTTGGTACACATTTCTTGAAAGCTTCATTCCGGGTTGAAATCGCCCTAGAACTTTCCTGGTCAACACTGGTATCGTGTGATCGATGGAAGTTAGTTTATACAAGGTTGGCAAGTCTTCAAGTCCCTTCATCCTCATGTTTGTCAACTCTCTAGTTTCCCCATTTAGCACCATATCTTTTTCGGTTGTGGTTATCCCTCTCAATCGAACCGCCAAGCAGTGTGCACACAACTCTGGCTTAAAACTTCAGTTTCTGCTGAGATTTGCTACTTTATACCGTTGAGACCCACCCTCGTATCTTCTTAGCTGAAACAAAACCGATCTCTTAGAGGGTTATTCTCAACTAACTGACTTCTCTTTATTGTGCTATTTAAGGTGAAATCCATACATAACAACTGGGTGGTCGCTGATTTTCTGCCGATCTCTTCCTGAGTATCGCTCCTTTTACCAACCAGGTAGACGCGAGGTGATGCCTTTGAAACGAAATATCACACACAAACTTGACATGCTCATTGTTAAGATTTTTTCAGCCTTCTGTACTGGCATTAGCACTCAACAGTTTGTTGTATTTTAGTTGTAGTTATCCCACTCTTGTTCAGATGTTTTGGCGTGACAACCATGCGGGCATGATTGATGAGCAGCCACAGGTGTCGAATCTATGTTTTGTATTGATTCTACATGAGTTATTCTTATTTTCTGTTAGCCATCATTCTTACAGTTTCGATTTGAAATAAATACTAAGTACAGGTGGAACTAACGGTTCATGATTTCACTGGTTAATAGCACCTCAGTTGTTCTCACTCCCCTTGTATCAGACCGATAATTTGAATTTCTCAGATCAGCTGACCAGGTGTCCTGCCATGTACTAGATTGGATACAACCTGTTCCCATATTTATCATGTCTTTCAGTGCCGTAACAAACTCATTGTCTAACTCCAAGGCCGTACAAAATTGCGTTAAAGGGGAGTACTGATGGAAGGAAATCGTTTAAACTCGAACGATGGCAATTAGGGTAGCTTGCTGGTTGGGTAAAGCTGTATGCTAGTACGGTGCATGCGAAATTGTGCGACCTCACAAAACATTATCTGAAAGACGGAAGGCATTTGACAAACATCTTGGAACAATATTCGCTCTCGATGACAACCACATGTCTGTTTGCGGTAGAGGAGCCACTTCACTGTTGCCGTACGAAATAGCTTCTCCAAAGTAAGATCATTTTTTCTAGTGGAGTAAGACTGTTGGCATCTTTCAAAGTGTTGATCTGCTTGATGGTCTACTGTCTTGGTTCGCCTACCTATTCACTAATACCTGGCTCAGTTCATGAGAGAACTGTTCCAGGAAAAGTATACTTGTGGAACCCCCCTCTTCGTAATTGGCTGTTGACATTCGTCTACGTTCGTCCGTTGACTGACGTCACTAACACTGCTTTCCAGCAACTTCAGTTACATGTACATCAGAATGTTTTGGAGTTTTTCACTGTCGTAATGCGGATTGAAAGGTGGTGTGAGTTAAGACTTGAGCGAGATTAAAAGCGATAACGGTAGTTACTGATCTATTCTGTAACCAGGCGTTTTTATGGTAAAATACACAGTCCTGTATATGTCCTTTTCATTTTTTGTCCTTCGAACCTGGTCATTAAGGGCCAGAGTTCCTTTTCTGATTGTCTGCCGTATTGACTCACCATTATGTTGCTTATCGTCCTACAAAGCTATGAACATATGAAGCGAAATTTCCATGACATTCGGACGAGTCCCCGGAGGGTTATGAAGAAAACCTATTGACAGACATTCCCCTTAGCAGTTTTCTAGAGGCCATCCCATTGAAGAGAAAACAACCTTGTCGTTGAGGCACTAGTATTCCCAGAAGGTGCTTCCTCGTCGACAGGTGACTAATGTATGTTGGATCTTTTTCTACTAACATCTTTGTTCTATTGCATTTTTCTGAATTCCCTCCACCTCATCCGTCTTTTTTACGATTTCCATGCTCCTTTTGTCTTTGCCAAACAGACGCATTTTTGGATATACTTTTGGCAGTTTGCTACGCTTGCAAGGAAGGTATCGTTATAAACGTACCATCAGTGGTTATTCTCTCATGCACTGTTATACAGTCATAGATATAAATTTGTCTATGACTGCCAGTTTCCCAGATTTATTCATCTTGTTTTCGCGGCTTGAATGCTCTCTTGCATCGCACCGCACATGCGCCCTTTCCTCACCCGTAACCCAAGGCATTCGCATCTCAGATGGTGCGTCCTTTTCTCCAATGATTCCGCTATGCTTCTCTTGTACTTTCAGCCCCAGTTTCACCATGAGTGAACTAGATCAACTGCGGCAAGAAAGCGAGCAGCTGAAAAACATGATCAGGGTAAGTTCTGCGCGAGCATATCCATGGATTTAAACCCTAAAATGCTTGACAGCTAGACGGAAGAATAGTATGTGATATTTTATAGCCATGGTACTAAGTCATTACTATTTGCTTAAAGCCCCGCCCCATTTGTTTTTCAATTTTTCAGTCCGGTTTAATAGCTTGCTACTGTACTTGACACCATGTGGGAAGCAGACATCAGCAGCACGAAATGTGCGCGCATAACCACTGACGCACGAAAATAGACAAGATTTGTTTGTAAATGTGATAACCTGCATGGCTACTCTGTTTTCACCTGGTTAAACCACTTGGGCGATATGTTGCGAAGATGGTTTAACTGTATAATTCAGACAGAATAAAGCCGAGCTATTTATGCCTTTGGGTCTTTTGAACACAGTTGGAGACCCCGTGTATCCACTGGTTCCGTGTTTGTACTTTAGTATATAAAAAGCCAAACCTGTCGTAACATCTTTTGGATGCTTAGGTTCGGAGCGACCAAATAAAACTGTATCGCGGCAATATTCGGGAACATTTAGAAATTAGAACGGATACCGACTATGTCTAACTAATTCAGAAGCTTGGGCACCCACCGGGAGCCCCATGAAGCCCATAGTCCCCTTACTCGTTTGTGAAATCACGCGGTACGAGGGTATAACGGCAGTAACGTTCGGACGACAATGGTCGGCTCTATCAGCTCCCTGTCCTAGGTGGTGGATGTTTGCTATCAGTTAAGCTGCTCTTTTTCTCCCAAACCGATCCCGCGGCTACTCGTGTTGTTACCGGAGATAGCGAAGTTTATGCTGCCTCTTTCTTCCACACAACTAGGCCCGGTTGTGGCACGGTGGTCAAGGGCTAGCTCGAGGCTCCGTCGGTCACTTGATTCATTAAGTGCATGCGTTATTCAGATGTGTGCATTTTTTCTCCGTTTTCTCCATCAGACTAATGTCTTGTGGTATATATTATAGGAAGCCCGGAAGGCGGCAGCCGACACTACTCTTGCTCAAGCCGCCGCCAATGTCGAACCAGTTGGTCGGATACAAATGCGTACTCGGCGCACTCTTCGCGGGCATTTGGCCAAGATATACGCAATGCACTGGAGTACGGACTCAAGAAATCTTGTTTCAGCTTCGCAAGATGGGAAGCTTATTGTGTGGGACGGCTATACAACCAACAAGGTAATTGATTATTTTACCTGAGTGATGGTTGACTTATATTATGGTGCGTTTGAATGGCCGTTACGTTCGAAACCAGCATTCCTCAACTCTGGCTTCAACTCATCTGGTTAAATTAGCTTCAAATGTTGGCTCTTCATCTGTTTCACGCACACACGCATCGACTGAACTAAGTCCAGTGTTTTGTCCTTGTGAGGCCGGGGGAGCCGTGATTCTGTATCTTGACAATGCATGGTATCAATTACCCTGAATAACGGACACACTGAATTTCCTTTTGCCGCGGATTGTGGTGGTCAGGGACGAGTCAGTGAAAATTCGTCGTCATGTCCGTTCTATCGATTCTAGTTCAGTGTGCACCTCACCGACGATTCATTTCACTCTCCTTCATCCCTTACCATCCTCCAGGTTCATGCTATCCCGTTGCGAAGCAGTTGGGTTATGACTTGTGCCTATGCACCCTCCGGAAACTATGTCGCGTGTGGTGGTCTTGACAACATTTGTTCGATTTACAATCTGAAAACCCGAGAGGGTAACGTACGTGTCAGTCGAGAACTTCCGGGACACACAGGCTATCTGTCATGCTGTCGTTTCATTGATGATAGTCAGATTGTGACCAGTTCGGGTGATGTAACTTGGTGAGTTTTGCATTACGTCGCGCGAATGAATGGCTTTTGTTGGCTGCCACCGTATCAGTTTGTTTTCTTTTTTTAAATTTGGGCTTGAAGAAGGACGAATGAAAATGTCTCACAATCAGTTTATATTTGATGTACTCGGATTTGGGGATGTGTTTGATTTATCAGAGGGATATTCGCATACTGTTTATGGGGTAATATCCGTATGCATTCATCTTCTGTTGCTTTCTACCACTTACCACTCTTCTTACTCAAATTTGCAGCGTCACGCATTTCACTTTCACTAGAATTCAGTGCTGTCTTGCCGCCTTGTGAAAACTTTGTCGCATTCTACTTCTTCAGTTATGGTCTATGAATTTTAGTTACCGTCGTTTAATGCCCCTCGGAGTTGTTTGGAGTTTCAAACAAACTATAATGCTCCGTTACGGTGCTTGTGTTGCTGTGGCACAACTCAGCCGCAAAATTATTCCAATTTTGATTTGATTTAGTCGAAACTTGAGAAGGCGCGAATTATTTCAATTAGAACGTGATTGACCGAAAGCACTATGCAATGGTAGAATTTTGTTAGTTCATCCATCATATCACTGGGGGTTTTCGTTCACTTCGCGACGTGTACTAATCTTCTATGCACGTTCTTGTTCAGCAGCCTTCAGTGTGCTGCCTCACTGGCTCATCTGTTCACTTGTTCAGATAATGAGTGCTTGTACAATTCGTTCAGTTCTTCATCCAGACAACTCTGTCAGTCTGTTCTTGCTGCATCCCTGTCTTTGGCAATGAGACACTGCGTCGTCCATCTCTAGGCAGCCTGACCTAATGCCAATAGTCAGTCCAAATTTTTTCGATCAGAGGAACAAGAATCTGTTTGAAATCCGTTTTCATTGTCCATTTTCTGTATTCACATACCCCTCTTTCTATTTCTATTTGATCTCCATATTTATTTGATTCAGATACTTTTCTCACTTTTCATCTGACAATTGATGCATCTGGACTTCACAACTGGTCTGATCTTTCTCGTTTCTCCTTCACACACTAATTGAGGAAGCGCAGTCTGATGCCTTTTTCTCAACTGTATGTGCCTTCTTCGTTTCGTTTCTCTTGTCGAGCATCCATTTCATGCGACAAACAGTTTACTGGGTTGTGGGTCAGTTTTCACCGCAATCTCTAATACGGTATTCTTCGGGTGTTCTGCAAGTTTCTAAAAAAAGCAGCAGGCATCGCTTGAATTCATTGGTAATGCCTGACTACCTAGCTGCAAGCATGAACCTGGTGTAGAATCAATAATGGGTGCATTTCTTGCATAATCCAATCACGCGACTGCGTCCTAATGCCATTGTACAAAAAAAAATATAAAATCACGCTCAACACAACGCCTCGCTTATCGTGAATTATTCGTCTCAAGATTGTCCAGCACCTTCAAACTGTTTTGCTTTTATTCCTCATCGTTAGATAGCCTTCCCATTTTCATGCCTAGTTCTGGACATAATCAGCACTTTTATTCGGAACCTTGGTTCCTTATTCTACTGTCTCCATTTCCGTCAAAAGCAACTTGGCTATTTTGTCAACAATCTCTCAAGTGACCCGTTTGGATTCAGGCGCCATTGTTAATTGGAAACAATCTTTTGGTTGTGGTTTGCTGTTTTTCGGTATCCTCACTGCGTGTCACCATTCCTGATTTGACCTCTACGAAACTCCCTTCCCATTACGCCACCTTTAACTTTAAATCGGTAAGGCCGTACTAGTCCCTAGTCGATCACTCTCTCAATTCCCGACACTTTTTGAGCATGTTTGATGGTTAGAATGTTGTCGAACTGTCTCTGGATCTTTTTTGACTCCAATTTTTGCCCCATTGACTATAGTGATTGTACTTCGGTCTGTTTGCATTGATTCTTCTTTTAGAACAACGTGTGATGCAAAACACCTGAATTTGAGACAAGTGTAATAAAGATTAGGTTTTTTTATTGGTCACAATGATAGTGTACGGAAATAAGGAGGATCCATAGTCAAGCATCCTGTGTGAGAACAGCAGACATCACATTGGTAAGAAACATGAAACTATCAGCGGCTTCGGCACGGGGAACATGAACAATCTATGAATGCTTCACAACAGTAGAGCATCACGGAGGTCTGGACAGATGAACGTTGACACGAATCTCCAAGGGTGTGACTGGGATTTGAAGGAAACAGCGAATGAAATGGAATTCCAAAGGCTGGTAACCCTGGAGGAAATAAGGAGAAAAGATAGTCGTAATGGACTACTCATAAGGTTGCTGAAAACTCTTCGACAGCCCACGACCGGTTGCGCCCTTCTTGGGGCTCATCAGGTAGGCACAGTCCCCGAGTTTCCGTCAACCTTATGTTCTACTTGAACCCAAATTGCACTGTTTTCGAGAAATACACTCATTTGCATATCAATTTGGTTTTTGCGAGAGACTCCCCTGGAACCCAGCTGAATCTCCCGTTTGCGATGTTTTCAGGCAACTGAATGTGCTGCACCAGGCCGCCTCATGTTCCAGTTGCTAGGATATTCGAGATATCGCGATACATGTATATTCGTAATGGACTACTCATAAGGTTGCTGAAAACTCTTCGACAGCCCACGACCGGTTTCTCCCTTCTTGGGGCTCATCAGGTAGGCGCAGTCCCCGAGTTTCCGTCAACCTTATGTTCTACTTGAACCTTATGAGTAGTCCATTACGAATATACATGTATCGCGATATCTCGAATATCCTAGCAACTGGAACATGAGGAGGCCTGGGGCAGCACATTCAGTTGCCTGAAAACATCGCAAACGGGAGATTCAGCTGGGTTCCAGGGGAGTCTCTCGCAAAAACCAAATTGATATGCAAATGAGTGTATTTCTCGAGAAAAGATAGGCTTGTTTGGTGACGATGAACTGAAGCTTGCTACGGATGGCTAGAGGACTGCTGAGTAATTTTATAATAGTACGAAGGAAACGGGTTTGGCTGAGCATTTGCCGTCACAGAAGCTACATCCGGACGCTTCGAGAGTGGTTGGAGATTGGTCGCAAGAGAAAGGGGGCACACAACTTCTCCTCGAATACTTTTTGGAAACAAAAGTTCCGTAGAAGACGCACCACCAAAATATGATGGCAGTATTCCGTAGTAGGAATTGGACAAAAGAAGTTAAGAGGGCGAAATATACGGGCACAAAAGAAGACAGTTTTCTTCACATACGAGTTGCGTTTGCTTTCACGTGTGGAGACCAATTCACATTGTTGGAAAGGGTGGACCAAAATAGGGCAGTTCGATAGCCAAGAGTTAAATAGTTGGAGGTTTGCAGGAGAAATGTTGGATGATGGACAAACATGTGTGGACCATCCAGAACCGAAATAGCTTTGTTCGGCGTGCCCTGGTAATAAATATCTGTAAGACTAGAGTGACAGTGTAAAGGAAAGAAGCGAACCTTGAGAGACACCTGGTATGACCTTATGGATGCGAGTCATTAAAGGTACTTACTGTATTAGCGTACCTGAACTAAACGGTTTGTAGGGAAGTTTTCAGTCCAGTTCGCCACACCTTGATATTGTCCATAGTTAGTAGTTGGGTACTCAGGTCATGCCTGATTGAAGACCATCAATAGTTTTGTCGTAATTGACCTTACGCGACGGCGGAGGGGTTCAGAGCAGCGAATACAGTGCCCTTCGGTGCAAGATGAATCCACAAAACAGACACTTTCCGCTGAAAACTTAATACGACCCATAAAACAGCTGATCTAGTTAAACTGGGCTTGAAGTGACAAGTTCTTCGGGTAATGATGGATAATCACAATAATTGATCATAGGCAACATTGTAAATAACTTAAGTTGGTTTATAGATGCGTGTGCTTGAATGCACGTGGTTCAGAAGCCACCTTGGTTTTACTAAACGAGTTCAGGGCAGCTGACCGTACGTGTAATACGTACATCTGGAGTCGCCGTTAGGGCAATGGTGCCTAAACTCATATTTGCGATTGCTCAGTAAGCTGTTGTTTCCCAGATCACATAGGTGTTTGGCCACATTGCTAGTGGTGATATAGATGGGGCAGTCTATTACAGGTCAGATAATGACCGACTCTTTGGAATGGGGCTATGTGGAAGCTTTTCCAAGAGAAGGGGACTATACCACTGGAGGGGGAAGACAGAACACGTATGCTTGGAGCGAGTTGGGGAACAGGGGTACGGAGCAAAAGCAGATAGAAATCAATAAGGACCAGGATTTTTGGAGGTTTTAACCGGCAGAAAATGCTCCTAAGCAGTTCTAGATGGATTAATGGTTTGTGGTAAGCAGTTGTGAGTCTGGATGGACTGTGATGGAAGTTTCTGGGAGAAGTGATACAATTTGAGGCAAAAATGCGGTTGAATATATTGATTTTTTAACAATGGCGCATGTCAAGGACTGCATTGGATCCAAAAACTCGAGGACAGGAAGGAGGTTGGAAATTCCGGTTAGCTGTTTCCACACGATTCCAGAAGGATCGAGTTCTCACAAGTCTTTGACAGTTGATCTGCTCTTGCGACTGGCAAACGTATCTTGGGTCTTGTCGGCGGTTTTCGTACGGAAGTTGCATGCAATGATGTTGCGGACAAAATGAAGGAGAGGATTGGGTTAACGAACATTCCTAAATCCGGCTTTTTCTTCCAACATCGCTAGAACGTGTGTTTAAGCCATTCCGTGAATGAGGGCTTTCGGAGATAGGATGAATGATGTGCACCCGTATGTGCATCCCATCATTAAGGTCACTTGTGGGGTGCTTGGCTGAAATGCTAGGATTCCTGGAGGCGCACCATTCCCAAGGCTATGCATTCGAGAATCGGCGCATGCTGTCAGCGGACGACTGGCCCTAAAACACATAGGAACGGAGACGTGAGGGACAAGTTAGCTGGGAGTAAATAATAACTCAGTGGTGCAAATGATGAGGAATCTGTCCTTTAAATTTCTAGGATCTGTGGTGAGTCCCAGTCACGGTATGGTATTCAGGTAGGGAAGAAAGCTATTTTTAATGACAGCTAGAAAGCCACAGTTCTGATGGGTGGTACTGCCGGGTGTAAGTAGCTAAGCACTTGTTTTGCATCTCTCAGTTGACACTCAGTTGCCACTGGGTGACTTGTGCACTTCTGTTCACTAGAAGAATACTGAAAATCAGAGGAGCGACAATCAAGGGTGGGAGTCAGAGTAGGAGGGGTGAATATAGACAAACTCCACTCTTGTAACAGGAGAAATGGTGTATGGAGAAACCGGGAAGTTGAACGAAATCACCGCTGTCTGATATTTGTATTCCATTAAGGAATAAAATGGACGAGTGGGATGTTATACGAAGCAGTGGAGTGATAGCAGATTGAGGTTTTAGGTTTTCGGGGATGTTAATGCGGTGCATATGTGTTTAGTAGACCGCTATCTCAACCCAGAGAGCCTGGATTGGTGAACCGCATGAGGCTCCCATAGTTTGGTCGCTAGTACTTCCTTGAAGATCAGCGTGAACCACCTACCACGTCGTTTTTTTGTCGGATATTTACCTCATCATTCACTGGTTTCTGCTGAAGCGACGTTATGGCCAACCCCATCGCATCCTATTCTAACTTTGTTTATTGCTTTCTACCTCGCATTTGATGGTTCTTCCGCAACTTGAGACTCTTTATCACTCTCTATCCTGACAGTTCCTCGAGATTCAAACACTTCTGATCCTTTATTTTTTTATTGTGGATCTTTCTCCCATACTCATCCGTGGACTTTTCTCGGGATCATGAATTTTTGTTTTGCTCATCTCTCTTGGTTTCGAGACCAAGGTTGCTTTTCATTTGCCTGTCTTTTCTTCCATAGATCAAATGGTTCCAATGTTTGGCCTTCTTTCTGGTTGTCTCCTTTTTCTTCGTAATCCACATCCAGGTTCTTCTTTCACTTTATCCCTTCTAATCCTTGTTACCCAACCAGGTTATTCGATACCCTCAGCACTAGTCAGTCTCTGCTGTGTGTGCCCCCATCTAGCTTGTGAGCTGAAACAGCTTTAGAAGCTACTTTGGCCTAGATGTTTCGAGTTCTCACTTTTATCCTGAACCGGATCTTGCTGTGGTTATCTAAACTTCTATCCAGATCTCATCGGACCGAGCCCATGTTTGTCTGCTTGTTGAATAACAGTCATTGTTGCTCAGCTTCGAAAACGCGGATTTAATATGAAAAACTTCATTGCTTTTACTAATTAGGTGGTTACAGCAAATATGCAAACTACTATATTTGCCTTCCGTCGCATGTGTTGCTTTGGGGTCACGAAAGATAATACCGCCAGATGAAGGATCACTTTCGCGATAGAAGCATGTATTAGAGATTTTGAAAATGTATCTATCGCAGGCGGCTGCCCATTATTCTTTCTTTACAACAATGCTACAGAGCCCCATGGTTCTCGCCTATACTTTGACTCGATTAATACCTGCGTAAACTAGGGTTTTACTTTAGTTGTTGGTGCTAAAAGCTCAGACATCGTGGTGGTTGCCGGAGATTTGAATGTACAAGTGGGCAGGCTTAGCGTATCTGAGAGTCAATTAGGAGGTCGACATGGATGGGACTCGGTACGTACGGACAGTGGTGGACGATTGTTTCAGCTGTGTGCTGATCGCAGGTTCTTTTTGTGCAGTACTTACTTCCGAAATAGCCGAAGTCGTCTGGCCACATGGTGTCCTCCAGTGCCATGCCGGCCACAAACTCAAATCGACCACATTGCCATCAGTTACCAATAGCGTGGATCAATAACTGACTGCCGGTCGATTTGGAGCACATTTGTGGACTCTGACCACGCGCTCGTCCGGAGTCGCTTCTCCCTACGTTTTCCAAGGTCGCGTGAGGTGCAGACAAATTGCTTGGCAACTGAAAGACTGGCAGATCCGAATGTTAGACGAACTTAGCAGAATCGTCTTCTAGGGTCTCTTCCAAATGCTCCACCATCAGATGCAAACTCATACTGGGACGAGATTGCCACAACTTTGCATAGTGCTGGGAATTTCGCCTGTGGCACGGCACCACCAGGCGCACTCAAGCACTGGATATCAGCCCAAACAGTGGTACTGCTTAAATTTCGGAGAAGTATCCCAGACCATCCCTAACATAAATTGATGCGATGAATTATCAGACGTCAAGTGAGGGTGACCGTGCCAATTGACCGTGAAGTGTGGTGGACACAGAAAGCCAAAGAAATGGAAGAGACAGAAAGGCGGTAATGCCCGAAGATTATTTCAGTTCATCCATGCGACTGGCCCCCGGAAACCACCTGTGAGCAAAGCCATCAAGGATCGGAATGGAGTGAACATTTCGAATAAAAAGGAACGCCTCGACCGATGGGCTGAATATTTCGAACGACAAATGTCATGCCCACAGCTGACACCCATCTGGAACCCACAGGTGACGTAGAACCCTGGACGGTGAACGTGGAACCGCTTACGGCTTTGGAGGTTTATGACTGCATATGTTCTCTTAAGAACCACCGAGCCTCTGGTCCGGATGACCTCCCACCCGCATTGTTCAAAGATGGGGGTGAAGTCCTCAGTCAGCGCTTGTCTGATCTGTTTGCTTGCATTTGGGACTATCCCAGACAACTGGGGAGAGTGGGTGATAGTGCCCATTTTTAAAAAAATAGGCTCGTACTGAGTGTGGCAACCACAGGGGGATCAGCTTGACCCCGGTCATAATGAGACTGTTGGTGTCACCGGTGCATGGTCGCCTTATGGTGGCTCGTGAGACACTGACTGGAGAGCAGCAAGCGGGATTCCGGCCTGGTAGGAGTTGTGTTGACCAAATCTTCACACTTTCTCAGGTGTTAGAACAACGTCATACGTATAGGCGTCAGATTGGTGTATCCCTGAATCTTAAAAGACGTGTGTACCAAAATACAGTGTGGTCTGTTTTGTTGTGTGGCTGTGAGACTTGGCCTGTTCGAGCAGTGGGACTGAGGCGTCTTCAGAGCGTTGTCTCAGAACCATAGCTCCTGTCGGTTGGTGTCGGCGAATCCGTAACGAGACAATTAGAAAGCGATTTTTCGGTTGCGCAACGGGTACTTCCATTGAAGAATGTGTCCAACATCAGAAGCTGCGTTAGTTAGGACATGTGTTGCGTATGCCTAACCATCGTTTTCCGAGAAGAGTGTTGTTTTCCATGCCCAGTTCAGAGTGGCAGAAACAGAGAGGTGGCCAACCCTTGACTTCGCAGAAGGGTATGAAAGAAATCACGAAACATTCGGGTGCTTTCGGTGCTACTCGCCTTTCAGGATGGGGACCACGTGATCCACACTGCGCCTGGTTAGAGATGCTGCAAGATATGGCTGTCAACCGATGTCAGTGGCGTTCTTGTTGTCGGCTTCTATCCAGATTGCCCGAATGAGTGTTTGGAGGTGTAGGCACCTCGGAATGATTGTAGTAAGCTAGCCCTAAGTCCCATCCCCGTCCTCCTTTATTCTTTTGTTCACATTAAGGAAATCACATTTGTACGGCACCGAAGCATCACTGTTGTACACTGATGTCATGCTGTCGATGATGATGATGATGATTTACTTTTAACTGTTTTAACACTGAACAGTTTACCTGGAAAAATTCACCAAACCGGATTATCGAGCTACAGCCGTCGAAATATCTACTCCGCATAAATAACTGTTACCAATAGCGCCTTAGCAACGATCACTTCTCGAGTAGTTTGACTACGTGAAAGGATACCATGGCCCTGTGGTTAAAATTTTCAGAATGGTTTCTTGGGGTCACACGTCGCTTTGACCACGATGTGGAGCTGGTGAATGCGACTCGCTAGGCTTTCTTTGTCAAGTAATTTGGCTACTCGAATGTTACCCCTAACCAGGCGTCGATCTTCATGAAGGACCTGATCAACGACCTGCTTGGATAACAGTCTGATTGTTCAATAGTGGTTAGATTGCTCAGCTGAGTAAATGGCTGGTCATAGAGCAAAGCACTTCTGCCGTCGTTAGCTCCATACTGTAGCTGCGCAAACTCTTCTCTTCACCTTACAGTGCTAACAGCACTGCTGACATTGCCAGACTCGTATAGAATAATGGATCAAACTGCGAATTCTGCTTGTTCATCGCTACACAGTAGGCAGCTTACATCGCACAGTAGCTCATTTTCAATCCCCACTAGAGAGCGTGTCCTCGTAGTTTCCGTATTCATCATTGAGACGACAGATGGTCGCCTACAGCGTCTACTCCAAACAATTCGTAAATACAGTGCGTTCAGCTAGAACCCCACAACTGAGTTAAATCCACCACAAGTTCCGTCGCCTTTCTCATCTATGTGTATACGTGTCCGTACCCCCTCTTTTTTGAGGTGATTTTAATCCACAGATACTCACCCGCTATTTTACCTCCATTTGGTCAACTTCTCTGCGGTCGAAACCTGAAAGCATAGAGGAGAGCGTGTATACATGAAAATCCTGAATTTGAGTGTAATGCTGTTGGAGCCATCGCCTAGTCAGAGAGCGCTACCATAGTCTGATCTTAGGTGCTGCGAGCGTAATTTGGAGTGGACCTATGGGGTGAAATTAATTTCCTAAGTGGTTCGAAATGCGGGCTCTGAAAGTGACCTTTTCAGAGCGGAAGTTTTTGTGTGTCCAAGTCCTCAATTTAGTGTGATCCTCGTTTGATGTACGGTGTTTCGTCAACAGATACAGTGGCAGTTTTTGGATAGTGACCACATTAAGTTCCTTATGGTTGGGAGTCCAGAGCGTCTGAAATCACACGGTTGACCAGAACAAACACCCGGTTGGGATTTGTCCCTAGACTCCAAGGATGGCATACTCATCGCATTGAATCCGGTCTGTCATAACTTGGGTCATGATATTCTCAGCGCTAGAAATTGGCTACCTAGTCGGCTGAGATGTTTATTTGCCCGTTTGAACATGATTTAATCACATTTATGATTCCGCATTCGATCAACAGCTTCTGCTTTTCAATGTACCAGTTTCCTAGTTTTGCTCTTATGTTCCGTCTTATTTTCTGTCGAAATACAGACATTTTCTTCGGTCTACAGATTGTGAGGCTGCAGAAATCCTGGATCCCATTAGTCCGACGACCTGGTTATTCCCATAAGGTTGGTCATTCTCAAACACCAATAGGACCTAACCTACTAATATGCAGCTCCCTAATCACACCAAGCGCTGACCTAGGTGGCTATTCACATGTTTTGGCTTCTCACTGGGTACGAGTTCGGTCATGCGGATATCAGGTGGTATGGCTGCACTCAGTATAGCCGATGTACCGGATACCACATGATTGAATGTTTGCTTGTTTGTCCATACGACGTGGTTCGGGAGTTGCGCGGTCTGCCATCATCACTGACTCATGTTGTAGGACCTAAGAGCCTGTTCGCACTTGATTGTCGACCAACCTTCAGTTGAGCTTGAACCGATGGCTCTAAACGTGCCTCTGCTGAAACTGCTGATCGTAGTTCGGTGTCCCTTTCATATCGTGGGATGTCAGTGCGCAACGTTCAGCCTGTTTGCCGACAACATATGCACATACGCTGACTGTTATCAGTAGGATTTTCTCCGCAGTGTATTTAACGCTTGCACATTTTACCTTCTCTTCGAAATTCATCTTGATTCGAAAACAGCAAATTGAAGTTGTCCACATATACACGCATTTGCACATCAGTTTGATTTTCATGGGAGACTCAACCAAACCTCTCGCTTATGAGATTCTTCAAAGTGAAGTTCTTCTCTTTCAGTTTTGTATCGCCGCACACCTAATAGCTCCTGAAATGGTGCACAGACCGATGAAGTATAGGCCATCCTTCCCGTTCTTTCAGTCATCTACTTCCGTTTAATTCAATTTAATCCACTCAGCTCAAGGGCGATTTTTGTATGTTCCGTGATCTTTGCCGTACTTTCTCGCAGCAACTTACTGTTTCTTTAACAACTTTCAGTGGATTATGGGATATTGAAACCGGTCAACAGATTGCCAATTTCACCGGCCACACTGGCGATGTGATGAGTCTCAGTCTAGCTCCTGACAATCGCACCTTCGTCTCAGGTGCATGCGATGCTTCAGCAAAAGTAAGTTTTGTACCCAGTTTTTGTGGATTGCACATCAGCCGGAAGCTGTGATACCACTGTATACGCTGTTTGGTCTTCTAGGTTGCTTGTCCTTGTGCTTTAGTAGTGGAATATGATCGCGCAAGCATAAGTCCGTGAAGGTTCATACAAAAGCACTTCATTAAATGACACAAGTGGCCTGGTCGATGCCCAAAAATTCTACCAGAAGGCGGTCGACCATTGCCGACCCAACAACAAGAAAGCAAGCAAAACAAACAAACTGCTTTCAGCTTCTCGTAAACCATATTTTTGTTTTATTCAACGGCTATAGAATACTAGAAGTTTGAACTTTGCACGGATTCTCTAGGTGGGACATGCACTGGTTATAGAGATGAGCAGCTAAGTCGCTTAAGCACTTTGACTTTGGACAGAAAAACTGCATCTATTGCTCACGGGAGTCAAAAAAGACGACCAGACTTCATTTTTCACGCACTCGTGAGAAGCTGAATCGGCGCACATCCAAATACCCAAAGCACTATCTCATTCCGATCTGTTTTCTCTCATGTCGGTGTTGTCAGATGCTAACTTCGGATCCTGTTACCAGCCTGTTATCAGCAGAACCCAAATACTTTATCTGCTTTTGTGCTTTGCTTGTTTGTATGTGTGGAAGTTAGAATCAACGTGTGAGGTTTATCGTGACCGAAAACACATCTGTCTGGCACTTGAGGCTTAAGCGAATTTTCACTCTTCTGAGTTTTGAAGGTTTTGAGTATCCACAACACGATGAAGCCAGCCAACATGCAACCATTTCTGGAACCAGAGAACAACGACCGTGTTGATTCAAGGAAGTATCACCATTCTGAACTCAACCAGTATGTGGAGGATTGTGCGGATTGAAACCTGGAAATAAATCTATTCCTTTTTGGATAGCGGATTAATTGAATGGGGAGAGTGTCCGGTTCAATAATTTCCACTTCCATAATGTACTGTTTACGAAGATAGCTGCAATACATGAGAGGGAATGATGATATTCGACTGAAGAGACCCACAATTGACAGAATGTGATGTTAAGATGTTATTTATAACCATCACTCGCTCGATCGTAAGATTCAAACTTCATCGCAATTTCCGCAGACGATTGCCATGCAATGATGCCACCGAAGTATCCACCGTCTGGTAGTAATCCGCCAATGATATGTAAGATACGACGAAACCGGTCGAACTTCCTCCTAGAACACAATACACAAGTCATGAACTTAAGGGCCGAGCAATTTCTCGAAACCCACGCTTTATCACCTGAAAATTCGCCAATTTACCTTGCCATTATTCTTGTTCCGTGGGCTTAGGATAAATACGTTAATGACTTTGAGTAATCGGACTTGTGGCCTTCAAATTGGGACACCCCGCAGCTGTGGACAGCTTGGCTACCCGGTGGGTGTTTCTTATTGATTTTACTGTGATATTGGTGCAGTTCGCCCTCTCTGTCACTCTTTGAATCGGTTGCTTCTTGACTAGAGCTAATGAATTTATCGAAGAGGTTGGTGGTGATAGTTACATTCTACGTACGGGTCACTGCGTGACGTTCACATACTTGTTACGTTTAGAGGAATCACCAGTCCCATTCACTCAGTATTCTCACACTGCTCGGTTGGGGCTTTGTTTCTTTTGCCACGCCAACTTGCGCATAAATAAGGGCACGTGGTCGATCTTAGACTATCCTCTACTTTCCGCCGGAGTGAGTGCAACAAAGACCGTCACTCCAAGTTTGTCGTCTGATTTTCCAGCCGAAGTGGTCACACCCTAACCTGCGCCAATTCCTGTTTTTGGTTATGGTGGTGTTCGTTGCACGCAATCGACTTCGAATGGCGCGGCGGTACTCGAATAACGAATTTTCAAAATTTCCATGCTGTTGCCATGGCATTGTGTGTATTTCGTTTTTGGGCGATTCGGTTTTGCAGTTTCATGGTAGTCAACCCAAACATGGTCACGGCCGAGCAGGGCTAGTTTGGGAGAGGTGGGTGAAGACTACTGTTTACACCCTCAACCAATATGGACGAACAAGACACGTGCCGATATAAACTAACCTGGGCATGCGTGTGTGTGTGTGTGTGTCAATTACGGCAACTTGGCAACAACTAGTCTACCAGCCAGAGTCAGCATTTTCATTTAACCTCGCCTGATACGAATCGACCGTCCAGGACAATCTGTCTCCTTCATTACACACATGCACACGCAAATACGCACACGTTGCGCAAGCATAGCAGCGTTCGATCTTCGTTTCCATTGATTCATCTCGGTCCTGCTGGTGTGTCCGTACCCCTCTCTCCTTACTCTTTCTGTCCCCCATTACTACGTGACTCTATCTTGATCAGCGAGTGTGGTGTGTCTCTCTCAATCTCCAATTCCCTGTTTCAGCCTGCATCAGTGCGCTCCAGTATCACTAGCCACTCGACTGCCTGGCCTATCGCCTGTCCGCCTCTCTTGTCGTTCTCACTCTGCTTCACCGACGGACCGTTTTGGGCGGTTTAGTCAGGTTGTGTATCTGTTTTCGTTGGTCTCTGAGTCCTTGTGGTTAGTAGCGAGAAACCGTGCTCCTCCAGTGGAGTACTCCCTGGAGTGGTATTACATTAGTCCAATCGAGTGATTGAGACATGCTGCTTTTACAATCATTAGGAAGCATACCCATCCTGAGCTTCAACTGTGCGACAGTGTTGCTCTTGGTATCACCGCTTCCCCATTTTTCTTTCGATCGAATTAATCCAGGGCTCAGACAAACCGAAACCATAGAATGTCGCTTCGTTTTCGGCCGACTGAACTAGACTGCCACAACCATACAACTCTCCTTGCAGGCCAGTTTTTACATTACGTCCTATATCAGTAAAATATGGATTGTCAGTTTGCCTATCAAACTTTAAAGCAGAGTTCCTCAAGGACGGTAATGAGAAACTGGATGGGAGAGATTGGCGAGGAGCAAAAGGATGCGTGCATATCTATAGGATCGTTGGTCCTTCTTTTCCTGCCTACAAAATTCATCGTGCATGATATTCCGAACCTGCATATTCGCTTAATGTAATGGATCTGCGTAGATAAACCGGGATGGCCTAAGCCCGGTTGCTGATGTTATCTAAATAAATCAGTTTGTGCATGCGGTCGTAGCTTCCATCAGTCACTGTTGGTTTGTTGGATAGATGCTTGTTGATTTGACTGGCACCATTGCGCTTGTGGTGTGTACAAGTGTACTAAAAAATTGTCAATAACAGCTGACATGTTAGTTGCAGAAGTCAATATGTGCGTGCTATCTTGAATTGCGTCAGTCCGCTAGGAAATCGGATTGCTGATATGGCCCGGCCCAAAGCTGCCATTTTGTTGCGGTGTTCGGGCTCCCGTGCTGCAATGATCCTGGGGGCTATATTGGCTGGAAGTTCGTTCTTTAGGGCCCAACCATGACAGGGAATCCATCGGGGAACAGTCCGACGGGGGACAACATCTGGTCCCCGTCCTGTGAGAAATTCTATTACCAGGTGGCCTGGAGGCAATGTTCTACTGGCTTAGTGGTTAGAGCACGAATTTACTGACCGGAAGGTCCGTGCTTTGAACTCTACATCTGCCTCTCGACTTCCACTGTGGGCATGGGCAACCTGGCAGTATCTCAGCCCTCGTGCTTCCTTTGGGTGGTATGACAGTTAGGCACCGAAAGAGTGTTACAGCTGGAGGGAACGGTACTGTTCTCTGTGATAGGAGAGTGAAAGCAGTAAGGTGTTTCCTCTGGTGACCATCATACCCATATTTGGGGAAGCAGCGATGCTGGCCTCCCCTTAGGAAAGACGGGTTTAAAGAAGTAGACTCTAAGTACCACACATTCCGACCGCCCAACGGCTGACCGTGACCGCCGGCGACCTATTCAATACAGTGGAAATACTTTTAAAACCAACTAGTCTTGTGCTGCTCAAAAGGCATCTGCTGTGCGTGGCTGCATTAAGAATCAGATAGTTATACCTTACTCCCTGCGGTCTCGCGTCAGGTCATCCCCTTGCAGCCAAGTGGGTCAGGCTGTTGAGCCATTGGTTCCAGGAAGTGCCCCTCAAGAAAACCCTAACAACATTTGTATCACGATTCAGACAAGTGAGTTAGAAACTAGGGGTGAGTCCTCAGACAAAACCATACCTTTTCCCCCACTTCCTCGTGGGTCAGAATTTTGAGTCAAAGGCTCAAAGTGGGACACCTCAACCAACACCCCTTCCTCAGCCTGTAGAAGTGGGAAGTATCATTCGCCCTTGCAAATCATCGTTCACTGACACCGTACCCAAGCCCTTCTGATTCATTTAGCTGTAAACCACCTAACCGTTGCTCCGTATCTAAGCTTCTGCCCAGTAAAATAACCCTCTATTAAATTCAAAGGGTCTGTTCCACATTGCTGCTTTTAACGTCCGTATTGTGTCGGATTGGGCAACAGGTAGCTCTTGCTCAGACCTTGTTCTCTCTTGACTCTCCCTTGTGTCTCCGAAACACACGTAAAAGACCTAAGTCATACATCTCAAACCGCTAGCTTTATTCTACGGGTGTCTGATGATCCTGACCCAACTTCTTCTGGAGTCTGCGGCGTTGGAGTTATGCGCAGCTGTGGAGCCGAATGCACTTTCCTGGAATAGATTCCTTTCGTTCATCAAATTCAATGAATTTCAGTAGCTCAACAATCTCAGAATGATCTGGCGCGAAAGCTGCTGGGAATGAACAGCTACGCCGGCAAAATTTGGTCGGAAGATGAATGGAAGAGTGAAGGAAGCTATGCATTTAGCTTTTATGACTGTCTGACTTGACCAAATGAACACTCGATGTCGTCGCTGTCAGAAGATCCTGTTACTACGGGAAATGCCATACCAACAATTCACCACTATGATGGCACGCGCAAATCTCACAAACGCCTTCTAATCATGTGTCTAAACAATGACGGAGAACGCTGGTGGACTGCAAAGTACAGAAGATGGAGTGGGCTTTCGGTGCAGGCAACAGCCGCAGCCTATTTCAGCAGATTCATCCAAATGGCCAAATAGACAGATGTCAGCGAAACAGTTTGAAAAAAGACGAAATGCAATTTGTTTGCAAAATCTTCACTTTGAGAAATGTTCTGGACACTAAAGAACTGACAATTTGCCCCCTTCAATACAACCTCTGGAAGAACTCAACCAGCCTGAATGGAACATCGGTACCATCCCATCATCACCCGTAGAAGTCCAGCGTGAGATATCATTCCCCAACGTGACAACGCACTTGGCCAAGTTGTCCTAAACTCAGCACTCACCACTCTGCTATGAATGATATGGTACGGAAACAGGATGCCACCGGAACAGCACGCTTCCCCCCTGTTCTCAGTCTTCAAAAAGAACACGATAACGTCGTGTAAAAACCATTTGGCATAGCCTAGCAACTTTGTGATCCCAGATGCTCTCTGCTATTATTTTGCTCAGGTTGATCGATTATTGGGAGAAATAGTCCATTGACAGTGGTGTATGTACGCACCAATTTATCAGCTCCCGCTTCCAATGCGCAGCTACCTACCTCATCCCACCAAATCATCGGCGAACGAAACTGTGGCAGCTGCAACCACTGTACGGCAAGTACACGGTTCTTACAGCTGACGATGATGATGACATTACGCGTGAGAATTAAACTGGGTTCAGAATGCATCGACCATGTCGTTACGTAATTACAAGTTATTGAACAACATCAGTCTTTCAAACGTTCTACGTTGGTAGTTCTTGATCTGAAGGCTGCTCTTGACCTTAGAATGCCAGAAACTATCCTTTATGAGGGCACTATGCGAAATCCTGTGGACGCCCACGGGTATACAACAATTTGTTGCCTGAATTCACCATGTCCAAAGACTGCCCTCTCTCACCACATCCCTTCAGCTTTGTTGTTGATTTGATGCTTGAAACTTCCCCTTCCTCTGAAAACTTAAAAATGGATATGGTCTGAAGGCATTCGATCGCACACATTGTGGACGATATTACCCTCCTTGGTTCAGATCATTCAAACATCTGAGTCATTTTTAATAACCTAGACAATCCTGGTGCACGGTTTGGTATGCGCTTCACGCCTGCGAAGTGTAAAATTTTACCACAAGACTGGGCGGGATCAAACCAAAACCTAATGCTTTCAGACGATACAGTCGATGTGATAGGTAAGTTTGTTTACCTGGGTAGTTGCAGAGGTTACCGTGGACTGGATAGACAAGATATTCCCTCAACCTTCGACACCGATCGCACCTGCGCAACATCAGTTTGTCTATCAAAGGTGGTTCGCACCGCGGTGATGCAATCTATACTGCTTCACGGATCAGCGGCGTGGGCCGTACGTGCAAAGGTTTGTACGGAAACTCAGAGTTCGACCTTCTGCGTTGCACCTTTCATATCTTCAGTTTTTGACAAGTACCGAAAATGCGTCATCTCTTATCGATTACTAACACTGGTTTTTTCTCAGTCTAATAGCTGCTTCTGAATCCATTGATAATCACAAATTGAGTGTTCGGTGACGAAGGCTGTCGCTCCTATATTCTTGTCTGTTATAAAGGCACTGTATGCCTCCTTACGGGAACTCGTACGTGGTACGGCTGTGAATGAGAGACATGACCGCTGCGTGCAGATCTTCAAAGACAACAGGTGTATCCGAAGCGCTGTGCCAGCCTGGTGGGGTAGTGTATAATGCTGAGGAACGGTGAATGGCTTTCAAGAAAAGTAACTCTTCGTCACGCTGCATAGGTTATGCTGGTTAGGCCATGTGCTTCCTATGCCACAGGATCATTTTCTTCGAAGAACTCTCTTTGCCTAGCCATGTGTTGGGTGGTCAGTCCACGATTTGGTAGCAAGAATGAAAGCCCTTACCAGTCAACTCAGTCGCTTTTGGTAACTGTTGTCTCCCCAAGCGGGGACACCGGGTTGACACAAACATTGGTTAGTGACTCTGACGGATATGGTTACTTCACACAACCAATTGCAATCCTGTATCAAAGCTATCGCCTTCATTGCTTACTCTCCTCACTTCCTGTCATGGAGCTATTTAACGTGAGTAGATCTCCTCTTCCAACGCTTGGCTGTCATTCCGTTGTTTTCCTCATCCCCGGTGAAAGAATCTGTAGCAGCTGAAACCATATCGCTTCAGTACACGATTTATGGCTTAACAGCTGACCTGAATGAGACTAGTGACGACGATCTTTGCAACATGCCTGTGAGCTAAAAGCCTCCTCTGTAGCATCGGTGTTGATCTATGCAACATCTCCATGACTCTTAACAGGTTGTCATTCGAGACATTTCACTCGGACTTACTCCTCCCTTGCGAATAAAAAAAAACTGAAATCATATTTCAGAACCGTTTGTGATTCAAAAGACTCAGTGTCTAGTCTTGTCCTGGTGGATCGAATGCGCCTATGTCGGATGTTTTCCCCTTCACGTTTCTAATCCTTTGCGCTCATTTGAAGTTTTAAGATAGGCTCTATTATCATTATACCAATTCCGTTCGAGATGGTTCAGCAATGAAGACTTAAAGGACAGGAAGGTTCGTGGTTAGAATCTAGGCATGGCTCTTCGACTGCTTCCATTTAGGTTTGGGAGGGATGACAGTATATCAGCCCTCATGCGGCTTTCGAGTTGTGTGGAAGAAATGCACCGAAAGTGTGCCTTACCTGAACGCTCTTTATCGTATTAATATCAGTGCGCTTCAGCCATCTGACATGCCTACTTACATCCACAAATCAACTCCACGCGAAGTGTTTTATTTGAATGCGTGCACTGGGGCGAGCTCGTCGGGTGATTTATATCAGTATGTTTGTGGGGACTTTCTTCTGGGATTTTATTTTGTCAGCATCCTGGTGACCGTGGAATTTGCCTCTGATGTAAGTAGGAGCGATGCAACCTAGTTCCATAGATTGCGCAGCACCCGGGCTGAAACGACTTAAACTGTGGTTGATGGGATGGTTCGGTACACTAACAATATAATTTTAGTGTGATTTCAAATCTATGGGTTATTACAAGCTGACCACTTTCTTGGAACCGAGACGACATTAAACTACAGAGTCTCGGCTTGTTCTGCCTTTTACTATCCTGTGTTGGTCAGGCCTAAGGTTTCCTTACCTGCTCTGCGTGAACTTTTTCGCGGAGATGCTAGTAAGGATGAACTCACAAGTGGACCATAACCGCCCATACCTTGCATACTTTTCGGCACACCCTACTCTACGTGTAACATTAGTTAGTGACTGATCTAGTCTCAGAGCAGGAGGTGAAAACGGGGTATGCCAGTGTGATGGTAACATTCAGTTCAGTTCAGACAACTGTTTGACGGACAGCTTGGCATCGTCTGTATGCACCGTGATCAACGATTATGGATCCGATTGCTCACCTGTCCCTTAACCTGTTTGAAAAAGCTCGGTTCTAGTACAATGATAACTGTGCTGACAGATCGGAAATTGCGTCTATATGTTTCATTTGCAGCTTAGCACCAACGAAATCTCAGTTAGGATCGTGCGCAGCGTAACAGAATTGCATGTGGTAGATGAAAGAGAGTCTTTTCGTTGGCTTACTTTGGGTTGAGTCTGCAGAACAAAATGAATGTATTCAGTCCCCAAGGAGCTCAGTTTACTCGATTCAGAATTGCTATGAGTTTGTGGGGTGCAAGTACACCATCTTTACACTCATCATGACACGATTTGCTTCCTGGAAGTGGTCACTGGTAAATGTAATTTGCTGAGTGTGGAAGAAAAGAGACGGTAGAGGAAGAAAGCTGGAGGTCTGTCTGTGTGGAAGTGACATCCACTTCCTTCGCGGCTTTCCATTACTCTTCGTGTTTTTAGCACCACTTCTGAGGCCATCCTGTCGAGTGAATAGTACCCGAAATGGTCATCTAAGGTTCTGCCTATAATTATGCAAAATGAGTGTCGGTAATATTTTGAATTTGGAAACGGAAGCAGTTACCTGTCACTCGGCGGCGCTGGAATCCCATAGGAACCATAGTTCAACAAGGTGGTGAGGAAATTGGGCGACTTGTCACCTTCAGATACCTGAACTTTATTATCTTGCCTTGTCGACTGAGAAAAAATAGAGTTCCGTGGCATCCTAAAAGCTCGCGGCGTGACTGCGAGCTGTTGAACCATCACAAAACATTTGTACCTGAATGCAGCCGTTTGCGTCCTCCTAAAATGCATGCACAACTTGGTCACTACGGGCAAATACATGCGAAAACTGTAGGTTGTCTATCACCGATACCTCCACCCCTAAATTTTGTTGTCAGATGAGGACATCCAGCATTGCCGTGGTCTAAAGTCCCTATCTTAAATTTTTTAGTGATGGCGTCTATAATAGTTTGATCATGTGTTGTGCAAAAGTGATGTCGAGATTTTCGAAAAGACCTTATGTCCCAACTCATACTGAGGACAACGTTTTCTTGTGGGGATGGGGATTGCGGATGACTTAGATCAACATCGTTCATGCCGGCATTAGACATCTTGAACATCATGTTCTATTTGCATCTTGTCACTGGAACTAGCACTGGGTTGCGATGTATGGCACTCATCGCCACTTTTAGATAACACCGATACAGGACATGCCAAAAACTGACTCATTTTGTTTCGCGAAATAGTCGCGTTAAAGTAAATGAGACACGAAAATAGCAACAAATTCAATAACAGCAATTCAATTCGTTGAGGAGCATTCGTATGTATTCATGTTGTTCTTCACGTTCCTAGAGGCTGCGTTGTTCTCGCCAATACTTTCTTAAGAATTCGTGAATAATTTAGGATTCGTTCAGCTGCAGCACCCTTTCGGTGCCCAAGTACCATGCCACCCAAAGGAACCATGAAGGCTGGGATACTGCCAGGTTGCCCAAGCCCAGACAGGGCAAGTCCAGAGGCAGAGGTCAGGTTCGAACCACGGACCTTCCGGTCAGTCAATTTGCGCCCTAACCACTGAACCTCTCACTAATTACGAGAAACGATCGACCCTGTTGCTCCATTTCAGCAGATTCGGACGTGCCAACCGTTGGCTGCTTATTAGGGCGAATTGATGCGGAACACGAACACCGGTGGGGAGCAGATGAAGAGTAGATAGCTTGTGGGTCAAACCTGTGGTTGTCATGTGGGCGTGTCCGACCCTACGTTTTTCTGTACAAGATAGTTGACAGGGTTTTTCCCTGTTATGGACTATGGTTTAACGTCTTCTTGTGACAAAGATTTTGTTGTTTAAGTTTTTTGTAGGAAAATCACTGTGTAGCAAGCCTACCATTCCGTTTTTGCTTGATGCTTGTCAAGACCGACCTACCCTGTCTGTCATCAGAAATATTTCACCACTGCTGCACTTCAATGGCTGGGGGACCACTGAGTCCATCAAAGACCCAATACATTGCGAATGAATCAAAGCCAGTAAATTTTTACCAGGAGCAGTGAATTTGAAGAGCCCGGTCACTTCTGGTGGGTGACAGTCAGGTGCTTTCGACAGATACGCAAGGATGATTGTAGAAAACTAGTTGTTCAACACTAGAATGGGAACACCCTGGGAGCAGGCAGTTCAAAGCAGCCGTCGCGATGGTTCCCGGGTGGTACGCTAACTATCTTTCATCCTTATTCATGACTCAAAGTTCGTTGTTGCTTGTGGTCACGGTGACATCACTTCGACATAATTTATATCAGGTGGGGTTTGAACCATCGGTGACGCTGAACGGTAAGCCCAACAATAGACCCAGCATATTGAGTGGTTGAGATCAACTGTTTTGCTAGGCGGTGATGATGGTGACTCCATTCAATGGCATCCTCGAATTCCGTTTGGCACCTTGCAGGTGACACTATCGCACATAAGACCAGTAGTATGAGGGAGGCTGCTCTAAGCTGATTTCCAGGATACTATGACGATTCTCAGATTATTCCTTCAGCAGAAAAAGTCAGCATGAAGCATCCCATGTTGTCGTCCACCGGGGAATCTTGTCGTGCCATTCGGCAGTTACCTGGTTTTGTTAATTGCCTCGAGCTCAGAATTTCTTTGCTTGCTCCACGCACTAGCCTCACGCATCGCCGAAAGCTCGGTTATCTCATTGTTTTTCCTCTAAACGCAGTGAATTCACATCGTATGCGCACACGCAAATTTCGACCATATGCTATTTTTAGCCCAGCCTTGCTACCCTCGTGGCCTGTTTTCCATCCTCACATCCACACGCAGGCACGCACTCACGCATCTGAATGCACAATCATCCTGCGCGCGCACACACACACACACACGCATGCAGACACTCGCTCACCGGGTGCATGCTGCTAGGATCGTACACGCATTTGTTCGTCCGTGCCCTGCCCAACCCAAACATGCACGTACACAAATACATACATTATGCAAACAATCGGGCTAATGACATCTTTTCACTCGCCGGCTGACGACATATTCCATCATTACCCCTACCTCCCGCTGGACCATACCCTAGTAATCAGGCATAGCTGCTTCATCGACCAGTGTCCGTTGGTTAATCAGCGGCAGCAGTAGTAGCAGCAGCTGCACCACCACCACCACCAGGACTCTATTATTACTACGACCACGGAGATCGATCACACATTGATTATCTGCCGAGATTTTCCTGTGGGGCCTTGTTCCACATTGGAAACTGAAGTAGTTGTTCTCTTTGCACGGATGTTTTAAAATTTCAACTGACTGATCGGCTTTTGTATCGGGACGGAACTGACTAATAGTTACTTGAAAAAGACGATATTAGGACACCAGCAGCCGTGAGGTCCTTGCGAACGTACTCTGCGTTAGTGAGGCCACACAGCACAGTGTATGCGTACACTCTGGGGGTGGTAACGGAGGTTCTTAACCGTCTTGTTTCGAACGCTGGACGCCGTAGGTAAACCGGAGGCCATCATGATCGACGTTCACTTGGAGAACTCTCGAGGAATGACTGCTATCCCATACAGAACTGTCGTCCACATGGTTTAGGGTGCCACATTCCTGCCGGACTTGTCAAAATCTTTTGTAGGCCTACGAATCCAGGTAGCTGCCATATTAACCACAATTCCATACAAGCTACTATTGCAAGACGGTCTTGCTTATTCACTGCCTTCTTCTTCAGACCACCTAGAAAGAAGAGCACCTTTAGACGTGTTGACAACCCAGAGTATGACGAAGCGTAGAGACAGTTCATTTTTACCACAAATAGCTGGTCAAGTCTGACGATACCTAACGAATTCCACCTGACTGTACGAACTGGTATATTTTGTTTAATCTGAAATGAGGGGGAGCGCGTAGCAAGACGGACATGTAGCCTAGTCAAAACGGTATTCAGAAAACCGTATTTGATTTTGTGAACATGGTCAGTTGTCAAGTATCTCTCTTGTACCTGTTCGGATCGTTACCGATTCAAAGTAACATTATCTATTCGGCTAGGAGCCCGATAAAGTATACAGGTTATAGGGAGAACCCTCCATCTTCCTAATTTCCTTTCAACCTAAAATGTTCAAATTTTCGGCACTTCTTTTTCAATCCAACTGTACGTTGAGCTCATGATCTGTTCTGATTCAGTGTGCACATAGCTCCACAAACATTATGTTGAGTATTGAAACGGTGCAAAACGCTATCAAATTCGGTTCAAATTAAGTGCGGAAAACAGTATGTTCCAGGAAACACTATCCAATAGATTGTCTTCACAACATTTGTGATTTCCCTATTTATTCCCTTCACGGCATCCAAGAGTCCATATCAAGGAGATACAAACTTTGTCATTATGCCCTACACATCTTTGAATCAGGTATATGTCCTTATCCGTGTGTAGGACAGTGTGACAATCCGATGACCTGAAGTGAAACAGTGGTTTCATGGACTAGACAGTTCGAGTTGAAGTATTCCCATGTTTTTTCCTACTTGTTGTTCACAAAAGATTGGAAACGTGATATGGGAATCGACAGTGACTTTTCCGTCTGATTTAGCCACCTGATGTGTAACTACTGCGGAATCTCAAATCACAAAAGACTTTAGCTACTTTAAAGTTGTTATTATTTTTTCACTCCATAACAAACTAGGTCATCCGGACCGTCCACGTCGAACTTTCTATCACAACTGCCACTTTGTTTCTTCCATTCGTGATTTCGGACTCTATGTCTTACGCATTCCAACCGGCCCAGCGGGCCTCCTGATTTTCATGTATTTAGAGGCGCTAGTTGGACATACCTGACCCTCAGATGCTAATTACGGGACCTGTTTGATATTCGAAGCAGTTGCTATGTGGTTACTTACACACCTAAGCAGCTTCCGCCGTGTAATACCATAAAGATTTTGCTGCAGGCTTTTGATTTTCTCGAGATACAGACTGGCCTAGAAATTATTTAATAAGGTTTTTGATCTTCATTGCATTGATTCCATCCTTGGTCAAGGATCCGAGTAGGCACGTCATCGATTCTACTGGGGATTGGTCTGCCATTCACCGATCGACCACCACGAGAACACAATTCAACAATGAATGGGAATAAAAACCATTACACTAAATTTGTAACTTTGAGGCATCATCGGTTGGGTCCGAGAGTATGTCGAGAGCTACTCAGGCACAATTGTCGATTTGTTCAGTTAGGTGGCATCGATGGTGTTGCTTACTTCCTCAGTACACAGCATGATCCTTTAGGGGCTACTTGTACACAAAATCGTAATTGGTCCTACATCCATTGAATGAGTGCTTTGAGTTGTATTTTTAATGTCGGGAAAAGCTGATATTCTTGATAATGTTTCGCACACTGATAGTTCATCATCATGCTCCATACATGTCACATGTCCACTTCGTGTGCCACCTATCTACATCATTGATTTGTTTTTCCTAAGTTTTTTAGTCTTTTTGGGCACGGGTTTCGAGATCGTGTCCACTTTTGTGGTCAGTAAAGTCTTACTATATTAACCCAATCCGTGCAATCCAATCTGCTTCAAAACTCCCGACCGGACTCATGGTGGTGGCCATGCAAGCTTCACTCTGTTAGCTAATCAGGTGTTCTATGTACCGTTCTGTGAACTACTCCATTGTTTTGTTTCCCACACTGCTAACCACGGGATTTTCGCCATAAATATTTCCTGTACCCTACCAGCTTTGGGACATACGAGATGGACAATGCAAACAAACCTTTCCAGGACACGAGTCCGATATCAATGCAATCACTTTCTTTCCCAGTGGACTGGCTTTCGCTACCGGAAGTGACGATGCCACGTGTAGACTGTTCGATATCCGTGCAGATCAGGAAATCGGAATGTTTAGCCATGACAATATCATCTGCGGTATCACGAGTGTTGCGTTTAGTAAAAGTGGACGTCTCTTACTTGGTGGTTATGACGACTTCAATTGCAACATATGGGATACATTGAAACAGGAACGTGCTGGTATGTTATTTCACCCTAGCCTTCATCTCTTATCCTTGCTTCTTGTTCCCTATCCGTTTTGACAAGAATTCTTCCTATTTTTGTAGCGTCTTCTGTTGGTACTTTCCAGACCATCGATGCCAACTGATAGTCATGGCAGTATTATTGAAGAAGAATACGCTAGAATCGGTGAGGTCCAGTGTTTTTATCAAAATTAGGGAGCTGTGCGCTTGATGTGCTTTCAGTGAGTCGGTGAATGGCAGGGTGCAGTGTTTCTTAAGAGTTATGGAGACAAGAATGTTGCTCGTGTTTGACCACCACCGCCTTCGAAGCATTGTGCACGGGAATGTCGGAGTAGCAATAGTGAAACGCGGCGAATGGTTCCTAATAACTAATCATCTGATTGTTCGATTGCTTACTGAATTCGGCTGGCTCGCTCATATGCCGGATAATCGATTGCTTAACACCTGAATACTGGGGAGAACTATATCGATGTGACACCTAGTTAATTTTCTAAAAATTATTTCATAACTCCGAATCAAAATCCCATTACAAACTCTACCGAAAAGGTCAAATATCTTATTCCTCGCTGGAAATTGGTATGGCACTTCCTCGTAAACTGTAAACTCTAGAGGGGGCAAAATTCTCACGGCAAAATTTTCGTCGCAAAGCATAAAAAACAACAACAACTCAGAGAATAGAGAAGCTAGCTACGAAGTTGTTGCAGTGTGAGCAGAGTGGCATCTCCCCTATTTTGTTCAGGTTCTCCTACCCTTACTCACCGTCAGAAAGCCCATCAGAATATTTGCTGATAGCGTGAGGGGATCTGGAAATTTCAGTCGAGATTTCATCTCGTAAGTAAAGTCATTGTGTGCTAGTATTGAGGGCCCAAGATCGCAAAGAGAGAATAACACACACCCTTTATTGCGCAATATATTTTGTCTAAACCGCTATAGGTCTTTTGAACAGCCTAATGGCATAAAACTGGTGACTGCCGCACCTGGATTTTCGCATTTCTTGGCGACGTCAGTTTGAATTTCGTGGTTGGTAATAGGCGGAAGTTTGGGAAAAGAACCCGTGGTCAACCCCAAACAGTCCTAGCAATTGTTTCACAGGTTCATCAGAAATTACGGTCTGTTTGCAATCCTGCTCTGAATAGCAGTCTAAGACTTTCGAATCAATCAGGGTTGTACGCCAGCGACGCATAGGTGTTGAACACTGATGTTTTGTTGTTGATGGTGATGGTAGTCCCAGTTGTTTTTACGTGACGGGATAAAGAACCGTGGCATCGGTTGTCTCCTGACTTTGGCGTTCACTGTCTTACCTTGATGTTGTGATGTTTTGATTCAGCAGTCATTCGAATTGATTTTCGAGTTCGTCGCTATGACAACCCGTGTAGTCAATAGATCCTTTATGCTGTTCCTCCCACCCATGACGCAGAAATCGATAACTATTCCATTGACTTCGGCAATCAGGGGATCGCTCTAGTACGTGGACCAGATGTGCCATTTGTGCACGGGTGTTTTCGGGTGCGTGCGCTTGCGTACACGCTGCGGCCCACGTCAGTTTAAAGCATGTGCGTCGTATCGGCGTGTTTGTATCGGTGTGTGCGCTTTTACCGGCGACCTTTGTTACAAATGCCCACTTCCGTAAAAGTGTTGGCGGTAGTAGTTTGCATATGGACAAGACCATTTCCAGTTGCACAGATTGATGCGACTCCTGGCGCGTGCGCGTATGCGGAAGGGAAGCGGTTGTTTTTATTTTGACCGGGTATGCTAGCTGATGATGGGTGACTATAAATTTATATGGTACGCAGGCTTCGACAAAGCCGGTCCTTTTCCCTGATTCGAACCATTTTGGCGTTTCAACTGAGTGAATTGTGGAAGTTTTTTCTCGTGGGGTTTTGAAAATCTAAACACACACATGACAAACAGTCGGTGTATCCCTTTGAATAAACAACTGAGTTCGACTGATGCTCAAAAGCCGAAATGCGCTGCGCTGCTGGTTCATTCACGTTGAGGATTACCAGCGAGATGGACCTAATGGTTAGAGCGCGAATTTATTTACTGACCGGAAAGTTCGTGAATTGAACCCCACCTCTGCCTCTTGACTGCTCCTGACTAGGCTTGGGCAACCTGGCAGTATACCATTCCTCGTGCTTCCTTCTGCTGGCATTACAGCTAGGCACCGAAAGGGTTTTATAGCTGAACGATTTATTCATTTATTTTTTATATTACCTGTATGTTCACAATGCATACGAGCATGTGTAACACGTGATCAAACCAAGCAATTCGTAGTTTTCAGGACGGATCTTCGTGTTTTATTGCAGCACCTGAGCACCTTCGTACGCCGGCGGACTAGCTGACACTGCTGTGATGTCTAGCATCACACCAGGTTTTTCTTTTGACATGGTCACCGGCCTGTTGATCAGTCCACAGGCGCGCATTCTGACTGGTTTTCCTCTGTCCGAGTAAAGGGATACTGGAGTTGACTGGGTTCACGTTGAAGGCCACAGCTATGGAAGGTTTTTTGAAAGCCTATTTATGGTGGGATAATTTCTTGATATTCTTATTGTATTTGCTTCGTCTGTTTCCTCAAATTTCCCTTTGAAAAAGATGTATAGTCAACATTCGTACTTAGTTTCACTTGACTCCAAGTTGTGGTGTTGTCGCAACTGACAAGCCTTTACATCCGAGACCCTCGTGTTGGCCGAGATTAAGAGTCTCAGTAAACCTGATGGCACTATACCGTAGGCGGAATTCGGAGCACCCATAGGTCGCATTTCTCACATAATTGACATTCGATGCTGGGACTGGGCAAATGTGTTGGTGGGTGAGATCTCGGGTAATTAACTTTATGCGGGCCTGGTGAGGCCTAAAATTCAAAAGCCGACAGGTGGGTGGTCGGTATCCTTGTCGTATCCAAGGCTTTGGTCGGCCGGTGAGTACAGTATGCCGAAATTGCATCCCGGATGCGGCACCGTAACTCTATGTAGCTCACTCGGTCGTTGACCAGCTCAGTTCATTGTACAACGATGATATTCAGTCTCTGCGACAAAGAGCTTCTACTATTAGACATACTGTCTGGAGTTAGGTAGGCTTTACTTTTTCGTGCAACAGATGCTTTTGCGTGAAGTCGACCTTTATGAACCTGAGAACGTGCAGTGCTTTATTGGATGAATTCCATCACCGAGGGCGTCTAATCGAGCGTTATGATTGTTGAGCGGAATTCCATCTTCGTCGCCGATTGTAATAACAGTAATCCCTCAGCTCATTTCTCGGTCTGAACCTTCCAAGATACCGTTTTCGTCAAGAGAACCATCAAGGGTGCACAACGTGTATTAATCACCCAAAACCAGGTCAAAAACACGTACAGCACGTCGTATGTAGAGTGTATGGGGCGACAACATTCTGTAAATCCCGACGAATTCTGCATGCGTCATTGGCAACTAGACGTTGAAGGTGTATCCGAGGCGTTTTCCGAGATCATTTTAACTGTCCTAACCGTTTTTACCCATATTTCCATTCCTTATCTCCATTTAAATGGCATATCATTAAGTTGAACAGTTCACGGAGCGATCTGTAGGATGTGTTCCCGTCCGCAAAACGTCGTACTGCCGGACGGCCGCTGAAGACGTTCATTTTATTCTTTTTACGGAAACGGGTAATCCAAGGCACTGCTCCTACCCTTCTGCTCCATCAATACTGTTAGAAAAAGCAAAGGTGACTAATACTGACTCCATCGACTTCAGGGAAGGTCTTCACGGGTGCCAAAACACTCAGAGACGTGACCAGCATGCACTGTACAATTCAGTCATTGCCAAGAGTGCATATGCACGTGTGTTCGGGCGTTGCCAGGGCACATGGACAATTTGAGGAAACTGTTAATTGATCAAACTGGTGTTACGGTCAACCTCAACGTGATAATTGTCTAACCGCACCCACGAACAATAGCATGTGCTGGGTCATTGGGATGGAGAACTGCATCGTTTCAGCCCTGATAGATACGGTTAATGTCACCTTAATGCAGGTGTGAAAGTCGATCAGTTTTCTATATGAACAGATAAGTCATTAGAGTGCGGAGTGATTCAGGGCTCTTTTTTCTTCCTTTATTTACCTAAAGAATCCCTAAGGTCACTCGGAGATTTACTGGATAGTACTCTCCTGATGGCTTTGTTATTCAGGTACTCCACTGCTTTCACCGCAGATCAGTCACCGGTGGCAGGCTTGAACCGAATTGAGCAACATTTTTGATGGGATAATACTCCCGGAGGATGTGAGGAAGTTCGTCTGCATTCCTAGTATTACCGTACTTCCAGCCTCTCTGGCTTTCAATACATTGTCGTATTGGTTTGCAATTGCGTTACTCGGAACCCATCCATGTATCCGCACCGTTATTTTGCGGTACAATTGCGTTGGAAACCAAATGACTCCATGTCCTCCTACTAGTATTCTTCTGATTTCTCATTTGTTAATGTGGTCACACCCAGGCATCATTGTTTTAGCCATTGTCTTGATGTAAATGTTCAAGAGATGACATGCTTCATCTCCTACTCTCTGTTAAACGTCAAGTGGAAACGCTAGCACAGCAATCGGTCTATTACGCGTGGTATCGAACACTACAGTTAGATGTTCAGATTACCAAGGACTACCATCCATCCATCATCATCATCGTTCAGCTGTAGCACCCTTTCGGTACCTAGCTGCCACGCCACCAGAAGGAAGCATGAGGGCTGGGATACTGCCAGGTTGCCGAAGCCTAGACAGGGGAGGTCGAGAGGCGGAGGTCGGGTTCGAACCATGGACATTGCGGTCAGTAAATTCGCACTCTACCCACTGAGCCATCTAGCCCCCGGACTACAATATAAACGAGTTAGTCGTCTATTTTCCTTTAAGCCATTGCATTTGGACGTTAAGTCACCCTCTCGTCCTATGTGCGTGCGATGAATCTTGCAGCCCGTGTTGACAAACGAATGCTCAAATCTCTTGATTAACTGGTCGAGTTGTAACCCAGTCTCATCTGACAAGACAGAGGGCGGATATCCTTGTGAGTAGTATCAAATTGCTTATCTTTTATTTGGTGTTGAAAGAAGGGCGTGAACCACTTGCAAATGCGGAACATTTTTTCCTTTCTTTCTATTGAATCAGGCATCCTGGCCGGTCATGACAATCGCGTCAGTTGTCTCGGTGTATCTGAGGATGGCATGGCTGTTTGCACAGGATCATGGGACAGTTTCTTGCGGATTTGGAACTGATTCACCCTGTTTGGACTCCACCTGCTTCGGAGAGTACTTCTTCATCCTCCGATTTATCATGCACTCACTCATATTCGCACGCGTGTACACATGCAGACAAGACCCTCAGAGAGGCAGACAGCCAACCAAACAACCCGCCATCTGTCCCACTCGTTTCTCCCCACTGTGTCCTGTCGTGAAACTTGTGATCAACTTTTGACCCTCAGCAATGTGATAGATGTGGTGCGTGGGTGACCCAGGCACATTCAAGTGCATGGGCACACAACTGTGGCGGTAACATTCACTATTTTTCTGTTTGTTTGGGTCTGCAAAGCAAATTTAGGAGACCGGAAGATGAAACAATCCAAACATCGCCACCACGGACGAAAACAACTCACGCGCGATTTAGTCTTTGTTTCATCTTTTTTCCTTCACGCATCCACTCACTTTTTACTTGTGATTGACCGGGTGATTTGCATTTGAAGTTGTGTTCAACTCTTACTTCGTCTCTGATGTCTATCTGCATTATTTGCTTCAGTTACTCTTCATCTGTTCGTTCGCTTACTGACCCCTGGACTCTCAATCTGTGCTAGCCCAATTAGAATTTGGGATAATCTACTAACACCCGTTTTTTGTGGTTTGTTTCGCCTGATCACAGTGACCGCACGGTTGCCTTAACACAAGCACCAACATGTTGTGACACCCGTTGGCAAGTGGCGAGTTTTTTTTTAAAAAAAATACGTGCCTATCTATATAGAGCGTATGCGTGCTAACTGAAGTCGGTGATTTTTGGCTCACGTGTCTCTCTACGGTCATTTTATTCATTTCCTTCGAGTTTAACCAACAGTCAGTGGTTGTTATCACTAGCCACTTACTGTACACTATTTTATCCTGCCTCCGATTCCTGTCCGGTCAATGTTGCTTTCTATGTAAGTACGAAAAATACCCTTTTCATTCCTGCCGCGCGAAAATGCACTTGATGTGTTCCCTTGTAGCTGCGATGATTGATTTTGTCTATATTTCCCTCCCAGCTCCCGGAATATTACTGACTTCTTTATATAGAGCTGTGTTCCGTATCCGCGGTCCCCTCCACCTGGTCGCCTAAAGGGAGACTGTAGTACTGACTTGCTAATCTGATCCTTTTCCAATTTCGCCCGTGACTGCTGGAGTTTGGGTCACAACACCAGACATATTCTTCATCACACCGTGTTGTGTTCGCTTACTTACCTATATTGCCCCTTGAAATGGCATTATCCCCAAGCATTCTGCATTTCGGCACACTGGAAGACACTGATCTGGTCGATGCCTATCCCCCAAAGCCCTCAATTTTATTATCTTTACAACTAGAAACATGGCCATCACAACGCATACTGTGTGTGTGCATCCTACATGAGGAGTGCAACGAGATAATGTTAGGACTTTTCCACTTGATTTATCCTTTCAATTTGGAGTTACTTTCCACAGAAAATGCATTCATGCGCTAATCCATTTAAGATTGTGTTCATGTGTGCGCTTTAGGGCCTCATCTCTCTCTCTCTGTCTGTGTGGATCTAGTCAGCATATTCTTGGTAATACTATATACATACAACGACACTACTGGTTGCATTCTATTCCTAAGACGCTTATGCGCGCTCGCTTGATCTCTTGTAATGTAATTCAGTCTCTATGTTTCCAACTATCATGCTCCATTTTCTTAATTGCACTTTCGTCATTAGTAATACAAATACTTGTTGCTACGAGACTTCTCTAGACTCTTTACGTTGATGTCTTCCGGTTACTTCTGATGGACCAGCTGCGCAAAGAAGTTTACGTAGATTGTAGCATTTGGGCGGTAGTCCCGTTCTTCAGTTAGCGAAGTCATGTCGTTGGGGCCACGGGTCAATTGTAGTAGCTGCAGCAAACTGGACAGGTGTGAAAACTAATGCTTAGGAGAAAGCCCAGGTGAACGTACGACCACTGTGGCTTGACTTGATAATCAGTCCGCATTAAATTCAGAGGGGAATGTCATGGGAAATAGCTGTACATAACAATAAACGTTAAACTGAGAGTGTTCACACTGAAAGTTAGTTGTTAGGCCTTGTTAAGCCTTGTTAATCTGCAGCAGAACAGTTGGGTAAACGGGCTTGTGAGGAGCAGTGTAGAGAATCATTTAGGAACAAGACACGGACGAGTTAGGCAACGTAGATCAAGCAGAACAAGTTAACTTTTGCATGGTAACGGTGCTCTATTGGTTCCTCACGACATGAAAATGATGGGGACAACATCTGGAACGAATGAGTGACAATTTACAGCACACGTTAGAGTAAAGGTAGCATAACCAATGTTTAAATACGCATTTTGGACAATATTTGTACCGTGCTCGACTAAGGCTATTCTCGGCAATGTTTAGTTGACCGATTGATTGCGTAACGAAAGAAACAAGTATCGAAACTGCCCTGGGCGCGGATTTTATCGTAATTCACGTAAAGCAGTCATCGAGTCATGACCGCAAGACTATCTTGCTATAGAAATTTGAAGAAAGCTCTACTGCTCACGTAGATACAAGTGGTGCCTTATTTCTACTTTTCATCAGAATTAAAATTCACACTCCTGAGTTGCAGTTCCGTGTCCGGTGCTGGGTTCCGTCTTCTTAATCAGTGCAGTAACCCACCAGGATGGCTGCTACAGCGATTGGAGTATTTGACCTCTTCAGGGAGTGACATACAAATTACAAGCAATGGAATGTCTGCTTTGGTGAGTTCATCACTCCAATTGGCCTGGCCTGGCTACAGATACAGGCTTTGCAGCACTACAGATGAGGAAGTAATTTATGTCGTTGGCCGCTGCGCTATGGAACACCTTTTAGTTGCCTTCATATGTTTTTGGTGCTAGAAAGAAAGAAATTCACGTGGACAAGGAATCTGTCCGGGAACCAAGCGTACTTAAGTTGGTTGTATCCCACTCAGTTCTAGTTAATAATCCTTCATTTTTGAACAAGTCATATGAGCTTACATAAGAGTCCAAATTTCAGCTTGAGACAAAAATTCAGCCGGACAGATTCTCGTCAGTTTCTTCGAGGGATCGCAGTGTTTGTATTTGTGTCGCCCGTAAGGCCTTGAATCCTTCTGGACATGGTACTTGTTCTAGTACGGCTGCGTGTTTTAGAAATACGGTATATTGACAGTGAGTTGGCTGACTGGAAATTTTTCACCAAATGACGGTTACGAATTTCATCTCGATTGTTGCCTATTGAGGACAACTGAACGGCATTGTGGTCTTGGGTGTTGGATTCCAAAGTGGTTTCGTCCGCCTTGTTCACAGCGGATGATTCATACTGTTTACTGTTTGGGATCGGGATTTAGCCATCTTTACGGGGATAGCTACTGAACTGTCCATCACGCTCTGTTCCTCCTTCCCCGTTTCATTGGGGACGTCTCTCCCAAGTGATTGGGACTGCTTCAACATAGATTTCATCACAGATCACCTGGTAGTTGTTCAGTCAGACGGTTTCCTGTGATGCTGCTGAGGCACCTGGATTAGATGAGGGGAAACATATCATTTGTAGTTTGGGATTACCACTTATGCCTCTCTGATGAGTTTGCAATTTTTCTTCGTTGAAATGTTCTTTTATCCTAAACACACTTATGAAAGTGAAACAGTGGTGGTAAGTGTTATCAACCCTACCGAGATTTGAACTGTGGCCATCTCGTTTGCAGTGCAGACGAATTTTCTGTTTAAGTAACCAACGATGAGAAGGTGAATAATCTTGTGTTTGCGCCGCATATTTACTGGGGCTTCTTCACTCGCTTGAAAGTGTGACCCTCCTATGATTAGCGTGTAACCAGTCTCCGGGGTGTTCAGCTATCCTCATTGGTACTCATCGCATGAACATAAAAATCGGTCACGTGATCCATTGGTAAACAGCTTAAGTGTGTGACGACGAATCCGCGCACATACTGGCTGGCGTGTGCACGTGGTGAATTTCATTTCAGATGTGATTCTTGTCCAAAAAATTCTAAACTAGACAATCCGATGACTGGTGTTTGTTTAGATTGTTTTCATTAACTTTTATCCATCCTGGAGGAGGACTTAATAATAACGAATTTATAGACTTTAGATTCAAACCGTTATTTCCTGGTAATGGCACATGTTTCGCATCATCAATCGGCACTTCCGACCGGGTCACATCCAATGGCCAGCAACACCCATTCGACTGCGTTCTGCATTGCCCTGCTGGGTTTGTATTAATTTTCATTTCACGCTACTCATTCCTAATCAGTAGCTCATCAACGTAGCGTGATTTCTAGGCGGCAAGGCGTATCTTGATTTTGCGTTAAGGTGTCGAAGTTAGGTGTACATGTGGGCTTTAAAATCCTGTTTCGTAGACCACTAGATAGTTGGAATTTAGCAGATGGTTACTGTTAACACATGGCGCTATATCTCGTGAAATTGTTGCTGGAGTTTGTGCACGGCCATACAAACCGGTGATTCGGTGTTAGCGGACCCTCTGATGACAGCTTCGCAGATTGAATGCCACCTGTAGAATGGTGGCTAGCTGCTGAATGGAGTTTCACGTGTCCGCATTCCAGTACAGTTTCTTGGAATTCTTTGTGCTGGTAATTTTTGACGAGAAAGCAACAGTTGCACTGCGTTTATCTGAGTCATTTTGCTCACGGGATAAATCCTTATTTGCAGATGTAGGTGTTACCGATGATCTGAAATTGGAGCCTGCCAAAGCCTTAGCTCTCTCTTGTGATGACTCTATATGTTGCTACTTCCTGTAGACCTACGTTTCCGTTCTCACCCCACCACTCTTTTACTTGCTGAACTATTGGATCGAACTGTTCTCACTCACGCAACTCTTACCACTTGAGTAGTAAAGTGCAAACGTGTGCAACCTGGGGCGTCCTATTCGTAAATAATCAAGTCGGATTTGGAGACATGAATGTTGAAGCAGACAGAGTGTTACGTGAATCAAAGTGAGAATGTATTATTTTCCGAAGGAATTTCTTGACTTGGCCATTGCAGTGAATACGCGTACGACGTATAGTTAACAGAGAACAATCAAGCCTCAATTTTTTTGTGGAGGGTATAATAAATCGACGAAATTTGAATATGGGACAGCATGCGGTTAGTTCATAAACTCGGTCTTTTGGGGAAGAAAAGCGCAGTGGAGTGCATTCAGGTCGCATGACACTTTGCCTAATCAAATCTTGAAATTCAAGTATTTTAGGCTTGCTATGGGTCAAATCTCCTGCAAGTGAATATTAGAGTTAGGAAAAACAGTTTGGATTTTGTGGTTCTCTACTACGCTTTTTATCGGTGGGAGTAGTTTTGAGGCAGAGGCCCCTCGCTCTTATATGCCTGCAGTTCTAACGGATATCTGCAGTAGTCAGTGATATCTGAGGCTGGTACGCCTTTATAGGCACAAATGACAACATTGCAATTTAACTTTGCATTCTCGGACACATTTCGTACTGGTGGTCAATTTCATATTGATATTCTCTCACTTAATATGAACCGCACAGGACTCCGCTGCGAAAGTTTATTTTCTTAATATAACTAATATACGGCAATTGCTCAAAATCTACAGAAAACCCCCCGGTCGGAAATATGTCAATAAGAAATTGACTACGAGGGACTTCAAAGAGTATTCGACCCCAGAAATTTCATCACGCACTTGAGCTCAGAAGTAAAATACTGTTGAATTCAAGGACTGATTTTCGTAGCTTCAGGGGGACCACGCCTACCTGATGAGTCTCAACCAGCAAGAAACAGATTGTCGGCTGTACGTTGATTTTGAGTACTTGTCGTGTACTACTAACATCAAACTATAAAAGCTCATTAGCAGAAGATCGGCACCACTCTATTGCTACTGATTTTGCCGTGGTTTTCAAAGTTTCTGCGCCAAATGCGCAATGTACTGTGATTCATTACTCACAGTCTTGAGAAATTTTTTGGGACTTACTCACTAACAAACTTCAGGGATTGCCGACTGAAATGGAACTTGTTGCGAAAAAAACTCCCACCGAATGCAACCTTAATTCGGAGTGCTCTTCACCCAAATTTGTTCACAAAAAAGCATACTAAAAGCGATAAGCAAGTATTGTATTCATTCAAAGTGATTGAGTTAGCGCCACATGCCCATCATAGTGGGGTGAGCTGAGCATTGTTCAAACTCCGGTTGCCGAAGTCTGTTTGCCATACAACGTTTCATGTACTGTTGACACGGGGTACAATCTCCGCAAGATACTAGCGGATCGCCCGCATATCCTGGAGAGAGAGAGAGTGAAAATGAAATTGTACAAGCACCACATGGAATTTTCTGTTAAAATTTCTGTCAGAAGAACCGGAATGTGAAATGTTTCTAAAAAGAACAGCTGGTGGATGTTCAAAGGTGACCAAACAATTTACGCGAAAGCCAACTTGGGAGCAACCAGTCAGTTCAGAGTTATTATTCACTGTTTAGAAACTATACAAGCACAGCTTGGAAAGGAGAATTGAACCACCCAACTCCGCACTGACGATGTCACCTCGATTGGTGCCGAAACCTCTGCAGTCCAAGAGCCAAGCTCGGCAGGTTGGTTTTGGGCAAAAAACAACCGCAACGTTTTCAGTACCCCTGGCATCTGAGTACACGAATCATTCCTAAACTATTCGTCATGATAGGCCTTTCAAACCTAAAAGTTACAGCTGCTAACGTCAAATGAATTAGAAGCAAACATTTCTTTACATTCTTTTCCAGTCGTGTGAACTAATTTGACTTCCATCAGGCTGAACTATTGATGTTCACATTATCGTGGATGTCAGGTAACATTGTAATCAAAGAGAAGATGTTTACGCACTAGACCAATTTTACTTGAAAACGGACCATGTACTGAACACTGATTCCCAGCACCAATCTTTAGGTCTATGGAAACTTTGGATAACTGATTGACGGTTTTGCTTTTATTGAGATCCATTCCACAGACATCGTCCTCGAAACTCCGTTAACCTGATTTCCCAGCTGGCCACATCGGCCTGTAGTACGCGTATTTGCTTCACCCGCATTCAACTAAGCGTCTTCCATTTCAAACAACAACGTCATTACTGAAAGTATTTCCACTTTGCAGCTTAGTGTCAAACCCATGGATTTTCAACCTATGAGAAATGAACGCGAAACTCATTTACACAGTTCGGGAATATTTCTACTGGATGGTGTTTCCTCAAGTTTGCATAGTGGAGCTCACGCACATATATATTTATACTTATTTATATATATATATATATTCACGAGGCATATGAGTCCTTCGAAGCTCGTTCAAACCTTATGGAGTCTGAGTATTGAGATGAACAGAAATGAGGAACAACACTTGGTGGTGTCATTAGAGATACTTTCATTATAAAAATAAATGGTGACGCCATCCAAATAGAGAATTATACTTTGTGTGTAACCTTTTGCAAGAAATTTGGTTTTACTTCTAAGCAGATTTACCACAAGTATTGAGGATACACTTTGTAAAGAACAGAAAAAATGACAATTACGCAACTTACGACAGTTTGACATTGTCAACCCGTAAGAGACGCACTGTGAAGTATGTCTTAGCATGTCTCCAAAACATTGAATTTCTGTATTCCACGCCATGGCTGTTGAGGCCGCGAAAGCCAAAACCAGTCCTCTCAGTCCTGCACTGTTCATTTCGATTGATAAACTTTGTGACAACCTCTGCATCTACTTTGCCTACCTAGCATTTGTGAGTTTGGCTGCTGTCACTCATTGGATAAGGCTGAAACAACAAATCTGATTACATCCGGTCCACAGACGAATGATGGCTTGCTAGCACAGCGTCACCAAATTTCATCCACTGTGTATATCGTAACGTAAAAGTAATCAGTCAGTGACGTCCGGACAACCTGGATGGTTTTCCTCTTATATGTGGGGCATTTTAAGTTTTTCGGTGAGACGGAGAAACCGGGAAAGACAAGCAAACCTCATTCAGTTTTGCGGTTTTCTGTTGGAATGCCCGTTTTCGAAGGTTTGATAAAACCTACTTCTTTCCTTGCTAATTAACGTACTTGTAAAGTTGGCATGCCACTGTATGTTGCGCCCTCCAAGGCTGTTTTTTTTAATAGAATGGCGTTTGCAATTGAGTACCAGGGCAAATAAGTTAGGATGGCCAATCCTAAAATTTTCCAGCGGATGGTCCTAATTAGAATTTGACTGGCTGCCGTCCTATTATTGCCCTAAATTTCTTTCGGGAAAGGCAAGTGCGAACAGCCCTGGTATCTAAGTCAGGTGTTTGCATACTCAGAATGTACAAGATGGAAAGCAGGCTTCAGTGACTATATTGCGCTTTACCCTCGCTCGTCACTCATTGAGATGGACATTTGTCTTTGAGTAGAGGGTTATTAGTACACTTGGATCGAATTAAGAGTGAAAAGGAGAGTTCAGTTCGAAGAAACCTCTTAAAAGGAGAGAATTGCTCATGGATGCATGGAGGATTTTCTTACTGTTCAATAAGCTCAAGCCCCTACTAGCATTAAAAAAATAAACGTGGACGTTTACGGTTTTCAACGTCTCGAACGATGTTTTTGTTGCATCATGTTAGATGGGATGTTTTATCCAATCATGTGGGATAAGCCGCTTCAGGTTAATCTAGTTGGTCACTATTATCAATAAGGACATCAAAGGTCATTCTCAAGACACTTAGATATCCATGACGTACAAAGTAGAGAGGTGCCCATCCACGGAGCAAAGTCAGTGGATAGCCGCAAGTAAATTTAAGAGGATTAGCTTCACGTAACTTGTTCTTGTATTTGTGATGGATCCCACGCAAGAAGGTCTACGGACGAAAATGAGTGGAATGATTCGGCTTCTTAGTAACCTATATGCCTGAAGGTATTACCCGAAGGATAAAATCGACCAATCCGTGCAAGGCATAAGCGATCAGTGTGATACACTACTCATAAGGTTGCTGAAAATTCTCCGACAGCCCACGACCGGTTTCGCCCTTCTTGGGGCTCATCAGGTAGGCGCAGTCCCCGAGTTTCCGTCAACCTTATGTTCTACTTGAACCCAAATTGGACTGATTTCGAGAAATACACCCATTTGCAAATCAATTTGTTTTTGAGATTCACCTGGAACCCAGCTGAATCTCTCGTTTGTGATGATTTCAGGCAATTGAATGTGGTGCACCGGGCCGCCTCATCTCGAATATCGTAGCAACTGGAACATGAGGCGGCCTGGTGCAGCACATTCAGTTGTCTGAAATCATCACAAACGTATATACATGTATCGCGATATCTCGAATGTCGTAGCAACTAGAACATGAAGCGGCCTGGTGCAGCACATTCAGTTGCCTGAAAACATCACAAACGGGAGATTCAGCTGGGTTCCAGGTGAGTCTCTCGCAAAAACCAAAGTGATATGCAAATGAGTGTATTTCTCGATCAGTGTGATAGTTTGTAACTGATTCACTTTAGCGAGTTGGATTTATGTGAGGCCACTGAAAAGTAGACTGATAAAGAAATGATGAAACGAAGTAGTAGACGACAATCGATATGTCGCTGACTGTTTTAGAGGTGTTTGTGACTAGGACCAATTCTCCCTTAAACAGAGTTTATCATACAGGACTTGTGAATCCTAAAGCAGATTCAGTGTTATTTGAAACTTAGTTTATCGCTGTGACTGTCCCGAATTCGCCAGTCTGAATGTCCATCCAATCAGGCCAGTTTAAAAACTTGTCAGTTTACTAAGCAAGTCATGATTTTGATAACGGCTGTGCACACTGTCTGGATGTTACGTTGTTTCTTCTTGGAAAATCCTAGCTGTCATTTTTTAAGCAGAATTAGGAGGTCCAAGTTGTAAACCCATTTAACTTGAAGCTTTTGCCTTTGAGCAGTTTTCAGCTAATAATTTTGAATGATAACTCTGGTTGAAATGGGCTTGCTGTCCACTTAATTGGGTACTGACTATGGGTTTCTCTCAATGAGTGTGTACGTATTTGAATGTAGCTCGTTTGACAATTTGACAATTTGTCCTTCTTCTGGATGTAAACTCATCGAAAATGCAGTTATAGCCAACCATCAGAGAAACGTACATCCCATGAAAGTATAATCGAATACGTTTGTTGCCGAAGAAAATTGTTTTTGACCTGCCACTCATTTGGTAGTCATGGAAATGCTCAATCCGGTGTTTTTCTTTTTGTTTCACTCGACAGGGTTCGATTTCTCGCCAAGGTTTAAAGCATGCGTGTCTACAGAGGAGCGACTGTTTGCTGAGTGCTCTTATTCTTAGTTGAGGTTTATACTGGAAGCTTTGACAAAAAGCTCGGAAAAATTCCACTAAATACTAACAAGTGAGGGTGAGTCAAATCAGTTGGTCGTGCACCCCAGCATTTAGAGAAACCTTGTTTATGCTTGACTTTAGACAGATTTTCTGAAATAAAATGCATGAGTTGCCTCCAAAGAAATACGCTGCCGTGTGTAACGTGTGAAGTTCAAAAGTGCCAAGAAGGCCGAACTCGGTCGACAGTATCGCTGGTGAGAAATGCTACGAACACTATTCCCCAAAACGGATATACAAAACTCGGGCGTACTCTTGATGGAGTTATCTTTCTTTCTAGGCAGGTGGACTGCAATAAGGCACAAGTTAGGACAAACATTCCACGCCATTAAATTTCAGGTCTTCTTAACGATGTTAACACCTAGCCTTTGAATAAGCCAAAAGATTCACGTAGAAGACTCGCGTGGTGCAGTGCAACGGGTGCAACTTCGAAAGTTGGACCCCATTTCACGAAAGCCAGTTATGTTATAACTTCACGTATCTAGCTTTGTCACTGCATAAACAGACCGATAGGAAGACGTGGCTTGTGTGAAAACATTGGATAGCTCCTCGTTTGCCCAAATTGATACTACTGAGTTTTGACCAGTATGGTTTATAGCTCAACAATTTAGAGAATTAGACGGCTTTTCATCTTTGAAAAACATGCGCCGGTGTCCAGCAGACGTGCTAGCAACACAATTTTGTTCAAATTTTCATTTTTCAATCCCTTTTTACCAATAAACAAGCTGTGTAACCAAAATCGAGATTGCTTGATAGCTAATTTAAGTGGCACCACATTCCAACACTTTTTAATCGCCCGTCAAGCGGTTTTACTTATTCTCCCGACACACAAGATGTTTTTTCCCAAACGTCGGTGACAATCATTTGGTTATTTCAGCCTTGGAGCGATATTTACTTACCCAGTCTTTTTCCTGAAGTTACTTCTGCGTGTGTCTTTTTCCCTGGATCACTGCGTCATTTTCCCCGGATCTAAAAATGTTCACATTATTCTGGTCAGATTGCAGAAGAATTTTCGTAAGCACAGCTAAAAGGTTCATTTAATTTGCTAGTTTTCGCGTACTCTAATCAGAGGACTTTTCCCAGATGAATAACACTCGCTTCATCTTGTCCACATGTATGCACGAACTTTCAACATTTATAAGCTCCACGTATGGAAATAATACGTTCAAGTATACGACTAAATATGGCCCATTATGACTAAGTTGCTTCTGCCCTGCTGGAAATCATTTGTCCGTTTTTTTATTCTGTTAAAAAGCCGTTCTTTTCTCAGGTGGACAAAACCTTACGTCCTGCAAGTAATTTGTTCTACACCTCATCCTTTTTTAACTGGAGTGAGAGAAAGCACGCATGTCAGGGAAAAGCGGATTTTAATACTCCAAATTTTTTGGGTTCCGGAAAGATCAGATTTCCACCTGTTATGGTTATCTTAGATTTAGATGATTCTTTAGCTTTCTGTATTGAAAGCAGAATTTTTAAATCAAAATCGCTCAGTCAATGTTTTATTCTCCATGGATTATACGAGCGTCCCCGAATTTCAACTTCAGGATGGATCATTTCCATATTGTTTAGCCAAGCTTTAGTTCTCCCAAACTTTGTTTTTTCTCTTTGGTTGAAAACATGCTCACTTCCAGAGTCCTCTATCTTTTTATCGGCAGCATTTAAGGTGAACTTTGCAGCAGGATCATTTCAAAAAAGTAGAAGCAAGTAGATGATGGTGAAAATTTGTCAAAATCCAGAAAACAGTTTGTATTTGACAACAAAGACAAAGATATTAAATGACAGGAAATGATACAACAGTTATTTTACTCCACGGGACGTGAAAACGACGACAGATAAACTTCTCAGACAGTGTGTAGCTTAATTAAAGCCACAAGTCCTGCACGTTAGGCAGAAATTTACAGTGGGTGAATTTCTTTTTTCTGAGTTCCTTTTGGACACAGGGTAGCGCAAGTTCTTCACAAGGGGTACATGTGAAACAGCTATCCAGTACGTCATTTATGGGATTTTCTGACAAGGGTTCGAAGAGGAGATATTGCTAGTAGAGTAGTTTATGATGAGGCAAGAGCCAGAAAATGAAAGATAAAAATGCATTTCTACAGTAAAACTTTATTGTAAGCAGGTTTCGTAGACTGTTCTTTGTTCTACTAAAGTGCTGTTCGTTTTCCAACACCAACACGATATGCCAGTAACGAATAAACTCAAGGTGAATATGTGGTTTGCAACCATATGAACTCCTTTTTGGAAAAAAGCCTCTCCTACAAAACATCCATTTGGTCTCGTTTCTCCGCGGCGGAGTGTCATTTTGAAAGATAATGATAATGATAATAATAATTAGTCTGTGTAAATGACGCATACTGTAGCGTTATTTTGGCCGCCCAATTTCTGAAAGGCATGACGGAAATTGTCTGGAAGCCCGGTGGCTCCCGTCGTTCTCTGTACTGTGGTATATTTTGCGTCTTCCACGCTCCCTCCTAGTTCGTCATTCTGTTCACCACCTGGCCACCTGCTTTTCTCCGCCGTTGAGTGAAATTGGTTATGATCCACTTGATGACATAGTGATTAGGAGACTATCGACTTTGCACGCTGCTAAGCCATCCATGTGGTTGGCATCAATAATTATGAAACTGGTAAAAATGTTGGATACATCAATCAAACTATTCAACGCTACATTCGGATCATGCGCCCTAATGCGGGCCGTTACACAGAGCTATTAGGCATTTTGTTTGCAGTGCGGCTTGAATATACTGTAGACTGTACTTAATTACGCAGTCTCGATGCTCCTGTTTCTGGTCAAGTGCAACCCTTTTAGACCGCTTGGCCGTATCATCCATGAGGAATTCAACCACTGGCGGGAACTGCGTTGTACAAGGTGCCGGTGAACTTACCCCGGTTTGAAACCTATCACTTTATAGAGCCTCCATAAATTACTAAAAGTGCAATAGCAACACCATCATCATCAATTGGAAATTGCGCCAGCTGCTGAATGTTGCTTATGCAACTAAACAGTCGAATCGAAGGAAGATGAGTGCTTTTTTCCCACAGGGAATGTGGCTCTATCGTTGAAAGAGAAGTAGATACAGCGATCTACCGAAGAGGGTGTGGATCAATGTCTCTAGACATCCTCCAAAATACTGTTTCGAACTTTAGCAGGTTTGGAACGAAACTGTGAACATGTGACCTGCTGAACATCGTGAGAGGGAAAGTCGGCGGTCTACAGAAATATAAGCACCCTGGTACATCAGACTTTTTGTCAGCTTAGTAGACAGTAGTACAATGCTGCTGTTATTGTACAAATAGAGGAAGTGTCCTTGTAAACATTTAGCTGGAGCTTGAATCTGATTTGGTATGATATATTCAGATCGACTGTAACCATCAGTTTATATTGTGGATCCAACCGAATAAGCAGTTCTGCTTTCGGAGCATAAATCGGTACAGATTTCGCCAGTTTGCGCTTCAAACCCAACCATGACGTAAACAGATCACTTTTCGTTTATTCTAAAACGGTTTCTTATTGGTCAAGCTAGATGTAGCTTTTTGGTTTACAGAATAACTCTCAGGTCGCCGTGTTACCAAAGATTTTTGTTCAGAACCAGGGTTTCCGAAAATTGCCTATGAAACTTTCAGTGGCTTGCACATGAAACAATCCGCCATACCATGCATTGGGATTAAATGTTCTTCACCCAATAAATCGTACTCACATCGCTATTAACTGAACAGTCTACCTAGTCTGTCGACACCAGAAATCAGATTTGAATAGATATAGAGCTGAAATAACTTGTATTTTTACCTAAGCAGACGAAAGGGTGGATACCTTGGAAGAGACTCAAACACATAATCTCTTGCCCATCAGATGAATGGTATACTATGCCGACTCAAAACCGATGTTATTTGGGTATCTTGACCAACACCCGACCCACTGTGGAATTCACGCGAGGGGTTCACAATTGGCACCAACAGTCATCGACTATTGATCAGTTGGTCAAAGATTTGGTGGGTCAATTTACAAGGGAAGCTCATCTGGTACGGCACCTTCTGAGTACTCATAAAATTGTGGGTTCTAGTCCTCTCCAGGGGCTTTGTACTGAGCTGGTTTGAGTGAGACGAGTTGTTATCACTTTCTCAGTTTTTGTAATACAAGTCCAAACCAACCTGGCTTACTTTGCCCTTAGACGTTTTTCGACATTCACACACTAGTACACTCAGCTTTAAACTTAGCAAGTGATCCCTTACTTCCAAAAAACCTTCACTATATTGTTGCGGCGATGAGTGGTGGCACCTTTCGTTTGAATAATCTATTAATTAGCATCACAAAAGCGGTACTTTCGTGATGAGGTCACTGTGCGTCAGAGTGTGGAATGGGCGAAAACAAAGTGGAATTTTGATTTTGTATGAGGTGCTTCATGATACGCTGTAGAAGTTGAATCATTAGAATTATTCAAATGGAATCTGAAATGCGGAGCTTCAACAATCAAAAGAAAATTGTGAGTTGTATGGGGAGCTTTTATTGTTAAATGATATAAAGTAGCTGAAAGTGTCATTGAAGCCCATCGTTAATTAAGTAGTTGATGCTGAGTATCAGTCACCAAACAGAAGTTTACCCATTAGGTAATATTTTCTGGTGCACTGGGCAGCTAATGATGCTATTCAACTTGTTTGCGTATTTGCAATCCATAGGCTTTGGCAAAACAGTCCGTGTGAAATCATTGAAACAAGGCAGGAAAAACGCAGGAGTCACGAAATAATGAACCAAACAACTCTGAATACATCATTTATTGTTATGAATTCATGCGCTGTCAAGCATACCAGGAGAAATTCTACTTAACAGGAGTAAGCCTTTTGGCGGCTTAGTGGGTGTTATATCTGGGATGAAGTCATTAAATTGTTTTCTTGTCGGGTAAACTGTTGTCCTTTTCACTGTCAGCTGACAATGCGAAAGACAAGTAAAGGAGGGTTCGAATCTTTGATCAAAATCTTGTGTCTTTTTGAAGCGCTCATGATGGTAGTAAAAATGACGAGACCTTTGTTTCACAGTTTCATGTCTGTTTGAAACGCGAACCTAGAATAAGCTCATAAACCCCGTTGTCTCTGGAATAGATAAAGAATTCGCATACCTTATTTTGGACTCTCTTCGTAAGGACATCTCTGAGTGAGGTGGACCTGAGCCCATTACAGGCTAAAGTATAGACCTGAATATCAAAGTGTATTTTGAATGTACTTCGAGAAGGCAACAGAGGTCTGAATTTGAATAAGACCAGCCTTCAAAGGAACGATATATATTTGATGCTTTTAACCAGACTTCTCCCGCATCCATTGATGTTCAAATCTTACCCAGATTTGTGGTAACAAATTGACTGTACGACCTTCACTCACTCTGAAGCCATTCAGACGTTTATACAAACAGCCTTACTTGTGAAACCAGCTGATAGGTCTGCAGATAGTTTACTGTGCACCATGTAAGCCGGCATAGTTTTCTGTCAGTCTTAACATCAATGTAGTCCTACTGTGGTCTGCCTTCTCGAGCACGTTCACAGTTTTCACAGCCTGGGTATCTCATTTGTGGCTTAATGTACTCGTATGATATATTTCAGCGGATCGGATGCAAAATACAGCCGGATTTTTTCAAATTACAAATCAATCGCCTGAATCTGCGTACACATGGAATAATGGGGTGAGCGTCAGTACACCACTAAATTGTCCTCGGGAACAGAGCGCTTAAAAAAGGCGTGAGCAGCTAATAGTCGCTAGTGTTCTAAGGGATGTTCTGTTTCCAAACATGACTGAACTGAGAAACAGAATCTGGGGTTTCCGTGTATATAACCTCTTTCGAGTGAGAAGAACTAATCCTACGCAAGATCCGTTAAACAATTAAATGGTTACAATTCATATTAAGATAAAATTTCCCAAATTCTTATAATCCTTGCACACTAAACATGAAACGTATCCAAAAATTTTTATGTGGTTCTACGTTAGTTTCACTTATTACCAAATTAATAATTTGGTTCTCCAGGTGAACTGCCTTATCCTCGACACATCGTTCGCAACGATTTTAAGTCAACCAAATATATTTCCTTCTTTATGTTAGCTCAGAAGATTTCGTCCTCGTTATTTGGATAGAAAAAAAGAAAACCTAAGCTGCCGGATGTTTTTGCACTGAAAATAAGTAAAATTGTTGGCATGTAGATGTTTTCTAGAGTGGTTTGCATTGGAGACCTTTCACATTCCGGTAAAAATATGAAGGTAGATTGCATTTATAATAATTTACCCAAAAAAGCGGACAGGACAGATCAATCTAAGGGTATAGATCAGGACTGCAAGTAATCGTTTCAGGACTTCTAGCATTAACAGTTGGCAAACGGGAAGACCACCAATAGCCAATCAAAAAAGTATCCAGAACGTTTTAAGCGTGGCACTACCTGAATGGGAAGCTAGAGAGGCGGACAAACCGGTCGACTCAACGGAGGAATGGGTGGTGGCCCAAGCGTCGGGCTTACCACTCGCATCTCTCAAGTACGAACACTTTTAGATGTTCAGACGTGAGAATTACGATATGTCGGGCCTGCGCTGGTAGAGAAGTGGTAAAACGCTCGCCTCGTATATCATATGTGCGGTCTGGTCCGGTCAAGGATATGCACTTTTGACGAGCTCTTATAAGGGTGAACCTCGAGTCCAGTGCTCCCCTTTAGTGCGGACTCACCAGAATGACTGCGCCCGGACAGGAAGACAAGTAGTGAGTGAGCGTGCATTCTACAGATCCGAAAATGACCCACAACTAAACGGAAAAACGTTTCTCACCTGAACTACCTCAAACCTTTGCACATTAGATAAGAAAACTTGGAAAGTGCTTCCGAAACATGGAAATACTATCATCATCGATAGCTGCCTGGGGTGATTTGTCTGTGTCTCGGAAACTAAATTTTTTACTAGGAGGACTAGTTTCTTACTGGATGTCAGATTTATTTCGTTGATGAAAATTTCGGGAAAATGTGCGTTCTTTTTTTGGAGATGATTGTTTTGGGCTTGTTCTACATGTCACTACTGTCCTTTCATCCTAGAGATTTTAGCTTGTTAGCCTTCTTTGATGGTGTCATATAGATAACGGCACAGTTCACACACATACCACAGCCTGTCTTCAGAATTCCTTCCTTGGCGCACTGCGTCACACACTGAATCATGTGCTCGAAACATTCCACATCCGATTGGCCGGCGTTCGTTATGCAGGACAGTAACGCCGATACCAGTGCGAGTGATAGTAGAAGGTTCATCCTGAGAAATCAGCCAGAATGGCTCGTCAGTTGTCTACGCGTCTACTCTTTAAGTACTCCTTTCAGAATGATTATTGATATTTAATAACTTCGTATCTGCTATGTTCTTGTACTGATGGACAGTGCACGAACTACATCTGTTAGAAGCACGTGTGAGGCGCCTTTTCCAGGCGCTAAATACGCACTTTGATTGGTTGTCGACTAGAACACCGCACTTCCGAGTTACAACTCAACTGTAAACAAGTATCTTTTGACGGGCCAAAATATTGGAGGTATAAGGACAAACTGTGTACACTTACGTTCCACGCTTACAATAAATATTCGATACCGCAGCACTTAGGCGCGAAGAAATAAACAGACGTTGACCTCTATACATTTTTCATCTATTCTTACGGTCTAGCGGCAGAAACACACAAGTAAACTTGGTCGTCCCTGACCTGTCTACTATAAGTTCAAACTCTCAACTGGCGTAGCGTCCAAAGATTGCCTCATCGTCACAAGGTAAGCTGTTGCAAAGACGCAGAAACGAAGATCGACTGATGAAGAGGTATACTAAGAAAGTCTCATAGATTACCAAAAGTATCCGCTAGAGGGAGCAGTGTCCATGAGGGACCTAATTCCGGTACCAAGAAATTTATTAATAAAGTCGAGTGCAATAAGAATTAAATTCTGTTTAGTACAAGGGAAAGCAAAAATGTTCAACCCATAGACGTCCTTATGTATCACTGGATAACAACTGCAGCAGAGCGTCCCTTTGTTACCTGAAGTTGTATCCAAATCAAGTGAATGTTCGTGTCCACTAATAAACTGCAGGTGTTTAAATGCTTGTTGTTTGTGAATGGAAAGTCACTATTTAGCAATATTAATTGGCGTACCTGTAGAAAGGTGATTCTACTGCAGATCGTTCCAAGGGTTGCTGCCAACACACCCTTTATCGCAAGTTGAGCAGTCTTCCATTCAGACTGTATTTTGTCGAAACTTTAATGCTGCACATTCGCGTATGTTGGGGCAAGTGGGTTATATATTGGAAGTCAAAATCTGGCCGGTTGAGTAGTGTTGCAAAGTTATGTTTCCAGGCTTCTGGGATATCATCGGTCTTTCACTACTTGTTTGTCTTCTGTTTGTTGAAGGTATTGGACTTTCGGTTCACAGATTTCTTTCCGTCCGGCAAAGGCTACTCACGCAGGACTTAAGCTATTCACTTCGTTTGGTTCATCGATCATTCTACTTTTTTCGCAGGTATTTCAGAAGCTTAGTCCTTGCTCTTCTGTACAGCTTTCAAACCTGTGTTTGTCGGATCTTGCTGTTTTGAAGAACTGCAAATTATTCTTACGAATCAGGTTGATATCAGCGAATCGTTCGCATCAAATTAATTTCTTCTCCATTTTCGCTTTAGTTCAGTTAAATTTACAGCAGCTGCTTGATATTGTGTTCGTAATGGGACACACTGGCTTGTACTTGGTCGTCTGCTAGCCCCTGCTATGTAGCTCCGTAATATTTCGATGCAGATTCCTAGACTTTCATCTTTTTACTTGAATGAGCTTGACGATATTGTGAAGGAATTCGGTAATTTTCGGCAGAGCTTTGGTCTAGTCGGTGAATCCAATCTATGCTGAAAAGCCAAGAATCACTTTGCGTATCTCACGAAACTTAGAGAACTTTGAACCCCCGACCTCCGTCTAGTGGTTGAACACTTAACGGTTTGGCCACGGGCGGCTGATCCTCAGGGTGATTAGCTCTCACTTAGGCAAGACATGGGGCCACTCATCCTTCAGGTACGCAAACCTCATCATGTGGTCACGTACCAAATGGCTCCTCCAGTTTTTGAATAAATTGGCATCACTGACTTGACGAAGTATCTATTGTATAAGTTTCTTTGCGGTCCATGACATGGCGAGTGCCACGGGTACTTTGGCATCCATTAAAAAGCGATTCATGCTGCGCTCAGCTACAGGCATCAATTTCCTGCTCAGTAAATTAAGTAATTATCGCCACACTACGGCGTAGTCGGTCAGGTGTAGATTTTCACTTCTTATTCGAGTTCCCTTGGAAGGCGGTGTCTTCTTTTCACACTAAACCAAGTGTTTGTCACTGATAGTTCGAATGCTGCACAATCCTTAATAATCTGCACTCGTGATCGTTTACTGATCCGACTACAAATGGACCGAATATCCTTCAAGATCTTACCATTCCGAATATTGAAATAGCTCAACAGAACCTGGGGATCACTTGGGGAGGCAGGTCTGACAAGGTCGGGTATTTGATCACAGAACTTATTCTTTCTTCCATCTGAGTGTGGCATTGTGGGGGCGATGGAGATGATAAATGTGGCCATCTCTGTCCACGAAAGCCGGATTTGGACGGTCATCAGTCTGAAGTTGGTCCAGTTCATTAATTCAAGTGAATTCAAGTGATCTAGAAATGCGAATCCGATACCCCGTCCACGTCAGTTTCCTTATGTCGCTTTAGTTCAGTAGAAAATATAACCAGAGTCAAACTCCCTTAGTTTTCCTTGAGCAGACTGTCACTGCTTGTGCGGAGGTCTATCCTGTAGCAACTGAACTCTTTTACAACAACAGCAGTTTGATTTCCAGGCCTGTCTTACCCCTCTTTATTGAAGCGTATCTTCAAATGTCATCTTCCAGGGCATGGCTACCTTCTATTTGCAATTTGCATCACGTTCGGGTAGTTAGAGCTCATTGACTGCTGTCCATGGGGACAGAACATTTTTTTGGGTACTTCATACCGAGCCTTTGACTCAACGCTCTGACCGTAAGGGAGTGGGGTCTGACCTATCCTGATGGTGCAATGATTATGGCACAAAAGTCCGCCTCATAATGCCACCGCACGCACCTTTTGAACAGCACAGTAACCACGATTTAAAGTGACATTTCGCCAACCTTGGCAATCTGTATATGTGGGTTTCAGGACCGAATTTTTTAAACTTGTCTTTCATTGGGAGAAGGTAGCATCGCTTCTTCCACAAATATGTTCACACTGGTTACCTAGGTGAAGCACATTACTTTTCCGACATACTTCTTGAACGGAATATTCCGACTTTTAACCCAGACCACCTAATACCTAATACCTAATACGAGAATTTTTTATTCTTCGCAGGTCGCTTCTCATTGGATGCGTTGGTCAACAAGACTCTTAACTTTACTCCTGAGGATTCTTGGAAAGCCATAGACGCTTTTCCTGGAGCCAAACGAGTTTTTGCATTCAAATTCTTGACACGGATTTAGAAGTGATGGCAAAAGTAAACTTCCAAGCCTGGAGGGATCTTCGCAGCCAACAACCAGCCTAAACACGGCGGAATAACAACCAGGGCTGCCTCAGCTCATTTGTCATCCATCAAGTTCCAGACGCCCACAGTCAATTCCTTTGCTCCAGACTAAATAACGCACTGTCCAGTTTATGACTGGTGACCTGGCAGTATTCACTTAAACATATGGTTATATATATACATTTGTGGTACATCGTATTCTTGAACAAGTGGCATATCTGTATTGCCGTTGGGGTTGAGACTTTCAAATAAAATGTCCAGCCGCGTATTTTATAGTCAAGTCTGGACCGACATTAATTGCTCACTGAGCTCTACATCATCAAGTGCGTTGTTTTTCTGGACGGTACATATCCTCCCTCCAAAATTGGCTTAGTTCCGGAATTTCTGCCAAATTTAGGGATTGATTATCAGAGTTCTACGACTTCCAGCTTTGCTGGTACTTTGGCTAAGGGATAAAAACGTATCAGCCTGGGTGACCTGTTACAAAAGCAAACTCTAGTAAAGTAACAAAAACCAGACAAACAAAGTATCATGCGGATCTTGATGACGGATAGTTGGACGTGCTAGTACTGTTGCAAGTACAGAATGTTCCATTGATGAATCAGTGTTTGACATTTCTTGCTGACTATATGTGCTGTATTTGTATGGTATACCAGATGTTTCAGATTCAGGTATTCGGGAGGAGCGTTCGGTGAATCGGATCAAGTCAGCTCAAACCAGAAACGGCTTGGTGGTTCGTACAGCCGTTGATTTTGGACCGACGTATATAAAAATATCAATTCCTGTATAAAAGAACTTTTGCTGACAACCCGTCTTATTTTTCTTTATGCTTCAATGTTTCACTGCTTGACTGCATGAAGTTGAGAATGACACTACGGTATCTCTGTGAAAGGTCGCGTTAAACTGCGAAAGACTGTATAAGGACAAACTGGACTGGATGCTCTTATTTTGAGGGTGGGAAGGGCCTGATATGCAGGGAACGCTGACCAACGAGCGCCTCTCTGTCGGAAAACTTTCTTGGTGCGCAGCGCAGCCTCTTTGTGGCCACGTTAACACCTTGCATTTACCATCAATTTTAGGAAAAGCGTAAACAAAAAGAATTGCATACTCTCTAGGATTCGATTTTCACTTCGATCAACTTTGCAAACGGTTTTAGGGGAAAATTTAGCTGCAGGTTTTAGAAACCCATGTTGACATCTTACACGTGCATCTTTGCACTGCGAGTTGGAAATGCACGTCGAAGGCCCAGGTTTCCAAAGTGCATACAGATGAGCCCTCCACAGTCAGCTTTACCGTCAAATTGATATAAACGTTGACACTTTTTTCCCGTCCTTTTATGTAACGTTTTTCTCATAGTGCAAGCTGATGCCAAAAGTGTGCTATTTGCTGAAAGCGTTCGGTCACTCCGAATCACGATGTGCCAAGTGAACAGGATGTTTGCATCCGATTTCCTGTTTCACTACCGACGAACTAAACTGTCACTTCGAAATGTGAAAGGGTTTTAGGGAGCGATAGAGTTTCCGTGGTCTTGATGTTCTAAGCCTTTGATTAGGGTATCTACTTGCCACATAAATCAAGGTTAATCGTTCTGAAGAAACATACTTTAAGACAGGTGCTCATCCCTTTAGTGAGTTAATTTATCTTAGTATGTGTAACCTGGTAACTTTTTGGTTGGCCGATATGCATGGAAATTTTGTTTTCATAAACAAGGACCGTGTCTTCAGCGATGCTCTATTGTGAACTCTGGGGCTGATTTATTAAAGCTGCTTCTGGGAATGGTGCAAAGAGTATCAAAGATTTATTGCGACACCGCTGTCAGCTGTTTCGTTCAGAATACGCGCTAAACGAAATTGCGAGGCTGATGCACCCGCATTGGGATTTGTGTCAGAATTTTAAAGCTGCAACTAAACGGTGTTTCTAAGGGCTTGTATTGTCCCGAGCTTAGTTTTCAACTATAGTTAGGTGGTCTAAAGGAGAGGCTTGTACTACTGTTTTCGCCGGCCTATGTTTCGATGGAAGCGAACCATGTTCCCACTCTTTACATTTTTTTCATTAAAAAAATCTAATCTCGGTCAACATACATCTATTTATTGTAATTAAGTGCTCATTCTCCCTCGTTTAGGGCAGAAAGCTTTACGTTAAGACTCCGACAGAGATGTCCCGCCAAGAATAATATCATATTTCGCCGTCCGGTGTATGAAACTAGAGTAAAATTAGAAGTCTAATCCCTGTAAGTTAAGATGGTCAAAGTCAAGTAATGTGGTTATGCAAATATGGCCTGAGTCTTTGAGTGCTCAGAAAACTCAAACTAACTCATTTTTCGCAAACTGCTACATTATCGGGTTTAAAATATTGAACGTTGCAATCATATAATGAGATAGTGGTTGTGTTTTCCACATAGCTGGTTAAAATGGCTGTCGTGCATGCATCGGTAATAATACTGTTCTCGAAGAACTGTAGTCATGTAAGCACATTATGCACCGTAGTACTAAACAAAATCCGGTCAAAGACAGTGAGTTGAATGTGCTCAATTGTGGGTTTTTTATCTTGTTCTGTGTGATTTTAACCATTAGTTATTTCAGGGCTACTCTACTAATTAGGTGTAGAGGAATGCGATTAAAACGACAATAGGAGCGATCCTTCCATTATTATATCGCCATAACATTACAATTACGGGGATTGGTTCATCCAAGTCAGTCAATAGACCATCGGTTATCTTAAAAAGTTCCTGCTTTATTACATTATAGCTTTGCCCAAACCACGTTCTTTTTATTTTTTATATTGAGGGAGAGGGGTGTCAGACGGCTGTATTCAAGTACAGAGTGAACATATGACTTGAAGCAGAAAAAGTGAAACAGTGGCCAGAAGTTGAATGAATAATAAACAGAGTCATGACGCAGAAGCTGTTTGCTTTTGTAAGGTGATGGTGGGTGGCCTTGAGTAAAGTTCGTGGGCGGAAATGTTGCAGTAAATATTTCTTATTCCATTCCGTTCACCCTTATACCAGTGGTCAAGAAATAAAAAAGCAAAGTTAACAGTTCCGTACCGTTACACATATCTTCTCGTCCAAAATTTTCCAAAAGATGGACATAAAAAAGGATAAGGTGTTGAAAGGATAAGTTAGTGCATGCAGGCTAAAGTAGCAGGGCTTTTGCGTTTACGCCTGAGGAGTAAAACTACTGCAACCCTATTCTCTCAACCCATAGAGTGTGGGGAATTCCTGTATTCTAGCTTAAACCGAACTAAATTTATGAAGATGTCTGACGGGTAAATTGGTGTACTCACCATATTACCTCAGTAAGTTATAATAAAACTCCCAGTTACCACGAGACAGTTTTCTTATTTACAGTACACGTTTTGCCGGGAGGAGTTGCTATGGGATAAAATAGGTGAAGTGACATAAGTGACATCCTGCTTCTTTCTCGCCTTTTCGAAGACCGATTTGGCGGTGCTGTTCAGACTGATGACAGACCTACAGATTCTGTCTGATTACGTGAATAGACCATGAGTTGCGTTTCATAGTACTCTAGCATCGGGTTGAATAACCAAAATAAAAAGTCTTAACTGTTGAAAAATGCCTAGCGTATGATGGCTAGATAAGTATGATTAAACTATGGCGTCAAAGCGCCTGGGCCAGTCATCCAGCACAACCGAAAAGTTTACCATTCTAAGTTTTAACAAGTTTATATGTAATAAAGAATATATTTCGACGTGGTTTTTAGAAAAATTTTATATTCTCAGCACTCATCTGAGATGGGTTTGTAAGGAATTTCAAACGTGAAGGCATTATGTTCTATCATTTCTCCCATAAATATCAGATCTTTTGTTACGTATTTTGCTCACCTCGTAAGCCCTTTTCCAAAATTGGATTGCTAACTCCAAGGAGCAGCTAGGTTCGTCAGGAGGAGATCGAATAACCAGATAAGGACATTGCTTTTTGTGCGTGTTTCTGCCAAACCTCTCATAAGCTTACCATCTTAATCGTTTGCGTAGACCAACTGGAGTTTAGTGATCAAACGGACGGAGGCTGTGGTCCGTACTGCACACATGTAATTAGATTACTTGACCCGTTTGAATTTGCTGGCAAACAGCTAACAAACACCACTTAGTTCGTGTTCATCTCACAGCCGTCGTTCACCATGAAATAACTCCAATAACTTGTCCAGAATAAAACTACGCAATTCACAATTGATGTGGTAGTATTTCTATTCCTCAGCATAAAAATAAACCCTGATTTCAGTTGCTACGTTTTCGTTTTGGTAAGTACCCAAATGTCTTTAAATCTGTGCGCGCATTTATAGACGTGAAACCATAGTTGAATTCCCTTTTGATGCGTCCTATTAATTGCAAGTTCACTGAGAGACAACTGCCTTAAAAACGGTTTCGGGCATAAAACTTTAATGGATTCTATATTGTACAGCAATTCTTAACGAATAGTGACTACACCAAGACAACCAAACTATTTTGAAACGTGTGGCTTCATGTGGTCTCTTGAGATGTGAATTTGAGAGGAATTATACTGACGTTGTTGCTCATTTTTGTATCTGAACATATCGCCTCACAAAACACTTGTAAAACATTAATATATAGCTAAAAAAAGTAATACAAAAGAAAGTGCGTCATCAAATTTTGAAAAACTTCAGATGATTATTGCAAGTTACTTCTCTGACGAGCGCGGTGTTGCAAATTAACTGAAAATTTAGCTTTTCTTCAAGTGGGCTGTTCTGTGTACGTTTATCCTACTAAAGCTGTGCAGTAAATAAATAGGGTAATTATCAGCGATGCCAGAGATTCCAGGTTTGTGTATTGCATCAACGGATTCACCGTCAGAATGCACAAGATGGCAACCAAATCAGCCCCTTTTTCCTGGACCATTTTCCCCTTGGAGAATTCATTTCTCTTGATGGTAAGTTCAACTAAAATATTTGTTTTGTGACGCTCAGTTGAAAACTGTACACAAAGTATTTTGGTTTACTCTAAGCCGATTTAAAACTTACATTCAATAATTGTAATTCTTGGAAAGATATTTTTGGGCGAAATAGGCACAAATATCTTACCGAATTAGGTATTATTGTCGTCCCGCAGTCCTGTTATCACTCTCGGCATCGGCGTCAAATTTATCGTTGCTATTTATGGGTGTATATCGTACACATTTCTCCAAGGTGAGCTACTTGAATGGTACTAACTGACCTATTTTTGCCAAAAAATTTTCGAAATTTTTTTACTGTCCTCCTCGCTAGTTTCACGCCTACTGTGGATCTTAAAGCCGTTGGTAGTTATTTTAACACATTTGTGGATGTTCATTGTTGAAAAAATGCGGCTTGAAATAGGTACGCCTAAAATGCGAACAAATTCGACTAGCCGAGAATTTTTTGGAGCCCACCTTTGGCCAGAACTGTTTTGGTGAATTAATGTGTGGTCACTTCACTGCGCTAATTCATATAAATGATGTGGTTAAAGTCACAGGTAATTCCATCTAAGCTGTGAATGTGGCGAGCCTAAGAAAGCCAGGTCACGTTCTGTTTTTCGGTTCTGTTGGATGATGATGATGGTGACTGAAAACTGCCTTTGATATCGATCATGTTGCGTCGTTGTACAGTAACCTTATTGTTCACACAGCTTATAATCTGGTGTCACTAATCAGAATATATTGATCGTGAATGAGCAATCTTCGTAAAAAATGTTGTTAGTTTGCACCAGATGCATAAAACTGTATTTGATGGAGCGTTTTGCCTTGCGGGTTGTAACATACTGATGGTGTCCACTGATGAGGTTTGGAACGTAAACTAACATCGGCGCAAGAGGACGTGTTACGCGAATGCGGCTGCTGCGTAGAATTCCGGAGATGCATTTTCGGATTGGCTACTTAGACGCTGGCAAGTAGCTATAAAAAATGCGTCGACAATTTCAAGCTCGTTCAAGTGAGTGAGAAGCACAAGAGACGTAGTAGTCCTCTAGGAAACCTTGTATCGTGGAGCACGTTTGCTTGCAAAAAATTGTTGCTACTTTGAGCTCACAAGAGCCGCCACTGTCGACAGACTCATTGATACCAGAGTGGATTTAATCAGCTAGCTGATTCCGCTGGCAATATTTACACGGGCAAGCCGTCAATACCCTCTTGTCTTGATATACATGGGCGATCTACGATTCCCATATGTGAATCACGGTTTTAAACCAGCGAGTAATTTAAAACCCAAAAGTGCGATGATTTTAGGTTTAATGCTTCAACTGCCATGAGATTAGCAGTGCGAAATAGGCAAGCATTCACTGAAAGTCGAACGTAGATTCTTTCGGTTGTCCTTGAGTTGCGGCTGCTTATGGGATTGAATAAATCTCCTTGACAGTCCACCGCTAGTTTTACCCACTAAGTACCCATAAGATGGTCATAGTCTTCGGACGAACATCAATTGTATCCCTGAATCGGACACCAGATCGCATATGCTTGGAGTTAAACACTTATTTGCAGATTAACATGAGAATGACTGTATAGTTACGTGCTCCAAATGATCTCCGCCGCTTAACACGGATGATTTCTTCTATGCCTTATGGCGAAACAAATTGCCGCAAGATGTTAGAGTGAAACCAAAACTGTTCGGTTAAATCTGGAAGTCTTCTCTGGAATGTACAATCTTTGATTTTTTCTTCTAACCGTTAAGGTCCTTTGGCTTGTGTGCAATAGGCATTATTATTTGTTTGGTTCTGCGTTGTCGATGTTATTCCTAGGTTACTCACCGTCGCTGTGCTTGTTCCTGGTTGAGACTCACCGAGTCAGCCTGAAGGATTGATCACGTGTACCTCTGACTGATAGTTATTGCCGTTCACCGCACCACCTTGCGGCTACTGCTAGTACTTACATGAGCGGTACACGGTCTAAAGCAACCGTTGTTTAGAAACGAACCACTGCACATTTCTGGCTCCGTAACGGTTAAAATCATGAGGCTTGCCTGTTTTTTCATGGTTAACTAGGTTGATATTGCGGCTGGCAGATAAGCTTTTAACTACTCAAAAAACTTCGGTCAAACTGAAGCTATTGGCAATTATCGGTTTCTGGAGGAAGGAGGATGATTATCCAGAAACAGACGTTCTGTTTACTCCTCAGCAGTCAGATGACTGTTTGAATACGTCACACATGTCGCTCCACAAATGTCTCTCACACGACCAAAAAATCGCTTTTGTTGTCATGTGACCGGCAAGCCCTGTATCAGTTTAGCGGGCAGTTTAGTTTATTTTGCCGCTGAATTCTTTGAAGCAGAAGACTAGAAGACAAACCGATTAACTTTGACCAAAAGTTGCTGTAAGCTAGATTACGGGGTATTATCGGGCTATATTCGAAAATTTACAATTATGAAAATCCGGTGGTCGTAACTGATTTATGTATAATAACATAAGACTGCTAGGCAAACGAAAGATTCCTAAAAAGAAGAATTATTCCGCTGACAGTGGCGTGGTGATCCTCAGTCCATATCCAAACTGCTCTAGGCAAATTGGTGTAACTGAGTTGTTATGTTGCATAGGCTAATTATTTTACCGACTTCATTCATGATGTGTAAGTCGTCCAAATGAGATCAGCTCAGCCGCAGATCAGTGTAAGTAGCTGCAAAGTCAGGAATCTTCAAGCCAGTCAACACTTCTCATCTTTGTTGGTGATGTAAGGCGATTTTGGAGTGCTCGATGAATATTTTGTCTTGTAATTAGAAGCGAGCCATGCTGAGAAGCAGAGAAGCGCTGCAGGGCTGTTTCATTCTTGCTGAACATCATCAGTGAGCATCTTCTGAAATTCCAGAGAGAGTCTGGAGAATGCAACCTCCCGGCTATTAGTTCGTATACTTATCCTTTCGGCCACGAGCGGCTGATCAGCAGCTCGCGCTTAGGATATAGAGCCACTCATTCTTCATTCACGGATTTCACATCATGTGGTCACGTGCTAACCGGCTCCTCCAATGACGACTTCTCAGATGAAACGTTAACTCCAGTGAATTATCCTTTCTTCTGAACTACTTATAGCCTTCTGGTAATGTGAGAAGATTACAGAATTTTTAATTTTCCACCTTTAATGTCCATGCCGCTTCTACCTGGCGCTAGTCCAGTCAACGGTCAGCTCTCTAACAGCTCCGCAGTGCCTTTCACTCTGAGCTCATATGTCCTTCCATTTAATCACCAAATCTTCAATGGATAAGTGTTCCTTGACGTTTAGGAGACGGTGATCGAGGGTAGTTCTTACATCTAATTTTTTTTAGTCAAATACCTTTTCCTTCGAATCCAGCATTCGAACGACTGACAGATTGTTGTATGTATAAAATACAAATTCATGTGAACTTGAAGTTGAAATGGCTTATAGTCTCCACATTAGAAACAATGATATGTTACCTCGCCATATCGATTGCGCAAACGTTTTTGTTCAGCTCTGGCGATCATGGCTCGCGATTAAGTCAGTCAACACTGCAGATGAAGCCGACGAATGGCATTTACATGTGGTGCAACTGACAAACAGCGAGTATTTTTCGACCTTGCTGACAAAGGCAAATATCTTAAGTTGGTGCGTGCTAACAGATAACCATGCCTGGGTTTAGTGGTCGGAGGCCGGAATGCAGAGTCTACTCGGGACATAATACTTGATCAATAATGACCAGCATTCAAGTAACTGAAAATCTCACGCCAACGTATGGTGATAGGTCATGTGAATATGCCGATTTGTCTCTTTATATTATACTAATCATATGGCCGATTCAGATTCAGAATATTCTACTGCTGCTTTGGTCCTTGTTGGGGCTCAGCGGGTAGTTTTTCGGGTAGTCATCCGAACTAATCCGACCGAATTAGTTGCGTGATTTTGCAAGCTACCAAGAGCTACTATGACATCTGTTGTTGGTATACAATCGGATGCAGTTTCACATGCTTTGTAATTTATCAGTTGTACTACGATTCCTTATCAACCTGTACTACTAACGCAACATAAGTTGCGCTGATAAAAAAAATCGGCTCTATCGAAACGTACTACTGACATTAAGTTACAGGTAAGTAAGCAAATAAGCAGAGAAAATTAGGACCTCCAAGATTCTGGAAAAAGAGAATCGTTAGAGGGAGTACAAATTTTGTTGCAAGTTATCCAGTCCAAGGGAATTACATGGAATTTGAAAACTTCAATTCTGATCACTCACTCATTTTCGAGGAGGTCTGCCAAAAGATTAAGGTTGGATACATGAACGTTGAGAAATTTGTAAATTTTGCTTCCTCATGAATCCCGGGTACTGATGAGTAGGTTAGTTTTCTTTTCAAATTCTCATTTGCTTCACTTATACTTAACCTATACTGCCAGGTAATGCTGTGGACGCCGACTTCTTCGGGTAATCCAAATACTTTTGGTTAGGCAAGCTTTTCCTTCCAATTTCCTACGCGCACGTCGTAGGACAAACAAATAGTTAAATGTGTATTCACCAAGAGATTGACCTAACTTTTAGGGAATTCTGGATTGAATTTTTGGGCCTAGTCGGTGAAAAAAGATCGCAGTGGTAATAACTCCAGGAGCAACCCAGTTGCGAATTCTATTTAACGGAAATGATCAATATTCTTGTTCTGCCGGAAGTGTACTCAACAGAATATTAAACAATGTAAAGTTCCTGAAAGTAAATACTCCATCAAACTACCTAGAAAAGCTTTAAAATTGGATAGTCCTGAAACTAACGAAGTAGGCATTGTGGTAAGGTACTACACTAGTTGAACAGTTGACTAGTTGAATAAATGGACGTCGGATCGGCTCACTGAAGCGGGCGGCAGATAAACTGACAAAACTGCTTAGTCTAGAAACAGCCCATCTAGACCGGCTCGCCATGCGGTGCGGTCTTTGAAAAATAATAAGTTGCTAACCATTTGCCGAACTCTGACATATTTCCTCGTATTACGCAACAATGGCTTCATGTTGGCTGCCTGAAATTCAGTAAATCGTGCTGGTCAGTCTCCATTCAGTGTGAAGAAGGTGTTGCCTGTTAGATACCAGTGTAAATTTGATAAATGTGACTCTTTCTATGCTTGTTCGCAGCTGAACGATTATAGAGGAACTACTTGATGAAAGCACAGATGAAGACACTGTGATCAAAAAGTCTGCAACTGTCAACGGAACCATGTGCAATGTATGCGTCACTGTGGAATTTTCAATACCGTACAGTAGTCCTGTACAGTAGTACTGCACAGTTCTCTACTCGCAGGGTTTAGGTGTGTAGAACACAAATAATCATTCCGGCGGGCAGCCCCATATTTTTCGTTTTTCTGGCGACGAGTTGCTCAGCTTTATTCAAACAGTTAGTGCATTCTTTCTGCAAACCTGCAATGAGAAATGTGGACTCACCTGGTCATCCAGAATGTTTGTTCATGTAGATATATTTTAAGCCAATTTTTCTGCCTAAAAGTGCTGTCTGTGGTAAATAAACTCATGTAAAACAAATTTTCCACTATAAAAAATTGACCTTTCATCGCATACTGTCTGTTAGAATTGTGGCCACGTTTCCCATTATACTGATTAATTGAGGTGGCTACTATAACATGGTGATGTTTGCTTCTCTCCACACGTCTGACTGATTCTCTTCGGTGATGCGTGAGTCATTTAAGCTAGTATTTGTACGCGCGAGATATCTGGGTCAGATCGTTCGACCACTGAAACCTAGATTAGCTCGACCAAGACAGTAAATGGCAACAAATCTGTCACTGCGAGCCACGGAAAAATCAATAGCACCAACGAAAACAATGGCGATACATTGAGTGCACATCGGAAACTTAGTCGTATCACAGCAGGTTCCCGATCGATGAACCCTTGCCCGAATCGGTGTGCAGATGGTCGTTCGTAGCGACAGGAGTACCACAATTGTGTTAAACACTATTGCAAGATTAGATGCTATTGACTGATTGACAGTGTACGGCTAAATTTCTGGGGCACTCAAATTCTGAATACAAGTTTTTTGCCCATGAGCCATCTGGTTCTATTGCTGAAGCTATGTCTTTCTTGTACATATAAGTCCCATGTGTTGGGTACCGTACATCAAAACAGCTCCCACCAAACCACATGTCACTCTGGGACTACTAGCAGTGGTGGTCTGTACAGCACGATGATCAACATTTGATAACATTAGATACCATCTAGAAAATGACCATTGACAGTTTTGATAGAACAACACTGCAAATTCACAACAAACACCAGTTCCGGTTGCGTGCATGAAAAACTTGTGTGTATGATAATTACTCGTTGCTGCTTCATAATTTGACAGTACACACAACATCACGGTGCATTTCCCTAAAATTGACCATCTTCTGCCTATCACAATATTATAGTTGTGTTTTTCAGTGGGCTTAAGCGCTCTGTTTTGAAAATATTTGACAGCAACTTCCGGTAAACTACTAATTGTTACATCTGGGGCGATTTGGTTTTAGGACAAATAAGTGCTAAAAATAGGCAGGTAACTACCCGAACGCTGAATTTTCCGACATACACTGTAACCCACCAGAATTTCAGGAAGTTTGTTTGGAGAAAGTTTGCAGAATAGGCAAAATATTTGTGTAGAATCATTGTTCTTGGGGCTCTGAACTTTTGCTGTTCTCATGAGAGCAAATGACAATTGGGAGAAGAGTAAAGTTTCAGATGACCGTATTCTTATGGATTCGAAACTCGGAGCAAGTTTTCTTGAACAAATTCACTATATTTAAAACCTTTCGGAAGACTGGGCAAAGACACTTAACTTATGCAATAGATTACCTCACACTTAATGACGGGCCTGGATGTATAAGCCGAACTGATTAAAAAGTGTTTAAAGCTGCCACCACCGATGGCTGTATTAGACCTCTGTATCTACTTCTTTATTTTTCTGTTATATCTTGATTAGAATTTGTTTTTGAAGGATGCTCGTAACAAATACCACAAATTCTCCATCCCTGGAGGATTTACCTCTTAAAGGTGTGCCAAGTACTTCTTGCAACACGTGAAGTTGTGTGAAAAAGCCGTCATAATTTTACGACTTAGCAATCCATCAAGTACTGCACTGCTTCACTGCATAGCTTTTCGGGGCAAAATATGACTAACTCTTGTCACCCAGAGGTAATTAGACCATGAGCGAAAGTGACGTCTGAAATACAAGTGTTTGCTGGTATACAGTCAAAAATGAAGTGTCTCGAACCGATTAGGCACTCGTCTACCAGTTGTCTTTCAGACTTGCCCAACAGCTGACCGTCTGGTTTAAATCCCTAAAAGTAGCACCCTGTGAATGAATATAATGGGAGACTCAATTGGGCCATGTCAAAGGACACTGTTACAAATTTTCTTCGACATTAATGAATGCGTGAGTAATTTGTTCTGCCATCAGATAGTTCGAGTCAACCTCATGAAGAACTGTAATTACTGTGCGCACAGAATTAAAGGCGTGCTACAATGTGTCTTTTTGAATCATATGTTTCCTCTTGTGACGTTGCGTGCTCACCCCAAGTATTGACTGTACTGTCAGACGCACTATCGTTTGGGAGCATTCACACTGTCATCATTTTAAAACTCTTAATATTTCAGCGGGAAATCTGATGTACTGTATTTCAGTTCTACCTGTCCGACCGAAAATCAACCACTATTAGATCAGCCAATATTGGATGTATTATTTAGACATGGATACAATTATACATAACATTGAGTCACTATTTGTTTGTGGATTTGCCTGCCACCAAACTACACTGAAGGGCCTACGTACACACAGTGGTTAATGTCATGAGAGGTTTTGTCTAACCCACATGTGGAAGAAGCTGGTACCACCAATCGCTGTGGGGCCGAAGACCAGAGGATGAAAAAGGGGTTATCAATATGCCTAACTAAGGACAAGTAGCTGACGTGAAATGTGGGGCGACTAAACAGTTGAGTTTTTGAGTGGCCTGGTGGTCAGTGCAAGGAATAGGACAACCTCCCCCCACAGGATAACCGGTGTCCATACAATGATGGCTACGGGAAGTCCCCTCAGGGATGTCCGGAGTGTCAGTGGTGTTCGCTCCCTCGGACGCAGCTGTATAGCCCGTGTGCGGCCTACGCAGAGTCCGCTGTGCTGTTAATTGCGAGCCGCTGTTATCTGTTCTTGGGGACAGTATAATCGGGCTTGCAGGCAAAGTCTGGCAAGTGGTCAACAGTCAGTTAAAAATGTGATAACCTGATGACTGGCATCGGTAGTCATTCTTTTGTCAAGCTGACTTCGGAATGGGACATTTTTGGGAATAGGATATTATTACAATGCCCTTTTGTGGGCGCTTGGCCTAAAAGAATTACGCGCCTAGGTGCTCCTCACAAGCTTGTGTACATTCTGAAATTACTGCCTCAGATATTTTTGTTGGTAGAAGACCGCCAAAGTCAATAAAAACGCAAAGGTATCAACTTTATTGCCAGCCTAATTTTCCTGCCCTGTCCAACTTAAGGGGCTCCAGCACGGGGTGTGATGCCCACAACGTTGTTCCAAACAAGTATTGCGCCTCAGATCCTGTTACCTATTCACCACCAGAATGGCTGTACTAATGAAGTAATAGCCCCTATCATACTACTATTTAGTCCTTCTTTCCAAACTTAAAGAAAACGACTAATTCCGTCGGTTACATAATTTAAACCGATATTTGGAATTCTATGGGCTTGCCATGGGCATCTCGGTTGGTTTTATTGCCTGTAGGTGTTCTGAAGATTGTATTGGGTTACGTAGAGACGTTTTATCCGACAGTACCCTGGTTCCGCATGGAGAAACTTCGAAAACCACCACAACATGACATAACTATAGACGATACTCATTGATGACATGGCACTTCTGATAATTTAGCCCAACCTAACATATTTTCGAATGATATTTAAACACTTCTGATTCACCCCATTTCTGATAAATATCAAACATACTACAGGCGGATGAGCCACGTACAGGCTAGTATTTTAGAAGTTTACACAATGAGATAAGCATACGTTTTTTAACAGGCACGTCAGAAACTGAAGCGACATTTAGCTAAGTACACTGGCGTTATAAACACAACGTCACTGTCACTCACAGATCACTTATGTGGTGGTTAGTAAGCCGAAATTCTTCAGTCTGATATTAAGGTCATAGCTGAGTGTACCACACAAACTGAATGTATTCTTGGCCGTTGAGTACAAGAATTGGACTACAGTTTGCTTGCCGAGACAACCTTGACACCAAGAAGAGCGCTGCATTTTCTCTCGTTTGTTTATAGTGTTATGGTGAAGATGCTACTGTGATTGCTGTTCGGAAAATAAATAAGCTAACTGTGTGATTGCGTGAAGCACCCGACAGACCGTTTGTTGAAACAGTCCTGGTCTATCTAATATATATATGAGGATATTTGTAGTATAACTGAAGTAAGCTGAACGGCTTAGACACAGGATTTAGTATGCCATGGTCCCTAGGCGAGAGATGGATATAGTATTTTCAATCCTTCAGGTTTTTCTATGTCAGTGTAAACATATTCCGATGTTCCACAGACCAGGTAATGCATACTGTTTACAAATGGAATGAACACAACTAGTAGAACTCTGCCGCAATATAACGAGGATATGAGGCTTTTGTAAGTTAGCTCCTTAGTTGCTTATCGAACAACAGTACTACACCCCGAATGACTGTAGTGGTAGCAGTTGATGCAACCACCCGTTCATTTAGCTCAAGAATACTAGTTCGTTTAGATGATAGTCTCAGTCAACCAGCACTGCGCTTCAGGATCACGCGTTCCTTTAGTTGTAGAGGGTTTTTACATTTTGGAGGAGATCAAAGCAACCCGATTTATGATTCCATTCTGGAATGAGTTTTCGTTTGCCAACAAGACATTTCAATGGCATCAGCAACAATACATAGAAAACTAGTCATAACGCGTTTTTGAACAACCGTCTAACAACCTTGTCACAGAAAGTTGCATCACTTACACTTTTGCGGCGGAGGTCTCATGTAATAGTTTTATCTCCGATAGTTGAAAAGGCCTATAAATTGTCACCGAAACTGTACAGCAAATCAGTACGGTCAGACAGTTCACAGTTACAACCGGATGGTTATTTGATGACTACGCCTCCAGCTCTTAAAGTGAGCACTACAATTGCGGGTGCATACGACACTTTCTGCTGTATGAATGAAATTTTAAACTCCACCTGAATAAACCAGCCAAACTGTCCCGATAGGCAAACCAGTCCCCAGATGCATTTACGCCACTGGCCAGTCACCAGAAGCTCCTTACAGTACTTTAAGAAAAACAAGAACAAACTCAGCCGATCGATTAAATTACCTAACTCCTGAGAGCTAAGTGACCTCCGGCGGATTGAGTGGGCCTTTTGCTTTTTATGTGACACTGGCTGAAGTGTAGCCGATAGCGGGACAGGCGCAGAGGTTTGCCTCGACTATCCTCTTCCTAATGTAAATATGCCCGGTTGGGTCAGCTGCTCCTCAGTTGATGGTGGCATTTTCGCCTTGTTACGTGGTTTCCATGCAGTGTAGCTAGGACATCCATTGGTCAATTGGGGTAATCAGCTGCTGCACGATCAAAAATGGTGTCTAACTTGTTGGTGGCTAGACGTACCTGACGGAGCGTTTTGAATTGCTTTATCGGGGAGTAGTTCGCTTGCTTCTTAGGGGTATCGAAGGTTGGAAATGAAATCATTTGCTTCAAAGTGTTGTTGCGTGTTGTCGATTTTTTATCAGGGAGACTAAAGTGCAGTATTCTTCCTAAAGGATTCTTGAAAGACTACTATAAAATCCGCTTTGCAATAAATTAATCGATAACTATAATGCTGCCTGCTTGCTATGAATCATCGGCATCGTTAGGTCAAATTTGGTACTCATTACTGTTAACATGATTAACTGCATTTCATCGCTGAAAAGAAAAACAGGAATTCGTGATCCAGAATAACAAATGCTCCCCTACGAGGCCGAATTCCTTCCCATCTGTGATGGAATGGAAAATACTGCATCCGCATAAATGCGCACGCTAATACCGTTTATTTCTTCAAGATCACTGTTTGAAAATCTAATACAATATTTCACAGGAGAATACTAGATAAGGAGCCAAACCCACTGAGCTTACGGAAACGCTTCCAGTTAGTCACGAGTTGGTCGGAAATTCCTCCCTCAAGAGTAATAAAGTACCCAGTCTCCCATGGGTATCACTGTTCAGTAAATTAAGGCTTTGGATCACTCAGTCTTACTGAATCCAAGACGCGTACTAAAAGTGAGTGTCCTGGAGCATATGCAGGAAATCGACCCGGAGTTTTCTTGGTTTGTCTCAGAAGAGAAGCTAAGCAGGTCTCTAATGAGAACAACGTGTCACGGATATTAGATACAGATCGTTGGCTGACCTCCGCTTCAATTTGTTTGCCGTACTCAGTACTCGGAACCTGACACGCTTCTCGACATAGCCCAAATTTTAGCAGAAATCTTTGTTCGTAGTGCGACACCAAATGGGCCAGACAGACTGGTTCAATAGCCCCATGAGCTGTGTTGGATTTAATACAAATGGTTATTAGATGATTAGAAGTGTATCACACTCTCTTCTACATTACTGGTCCTACCAAACCCAAAAGCATGTGTCTAAAGGCAACTGTGTAGCTTTCTTGGGCTTCACGATTATTGAAAAAGTATCAAGGTAACCTAATTGATCGGACGGGTTCAGAAAATAACTTGGTTAATGCAGTTGGACGAAGCTTTGTCTTAAACCACATATTGTGGTCCAGAGATGTTTTCACGTTGCTACTGACAAATGCCGCATTCAGGTGCTTTGGGCATCTGAATTATAAATGAAGGCTTAGCGAACGTTTTCCGTAATTTGATATATCCGCACTAATACAAGAGGACTAGAGCGAAGCGAGTGAAGCAAGTTAGAATTCGATCGTTACATGAGGGGTACTTAGGGACGAATTGAGGAATCGCCCAAGGAAGAAGAAATTGGTGAAACCCCACAGATAACACTCCCACACAGTATGCAAAAAAGTTCGGAATCGAATAATCAATAACCATATCTAGTGCTACTAAATGTGTCCTACCTCGCAAGAATAGTCGCACAGCTTCATCATCAGGTATTCTTTGTGTAACGTCCAAGTATTCAGGCTTATTACTAGCATTTGTGGGTTCGGAAGCTACATACAGGGTGGCAGATGCACACTAGAGACCGCGGACCGACGCGGTTGATGTTTCGATAAATACCGTATTTCTGCCTTTTGTAACATATCAGTCCTAAAGAGCGAGGTTATCCCTATCACCGGTTATCTTGCTACGATCAACTGTTTCAAGATCCCTTTTATTAATTTTCTCTTTCAATTGGATGGAATTCAATTTAATTTGGAGGATGATAAGCTAACACGTAGAAGGTACAATTTCTAAACTGATCGCAAGCAGAACGCAGAATATCTGAATTTCTCGCTCAGTAAAAAGTTGATCGAAGGAGAAAATTTAACGTTTTATTACTTGCGGGGCAACAATGAGGTTCCTTCCCAGTACTTTTCAGTAAGCTACAGATATGGCGGTACAAGCTCCTAAAAGATGTTTCTTGCTGCTTTATATTGCCGTGGCAATAAATGTTTTTCCAGTCCGACTGAATTTGATGGTTTGGACAGCTGAAGCAAAAAGGTATGTTAAAATTTTAAAGAATTACAAAACTCACTACATGGCCCTTTAAGTGTAGTTTGTCACAAGTAACTAATAAATCCGCCTAATAGTTCTCTCCACGAAATATGGGGACCGCAAGAAATAATAAATGAATGTCGGTCCAGTGTACCCAAAATTCTAAGGAGTTGAGCTTTGTTACTCAGCTGGTGTTGGTAAAGTAAAGCTCATGTTAAAACAGAGGATTCGGTTTAGGCGTGAATAAGGTGCTGTGTTTAGTCGCGAATACACTTTCAGTCTTCCTGTAGGAGAAAACCGGGCACTACTAATATACTTACAAATACTCGACGAGATACGGTAATGTTGTACTCGACTGGAAACCGACAAAATCGAGAAGGAAACTATGAGCTGTCACAAACAGAGCAGTGACCCATCTAAAATTCCATAAAGACCTAGATGGCCACACTATTCAAAATGTGTACTACGGAAAGTTCTCAACTGGGTGGGCTGTTGGTTTCACCTGATGCTTAGCCTAAATAATTACTAACAAATGAGATTTGGTATACAGGTGGAAGGTGGCCATAATTGGACTGTATCTCCGTTGGAAAGCTCATTTGGTCGCAATTAATTTTATGCTCATCCGCATGATGCGGTTGCTGGCATTAAAGATTCGATAATCAGCAACAAACTGACATCCTTTTGCACAGTTTGCAGCAAAAGGCTCTTGGGGATTTGTTAAGTGCTTCTTTACAGTAACAGGTAAGAAAATGCAAAGAGATAGATCTGTCGTGCACCGACAACATGTCTTCTAGGTCAAGACTGAGTGTGGTACTGAGTGAAGCAGGATTCGTGGGTAGCCGTTAAAAATGTGCTTTAAAGCGAGCGTTTTTCAGCTTGGAGCACTTGTCTAGCTGCCAAGTCACTTATTATGCCAGGCGTACGAAAGCATATTTTTGAACAGTTGATTTAACCAGTCAGCCAGGGTTACATAAAGTTAGTAGAAAACGAACTGTTGTTTCTTCTCAACACAGGGGAAAACGCTTACAGTATGTCATTGTATTTTGTCTCGAAGAAATTAATGATGATTGAAATATGGAGAGCCAAGTGCAGCCTCTATACCGTCTGAGAGTTTGCACATTTATGAGGTCATTCTCTGCAAGATGTAAAAACCCACCATAACCCCAACAACTTCCCGCAAAGTTTAGGTGGTGTCCCAGCTTAAACCCCAATGAAGCAAAATGCCGAAGGCCTAGAAACCTATGCAAAAGCCGAATGATTTGGAGGATAGACTGTTATAAATTAATTCCCCATGGTTGAAAATTTAATGAAAACAGTTGATTTTGGCATCGTAGAATTCACTTAGGAAAACAGGACTATGATAGTTAATGCAATATTATTACAAGAGTTTATATGTTGAAGCGTCCTAAAATAAACTTGGTCGCTGTGTCACTCGCCCGGACTGACGTACACATGCGAAAATTTAGGATTTGGTTGAAAAAACTCAGGCCAGAGACCACTAAATTGTCTTTACACGCCAGCTAAGTTTCAGTGATCCTTCTCTGAATTGTGCTGGTTGGTTTCCAAACCATTTATTATTGGCATGGGTGGTTCCAGTAAGCTTACAGACCGGATGGTTTTGGGCGCACCATAAGACAACTTCCGCAGGAGTTTCTAAACCTGCTGAAAAAAACATTCATATTGCCGATCATCACATAATTATGCATGCTTAGTGTATAGGTTAATCGAAACTACCAAGTCGACGATTGCGACAGACACTTTATATATAGACCAAAGTTAAGGTTAATCTCGTAGCACAGACATCACAAACTGTGAACATTGAGGGCACACTGAGTACAATCGCAACTCACTCACATACTCATCACTCTAACATTGAACCAAAAATGTGTCCAAAATACGTATGCCTTGAAAAGCAAGAGTCTTCGTTGCCTCTTCGAAATTTGATTACAATACGCTAGTTTTATATCTTTTTAAGGACACCTGGAGACTATGGAAATCATCAGGAAAGCTAAGACACCTAAATCAGTTTTATATGCTATAGACCTAACTAAAGGCTTGGAGACTGGATACTGTTGGGTCTCACAGGCATAGCAACACATGTGAGTTGACATTTTTTCTTCCTTACGCTTTGTTTTCTATAAACGTGTTGCAACCAGCCTTTCGTTTTAACCGTAGTGTTTTGTGAGAGCTGGTTCATCTGACTCAGTGTGACTCAGTGTGACCTACATTCTTGGAGCCCAGGAAATGCCATTTCAGTGCGAATTCATGCTGTCCAAATATACGATGACTCTCATATTCTTTTCTAACCTGCTGTGTCCTGCTATGTTCTTGTTTTGTACAGCGTTAAAATGGCAACTCTACATGGTAGTTATCATTAGCAGCCGGCTCCTATCAGGCTTAGCAACTGCCGCTGCGAACAAAAATGTTTGGTATACAGAGCCAAATTTGATAAGACTAACAGGAAGTCCGGAGAAGAGTCACGGATACATAAACCAAAAGGCGGTCGAACGGATGTCTGTGAAAAGCGACTGTATTGTCGGTGTGATGAATCATGTAGCCCCTCAACTTTACACACTCGTGATTTTCCGTTTGTCTTGTTATAGTTGCCTGGTGACTGCGCCCAATAATTTCTCATTTGTGACTGTATTGATGGTGAACATATACCTTTTGTATTTTATTGCAGGCGTGTAAGTGAGTAGACTCTTCAAACCACGTGTTCCACACACTCTAAGTGTCCATTTTCTCTTACTAGGACCAAGATGCTCGTTTTCAGAATGGCTAAGTGCGCTATATTTTAGAAGTGATTTCAGAGGTGAGAACCTTACCAAATCCCACATGCAATTTGGACGAGATTTTGGCTAGAGGAACATTCGTATTGTAAATGACAAGCGATAATTTAAACAATGAGATTTATTCTGAATACGACCTACTGCCGTCGAATTAGAAAGAATGACAAATCAGGTAAACTGCCGTAAGAAGTACCACCGGTGGAGGAATAACTGAGTCGAGTTTGATGTGATTTTCCATTTTTGATGGCAAATCAACCATCAAAAAACCGGAAAGGATTTATTCTCCAGTTTTAAAGATCTGCAATCCAAACACAAGGTAACGGTTAAAATATTCCTCCTGTTAAGTTTAATAACCGCAACAAATGCATTTTCGCTATAACTTCTAATGTGCTGAGAAACGCTGTGCGTTGGGACTTACCACTCTAGACTTACTGAGCTTCCATTGCGCTCCAAAATATACCCCTCAGATTGAGTATGATAGTATGTTTTCATCGTTTAGCAAAATGTGATACCCAATTACCTTGTTATTCATTAGAGGGGCTTTCCTCAACCGAAAACCTAAGGTTCCAATGCATTTTGTGATGATAATTTTGGCGACTGGATTGGCCACAAGAGACATTCGTACAGAAGCTCAGTCAGATATCACCAAAACAACATCCACTTCCGGATTCTATTGACAATAACAGCGGATCCAAAAGGTGATAAGTTCTTTATATCTGGGTATTGGTGTGTCATTTTACAACGAGGACATGAACTGTCCCAAAAAATTAAGGGTATTTTTTGAACTAAAAATTCCGTGAAGTTTGAAGCTTGGATGTGGGTAGCAGTTACATGACGTATTGTCAAGCAACTGAACTTCTCATGAACATGAACTAAATGAGAATGGTGCCAGGCGTGCTTTGGTAAACATAAGACATAACACACGTGTTCTAATGCAGTAAGCAAAAACGGGATCAATCTTTCGAAAACTCTGTCATGGAATGGTTTTTTTCAACCAACTAAGACTGGTATAGAGGTTACTGTGACCAAGTTGGGCTTGCCCGCTTAATAAAAAAGCCCAATAATACACTTCGAGGCTTTCGTATGAATTCCACTCTACGATGTTGGAGAGCTGAGGATTTGGAGACATGAACCGGAATTTCTATACACTCACTCATTCACATCTCACTAACAGTGTCACGGCACTTGTTTTTCATTGGTCTACGATTCCAAATTCGACGAAATGTGCAAACTGCCAAATTTGTTCACCGATTTCACAGTAGTCCTCATTGGCAATAATGGTAACATCAGACAAGTACACTGGTCCTTCAATGCCATACACCCATGTTAATGTATTCAAACAAAACCTTACGTTATACAAAAAAAGAAATGGTGTATAGGGGGGACCCAGAGATAGCCCACAACACACTTTCGAGATGCCTGCACCTCCAGCACCCAGTCAAACAATCTGAATAGAAGCCGACAGCAGTAACGCCACTGACCTCGGTTAACCGCGATATCTTTCTGTGTCTCAATTCAAGCGCGGCGAGGGTTAAATGGACTACATTATATGAGGCGGATAGAACCAGTGGCACCGAAAATTATCGTAACATCCTTCATTCCCTTCCGCACCTCTAGGTTTCCGCCACTCCGAATTGGGCATGAAAAACAGCGGTAAATAGGCCCAGCTACCTAAGATTGCAATGCCTGCAATGCATCCTTTGAAAGAAGTGCTTTCTGCTCGGGATTCCTTTTTTCCAGCTGACTGCAAAATATAGTTCTAGACATCGGTGGTCGAAGAACTGAAGATGTTCCAAATCCTGCGCCATATTGGTTGAATTTTGCAGCCGTACAACAAAAAATTGCGTCACCCAGCAATATGCTTTTTTGGTGCAAATAGGGAAATGCAATTCTTACCTTTGTGATTCACGAGTTTACATCGTCTGTCATACTACCATCAGTGCCTATTCAACTCCCGAGATAAGTGTAACTTTCCACAACTTCTAACATTTCATCTTGAATTTTTATAACCATGTTGAAAAAAACTACTCGGTCTGCAGAATGACGTTGCGCATTTTAGGCGAAAAGCACACGTCAAAAGGACTGGATGACCGTGGTCAGCCTGTATGGTATTGCTTGAGCCTGATACTCCTCTTTACTATAGAGAGAACAATGTTGTGAGCACATTCCAGGTCGACAAGAGGGAAATCTGGGAGTTATCGTGGAGCTCCGAACAGCTGGATCTTGCAGACTTCTGAGAATCAGCCCCATTATCTTATCAGTGACAAAATAAAAAACACAGAGATCGGACACCTTTGTCGGGCGCTACTGCTCTTAGAAAGACTTTCGCAGAACTCCTTATACGCCATGACGTACCCATAAGTGTGTGGGTTGGGAAGGTCTTTTTCTACCAGATAGGGACATAATTTGGACAAGAACCTACCTAAGATTCCATCTCCATCCCTGAACATATAGGATTGGGGTTCGTCAGGACCAGTAGCTTATCGACTCTTGAGAAACGAAGGGCATGTACTTCTTTTCAAAGCCGTGGGCGTTTTCAAGCTCACTGTTTAGGTTTACGTTGCGAGTCTGAAATCCGTCTGAGCAAAGGCACTACTACTGATTCCAAGGCCAATGTAGTTCGGTTTTAAGACCACGAGCTATTTACTCTGGAGAAATGCACACGACATTTGAACTTACAGTGGTCATTATACTTCCCAGCTGGGGAGGCTATGGACCTACTGCACATGAATTCGCCGCATATGGTCATGGTTATAACTTTTGCCTTTTACATAGAAGTGTGTCTCAAAAACTTGATAACACACTGCAAAAATGTGCTTGCCACGGCCAGCCTTTTTGGCATCTTAAAGAAGGTTGTGTTTTAACATGATTAGTTGTGCGTTATGTCGGTCAAATATTAAGTTTCGTATGACATATAGCGCCTAGTCCTTGTCGAACAGGACAGCCTTGGGATGGCTGTTGACAAATGAATTACGTCTCGCCTGAAGTTAGCTAAAATACCCAGTATCCGATTTTCATATGCTCGTCCATATAGAGACAGAAGGCTCATTGCAGCAACAAGCAAACTGAACTTTCTACATACGAAGTAAAAGCAATAATTAACGGCCCCGCAAATATTCTTCAGAGGTCTGGTTGTCTGTGTAGTCGGAAGGTGCCATTACCTAGTCGCTTACAAAGGTAAGACCAATTTGAGCCCCATTAGTTGTATGTGTTCAGTTGAACCATCAGGATGGTTCTCCAAACAAGCAACATTTTTGACATTAATCTTTGTGATCCATATTTAGTGTGTCAACTATCAGTGGAGGAAAGCTGGAGTGCATCAGATAGACACACCTCACTAAGCTAAGTTAAACAACGTGTTCAGATTCAAACAACTATATATAGCTGGTTTAATTTACGTTTTGAATATCGTCAAAGTCTGGAATTTGAAGACAGAAATCGTTGTTATTTAAATACTAGTGCAGTACCCTCCAAACATTCAATGACTAGTAGTTCAAACACTTAGAACCACGAATCATTTGAGACCGTTGTTTTCAGCAGAGTCTATGGCTGCCTATCTTATTTATGTGATTACTCAGTTGTTGCTGGTAGGAGGTCAACCAACATAAAGTAAATTCCGCCAGTAGCCTCGTACTATGTAGCAAACATCTTTAAATTTGAGCTTTCTGGTTGGCCCCTTCGAACTCCTTTAGAAATCCTTGAAAAGCTTCACTCGTGGCAACCAAAACGTCGACTTATAATATCTTTTTACACTACGCCCTTTTGACTTTAAAATATCCGTATCTTGTTACCACTATTCAAGTTTCAAGCCCTAGCATCCTGTTGGTTGCAGCACAAAGAAATGTACGCCAAATCACGAATTACGGTTGGATTTCCTGATATGAGATTACGAACTTAAACTTCAGAAGACGGAGCACTATAATTTGAGGAAAGCCTTAGTTCGTTTTTAAAAAACCAGGCAATATTTTTAGTCCATCCCGTCAATGTTTATTGTTGCGTTTGTTTTACTCTACTCCTTGAAGGGAAATGAATCAAAATCATTGCTGTTTGGCTAAATGATAGGCGACCTGTCAACCACCTTTTATGTTGAGTACTTGCAAAGTTGACAAAAAACAGTGGTTTTTGCAGTAACTGCAGCTTTTTCTATTGACATAACTAGGGATCGCAACCACGTTCTTACGTTCATGGGAACACGACTACTGATTTCCTTCATAATACACACTTATCTTCGGCAAGTTCGAGGGCATCAACAAGGATTTAGACCTTGTAGAAGCAGCAAGAAACGCGCTCATGCATCACGTCATGACCAGCGCTACACGTACGCCCCCATCACTTCCTCCAAGTTAAAGGAGTCTAGGACCCTATAGATACATTAGTTCTTCTTAACAGTCCCAGTGAGAGGAGAACGACTTCGAAATTACTAAATATTCTCCCTATCCTGCTTTTGCATGCCTCCTGTCGTGTTGAAGTGTCCGAAATCTTCCACATCCCCACGTCCAGTGGTTTTTTACGACTGTGTTCTCCAAGCGTTTTATGTTTGTCATGAATTTTACCATAGAGTGCACACTCTAAGGGACCGCAAATCTGGTGAAATCCATCTGGAGAGAGACGAATAAAATTGGACAATGCAATCTTCAGTTTTCCGACCATTACATGTCTGCACAAATGCCTTTAAGCAGAAAATCAGAGGAGGTCCCATTTTTGCACCTTGAATGTACAGTCTTAGTTTGAGATCCCTCTTCGTGTTTCGACCCTCTGTAAATTTAGAATAAAGGATTTCCCTTTGTTGATTTATTCGCATATCGTGGCAACTGCGTAAGCCATAGTCGTGCAGAAACTGATGGAGTCAAGGTGCGAACAGCGTTCGCCATCTTGTACCACTTTTAGCACCAAAGCTGACATTCTCTGAAGTTAGGGGATATTGTTCAAAGAATACTTTAACAGTGGTCTCATTTTATGGTTGAGAGGCGTGGCCTAATCAGTCCAAAGGTCTCAGGAATCCTCAGACTTTTAAACACTGATGACTCATTGACATACCTAGCTATATCTAGCTGGCCGCAGCCAGTATGTATGGAGGTGGGGCTTAAGCAGGTACGCGGCAATAAATCCTAGTCGTAGTGGGTTAAGCAAAAAAGTTTGAGATGGCTTGGGCATGTTTTATGTGGACCAAACATCGTCTACTCAAGAAGACGTAGTTTTCTGTTCCAAACGATGTTCTGCGATAGGTATGTGGGGAATCGAACACGACAGGTCAACTGAAAATAAAAGCTTTTACGGAGTGCTGCCGGACCTTTGCGCCTTCCTTGCTGGGGCACACGTAATCCTTCTTGAAATTGGTTAAAAATCCTGCAGAACAGAACATGCACCGATTTCACTGGCGAATGTGCTATCGTTTGCTAACAGAACCGCCTATTTAATTGTGCCCGTCGCTGTGCATTGGCACATGTTGTGTGAGGTTCAAAGTAGACACCGAGTACATCCAGCTTATGATGCCTTACTTCAAACGTGATGTTCAAATGAGTTTATTTGATTGCTTTGAGAAAATGTAGACACCTTATTTTGACCCGTTTTCTTAAGAATGTGGGGCTTCATCGCAATATTTCTCTACGTTCCCCTGTAGTTTCCATTGTTTACAACAGTTTTGTTCCATTATGATCGTACAACAGTTAGGCACTGGTGCAGCCGACAGTGATATTGGTAAATAAAAGACAAATGAACCAAATACATTCATTTGGGTGTCAATTTGTTCCTTACGGAGAAGCCTAGCTGAATCTCTCGTTTGTGATATCAATTTAGCGAAAAAAACACAATAGTCAGTCGTTCGAGATGTCAGCCACACCAACCACGCCACTCGTGATAATCAAATTGACGGACAATGATTTACGTGATAAAACTTTTGGGCGTTGTACGGTGACGGTTTTTGTGTCTTTTTCATCCTTCTGGTTGTTTGAAATATGATAGCTTTGACTAATTCTTTTTGCTTATCTGAATTACGATGTGTATAAGTTTATTTCGTGTACACAAAAGAATTTAATGTCCGCTGATAACAGCCAGGAGGTATGCCAGACAGTCACTTTATGAATGAGATTAAATAATATACTTACTCAGAAGGACAAGCACTCACGGGATGAAGCGACTGTGTTGTCTGTCCAGTGTTCCAAATGGACCAATAGAGCCAATCCCCACGTGAATGAAACGAATATAATATATATTACCCTCAAATTTTGCGTTCTCCATTTCATTCTTTACTTTTTGTTTGTATGCTGGTGAAACTGATGTTTTCTCTGCCTGACATAATGGAGAAAGCCGTGAATTCCCAGCGTGAAGGTAGAGCTAGAATGATGGAAGCGTGTGAGGTAATTGAATGAGGCAAATTATACTACTATCACTTATCAAGTGAATAACCAGTGTTTGAGGTTATCTGCTATGGAATGCCAGCTACGGAAAATGTGAACTCAACACCATGCACATAAAGCCGAGTTGCCAATACAGGATTGCCGGAGCCAAGCAAGTGCTCTGAACATCACAAACAAATGAATACACAATATGAGTGCATGGCGGCAACAAAAGTGGACGACTTATGGTTGTTCATCTGTATAATGAAAATGCCGACAATGTGTGTAAAATAATGAAAATGTTGACCAAAACCGGCAAGAAGCTCACTCCTTATTTGCTGCACTTTCCACGCCGTTAGAAACCGGAGTGACTTGGTGCGCTATCAGGCGAGTGGACGCATTACACGGAAGTACTTGCACAAGTTTGGCGTATACATGATCGCGAGATGAGATCACCCCCGCTTGATAAAAAAGCGTGTGACGGTCACCTAGAAGGCAGCTATGCCAGAAGAGCTGCCCTGCTCATAAGCCACGAGAGTTCCATGACCCATTCTTCGAACGTATGTTAAACAATCATACAGAATGCTGTAGCTCGTAGCAACAGGCAAATGCTTTGTCAGCGGGAACAGAATGAAGGCAATGAGGGCGACATTTTACCGGATGATGCAAGCAAGACAATAGTAATTTTGATGAGCATGCAATTAAACATATTTTGGTATTTGTAAGGCAGAGAGTGCATCGTTAGTCTTAATTATATTTTCGCGATTTATACCGGCTAGAATAACCATACCAGGCAGTTAAATAGCTGTGACTTGTTTGGTAAATAAATGACCTAAGGGGGTGCATGTTTAAATACATGTTCTCAGTAGACAGCCAATTTGTCCATTCCTTTCACATTAATGTGGATATTATAGCTGTCTTTTCAGGAATTCACTCGTCCACATTCCGTCTTTCGCCGTAAGACTCTAAACTGGACTGGATTTTAGGGTTGGGAGCTCGAAATGATGTACAAGATTGTTCCAGGTAAATACGATGAGAGGAACATGACGTGAAACTTGTGTAGGCATGTTGAACCAAGCGGGCAAATTTGACTGGTCTCTCCTAATGCCTAGCGTGTCTTCTTGACAGCAAACAGCAACAATGAAGCCCAATACCGTACAATAGCATGCTTCTGGCTGCCATCACCAGACTAATCTACCTCTTCGGGCTTCCAATTAAAATGCGATGACTCTACGTGAGTTACTGTGCCTGTTAACGTGCCCTATTTATACAGTTATATCCAAATTAACTGTTACGACCAAATAAAGAAACCATAATTAACCTTTTTCGGGAACAGTTCACATCTTCCAGAGGGAGCTATGCTTCCATGGTAAGAATAGGCGATACAAAACAGATTAAACCCTAAGCTTATTAAATTTAACTCATTTGTGGAAGGAGAAGGTTGATCTCTGCATAGTACTAAATAATTCATTGTCAAGCGGATGATGAGCAGCATGATCTAAATGCAGGCTAGTGTTCGATTTAAGTTACCTTCTACTGAAAAGACTTTTGTTCCCACAGGTCTGGCAAGTTTGTGTTCATGTGACGATAGACGGCGCTGTACAAGCAAATCCACTGCTTACTTATCAAGTGTAACCATTGACATCTACGTAGGTTAATTCATCCCCGAAGCCCATGCTGCACAGTAAAAAATTTGATTGAAATGCCTACATTCACTGCCCGTCTATCCAAAGTTTATGGGCGCGATATACGACAGTCTACTCCCAACAATATTCAGTGGATCATGTTCTACAATAAAGTGCACATATACGACGACCGATTGCGTTCACACACTGTAGAATTTTATTACCATGATAGAAAGTTACAACCTCGCGTTGACTACATATAAACACGCGTGATTTTTTGAGGTGTCACAAATGACACACTCCAATGTGTAGGCTATCAAGCCTAAAATCTTGGCTTTTGACTGTACTTTTCACTCACTGTCGGGATGTGTGGGGAACAACGGAGAGTTAATAAAGTCTGTAGTAGTAGTCTGACTTCGAACGAGAGTACTAAGTCGGGATGTTCCCACATATTTTTGGATAGAAGCATCTGATCTGAATCTCAGGGAGAACCCATGAGAATCCATAAATCTGAATTTGACGGTGGATTGAAAATCTACCTCATGGATACCAGGTGATACTAATCGGGAAGAGCAATTTCAGTTTGGATGAACACTTGAAATGACGAAATGTAAGGTACTGTTGTTGAACACATGCAATATTCAGAGTATGACAGTTTGAGTTCTGTACTTAGGTTTTGGAGAGACGTTTAGTGTTCTCACGGAATCAGCAGTTTTTTTTCCAGTATAATGTCCCAATATGCACGATACAATCCATCAAGACAATCAAATGAGAATTTCGTCGTAGACTTTGTGCAACACAGGCTATAGAAGATCAGGTCCAATTGTTTTTCAGGGGTTTAGTTAAGTAAGTTATTGTTGCACAACATCATTTGCAGTTTTGGCAATACGCTAAAGATCTAAAGCTAGCACGAAAAGTCCACCTTCGGGTCCATCCGGGCCAATGTCTAGAAATTGGTGTTACGGATTGCTATCATAGCTGTCCTACAGAAGTACGAATATCGTGGTAGTCTTTTTGTCGAGTAGCAGTTGAGTTAGTTATTTTTTCAGTGGATGGTTTCGTATAGATTTCCTTTGCCTGTAAAAACGAAGAAAAAAATTTAATGTAACCGATCAGTTTAGAGAATGAAACGGCATCCTTCATTATGACAATGTTCTATTATGAACACACTTCGCTCCTCAGTGGACGTAAGTTCTCCTTTGAGGACCTCTTTAGAGAGACGACCCAAATACATTAACCAGATCAGCCAGGAGGAACGACTGTGTGCATGGCGAAAGCATCCGTATTATTGACAAGTACCTGAAGCATGTACGATAATAGCAAGCCAAAGGAACATAGAAGACGGTTAGAAATATTACGAACACGAGCAACGATACAAAGTCAATCTAACACAGAAATATTGCAGTGGAAGATGGCAGCGAACTATAAATAAACTAAAGGAAAAATACAGAGATGAATGCATAGTAACTCAGCAACCTAATAGCTGATATTTTAACTTGGTAGGCAGGTGGCCATGTAGACAAGGCAACAAATTTCGAAAGACAGAGCAGCAGTGATAAGGATCGATAGGATTCGTACTTACACACAACCACCAACCCATCGCTACGCTCCACCACGCTCCCTACCAACGCACTGATGATGTCACCTCGATTGGTGATGAAACGTTTGCAATCAAATTGCCCAGCTCAGCGAACAAATCAACGACCAAACAAGGAATATTTTGCGAAAATCATGGTTAATGAATTATGCAAAAAAACCTTAGCCAGTAATGCAATCATCACACCAAAAAATCAGAAGCAGAGCTAACCGGAGGTTTTTGGGGTCTGGCTTATCCAGATACTGGATACTCCTAAAAAATAGGCCCGTCAGTTCGCCCCCAAGTGCCGTGCACGTTTTTCATGTGCTCAGAAGTTTTCTAAATTGCCATTAAAAACTGGATGCCTACAATGCACCACAGCGAATATATTCTATTTTCCTAATTTGTTCGAATATGGAAAAGATCAACTGGTATTGAGTAATGGATAGATATACTCTGGAAGGTTCAGCTGGTCATGTTTTTCGTGGTGCTGGTGGTCGCATCCACAGCAATAAATTTTTTATTGTTTTGGATTCTATTTTTGTGCCACATAAAAATGAATCGGCTAGACGAAACAGGCAAATCATGGTTGACCTTTAACCTTGATGACCTCTGTTCTTCCGTGTGTAGAGCAAAAATGTTAAAGTTGAGCATTTTGGAATCAAAACCTACTGATTAGTGAGATCCTAACATTTCTCACAAATTTTTGAACATTATCGTGCAAAATGTTACGAGTAAGAATATCCGCGCATAGTTAAAACGTGCTGTTCAACAATTCCGCTCCACTCAGAGGAATGGTCAGGAGTGATAATGAAATTCGAGGAAAAAATACAGGAACATTGTTTAAACGTAACGTGAAATATCCTCATTTGGCAAAGAGCAGCAAAGGATATCACATCTTATATTGGACTCAGTCTTTACTGGCCGTAGAAGATTTTTGTGTCCTTTGGGCAACAAAGCGATGTTTTAAAAGGTACACACATCACTGAACTGTGTAGTTTCCCTACAAGATACAGTTTGAAGATTTAAACGTCACCAGTTGAATGAAGGACGACAACATCAGAATAAATGGGTGGTTTTGCACGCCTTTGATACTCTAAAGTGGTGTTTGGCGCCATTTTCACAGGTGATAATAAAACATGGTCATAGGACTATTCTACTTTGAGCGTTTACGCTGATTACTTCAACCTCATGTATGATTTGGTCTCAAAAATCTACGGATGATAACTCGTCGACCCTAAATAATATTCCATATTTTTTCTGAAATGTTGGATCATTTTTCTGGAAGCCCTGATAGATACAGACAGAAAGCAGTGGATTTGAGGTTAATGGATTGAACGCGGTCGGTCAAAAATAAGATACTAGCTTTTACGATGTGTCAGATTGAATGCCACCAATCAGCTTCGAATTGGAGAAGGACGAATTTATTCATTGGCTATTCTGGTATCTTTGAACACCGTTGCATTATTTAGGCAAGGGAGTTACGTTGACATTGTCGGTTTTTTGGTAAACGGATCAAATGAAGGTAGTTTGGTTTTTTAATGTTTTGTCGACTCCACATTTAGCTCAAAATATTCTTTATAGTTCTCGTTACTTTGGTTTATGCATATTGTGACACTTTGTGCAATGATCTGGTGGCTGAAGCCACTACAATTTGCAAGAGTCAGCAGCCGAATAGATGCGGCACAAGTAAGTGCGAAACATTCGACAATTTTACGTTTATTGTTAACCTGGATGTCGCAGCTACCTAGGAGTTATTTTCCCTGCGGTCACCAGTGAAACACGTTTGTTCTTTTAAGGTACAGTAGTGATAGAACTAACGAGAGACGGCATGGGGTGGCCAGTGTTGACAGTGACTCTAGGTTAATTAGCATTCGCTGATCAGTCTTTAGTTGGCTGATTATAAGCCGTTTTACAAATTCCCAAAGTTTTCTCCCATGGATCTAATTCAAGCAGAGCTAGGGAGAAACGAATCTATTTGTGCAGTGCACATCCGATTCGAACAGATCTGCTAGCATTTAGAATTACCTGAGAGCTTGTTTTTTAAGACTCTCGCGATCTTGAATTAACGTTAGTTTGTTGAGTAAAATGAAGTAAAAATACATTCACAGGAGGGTTTAATTATGTGCAGGCATTTTTGATGAAGTTGTGTGCTAATCAAAGCAAACGCGAATGCCAGTTTGATCAGTGCAGTTAATATTCACCCAGAATGAACAGAGGCTTGCTTTGGATGATCCTCAGGAGTTGTGATTTATTCAACACTCAAAATATAAAGTCCGTTTGTATTGCTATGTCCAGTGAGACCGCTTGTGCGTATTGCAAAATGAAAGTGCCAGGTGTGTGTTCGTTTCCTAAATACATGCTTGTTTTTGTGTTAGTTAGACGGATCAAAGAGACCTAACGATCATTTTTCGTTTTCATTCAAACACTTAGAGATTACTGGGGAATGCAGGACGCCGTATCATCAATGTTTGCTTCCACTACTGAAAAGTATCGATTGTGCGCAGGCACAGTCATTGGCACAAACAATTGAAAGAAAGATGCAGGGGTAGTACTTATGTTTTCACTATGCTAATGTAATTTTATGTAATTATATGTGTATACAAAATCCCGTATTGAGTTATTTTTCCAGCTGGGCTGTATTCACAACATTGTGCATCCTGTAAGGACTATTGGAAGGAGGCATCAAACTAGTAGTAACGCATTGTGATCACGAAAATCAATCCCAGTAGCACAGTTGTTGGTGCCGCTCGGTTTAGCCACCCACTTGTTTCAGCCAAACGACGGCACGAATACCAATTGAATATATTGTTAGGAAGCATTGCCTTCCAAAATAAAAGGCCAATTTTGGAATTAAAAAAGGAATGTATAAAATTCAAGCTATTAAATGATGAAGGAAGGAACTAATGGATGAAAAAGAATAATACAGACTTGGAGTTTCAATCAATCAGTTGGAGATTACTTCCCGATAGAACATTACCAAAATAGCTCGATGGTACAGAAGTTATCCTGTGAATCATTTAGGCATCGACTTGCCGTGCACAAACTTATTCTATCGTCAACCCGATTAAGCTTTTCATAGTATGGTTTTTCAGCAACTCTCAGAGCTCCTTCAGGGGTACTGATTTTGTAATAAGCGTCAGTTGATGAATGTCTCAGATTTTCACAGCATAGTGTTAGGAAACTAGATAGCAACAGTGAACTAGATAGCAAGCTCCACCTAATGGATATCAAAGTATTTTAAAGTAGCTCTGTACTGAATAAACTTGGGAATAATTACAAACATTGGGAGACGTAAAAATCCACGATGTATTCTTGTACCGACCGCTCTGTTAACGCTGTGATTGAATTAATACTGTAATGGATGCTGTGATACCGCTAGATGTCAGGATAGCCGTGGAAAGTAGGATAGGTTACGATTTAACAAGTAACAGTCTACTCAAAATAGTCCAGTGTCATGCTAATTGGAAGTGGCCATGCAGGTTACTATACCTAATAGACCTCGCATAATCATATGACCATATTATTTCTTTCGATTTTACATTAGCGCGCCGAAAATAGACAGGGTTTCTTAATATACGAATAATTTAGAGCCGTATTTTTTACAGTCTCCACTGTTCAGTGATGATAAGCGATCATGTTAACTTATATTGTTCATTAACCTGACTGCAGGAGTCCCATTTAATGACGGCCGTTTGAAAACAAGTCAGTCATTGTCAGAACAGCAGTTTAGTTTAAAACGCAGAGTGGGTCCATCAGAGGGGACGGCGTCTTCTCTGTGCAAGAAAAGATGTGCACGCTTGCTCAGTAGTGTCTACTCGACAGTTAGTTATAACAGATTTTTGTATTTCAAATGTGGCTGATTATAATAAAACAATCCAACTTTCGTCCCACGCTAACCGCAAGCCACTGGACCGAGGTAGCAGGGCTTTGTTGCATGAAGTCCGTAGCAGCTTATCGTTTGGGTTAAGAGTACGAAATTTGTATCCCAGACTTCGACCTTAGAATCTTTCAACGTCGCACCACGCCTCCACCAGAGACATGTGCTTGAGATTATTTTTGGAGTGAACAACCACTTTAACCTTGTAAGTGTCAATTGTAGCGGCTTCAATCCCAGGAAACAGCAAACAGCTGAAAGCAATTACTTGGAATAAAGTGGGGATTCCTAACTAAGGTGTGACAGCACCAAGAAAAGAGACTGGTTATTTATAGGATGCAGGTTGACTGGTTACTCGAGGCTGGAACAGCTATCTGAAGACTCTACAGCTTGTCAACTACGTGCAAGAACGACCTATGTATTAGAAAGATACTAGATATGTTCAGTTCACCATGCCATCCTCTTGCTAAATGGTTACCGAGAAAATTGTGGTGAGCTAGGGATGTTCCTGACAAGCACTACCACACTAATGGGATTTAGCTTGAAGATATGATTATGGCACTGATTGCAGCCGGTATGACAATTGTTCCCGCTTCATATCAATTCACTTCATATAAGTGTATCATCTCGTGAAACAACAAACAACTTGGGTGAACAACATATTTGGAGATATGCAAAGGTTTTTAGTACGGTGGTTTAAACAGCATTTAGTATTACCTTACAGATTTTGTGTTGTACCTGTTGGTACTGAAACCACTGCATGGCAATGTCAAGGTAATTCTCTGAACATGCTGGAATATATTATTGGTGTTATATTTGACCTTGTGTCCGACAGTTCCAACTAAAGACACGTGCCACGCAGTTCGAGGAAGGGTCAGCTTTTGTGCTGTTTGCCAGTGCCCAAATATATCCATTACACTACAACGTTTAAAAATAGGCAAGTGTTTTACCTTACTGAACGGCTAGCATCGTCGTAGAGGAAAGGTGCTCTGTTATGATGCTGCGGTTTTAAAGTTTGTCAGACCAATTCATCTGTCACTTAGTGCTTCTTAAATAAACGTCAATCAACCTAATGGAAATCCTACTTCATGCTTTCAGTTTTCCAACTCATTAGAGGAGAAGCATCCCAACGAGCATGTGGGTGGTCACTCCAGGAGTGATTTTTGGTGCTCAGTCATGGGTTTTAAGCCTCACTATTTAGTGATCGGGTGTTTTTTTCTAAATGCTAGCTCACCAGATTTCTGACTTAACTATTTTCAAGCGTGGTCCAAATACCGAGCAACAGTTCCATGAAAAAACTTGTGCGCAAATTTAACGAAACTGACAACTTGCAGGTATGCCCCAGAGCAGTGTGAGCAAACCTGACTGCTTATCTGAGGTAAAATATTGCTCTAGTAGGTCGACTTTCGCTTATTTGTTTTGTGTAAGTTGTTATGTGGGCCTGAAATACGGAACAAAGTAGAGACCCTGTTTATTGAGATCGTATGTGAATGAGAAAATTTATTTGCCATGTTTTGCTTTGCGAATGTTGCTTTCACCCTTACTTCAAACAGGTGCGCTGTTAAAACCTGCGTAAGATGCTTGGTTTACCATTGACTGGTGCATACACAAAATCTGTTAACAACTGAGATGATAATAAGACATCAAAGTCGTGTCCGTTTCCCAGTGAAAGAGATTTTAAGAACAGCTTTTGTCGATTTTATATTCGTTCATGTAAATTTTTCCTTACTTGGGATTTGCGTGACACAAAGTCAGTAACTGACTAACTAACATACAGTGAAAATGTCTGTGGATGGTCAGTGAATTCTGGGACGTCTGCTCCTGGAATATACGTTGCAAAGTTGATTGTCGTTCATAAATGAATAGTGAATTGAAATGTCATTAGTAGAAAACATTTGATGGACAAAAAGTTTTTCGCAGGTAACACTGTTCCTGTAAGTTACCAGTTCTCCAGATAGGTAAGCGTCATTTGCCACAATTGATTACACCAGATTATACATGACCGGAATTACTCAAACGTTCGGCTTGTAGTACAAATCAGGTAGGACTACTCCATGCGTGGCAGCTACACACCACTTAGTTCAGCTACCGTCTTCAATGAGTAGCTGTCTAACCTATATACCCAGATCATCAGTGAACGAAATATTGATGCTATTACCACTGTAAAGCAAGTACGCCGTTTTTACAGCCAAAGGTGGTACTGCTGGTGATGATGATGATGGTGGTGAAAAATTGCTTTTAAAGCATCACTTTAATCATGTAATTACAACCCGTAAAATTGACAGTCTTGCTCCAAATCCATTTTTTCCAACTGACCACGAGGCCAGTGCAGTAACTTTTGTCGCCAATTCTTCAAACAAACTGATTTGTTTTGATATTGGTTCCTTATTTCACAGCTGTGTCATTTGGCTTTTTTGATGTTGTAAAATACTGCTCATATAGGTCTAGATGTACGTGTCTTATTTTCTATGTGCACCCGTGAACGTCGGTAAACTGGAAACAGACCTCGTCACAGCCAGCGGATTTTCGATTACTACGAGCATAATTTGTTGCATTGGGCTGATCACTTATAATTCGGCCTTCACTTCTATACAATTACCGTGCTTTGCCTACTCTGCCACGATAAGGGAACTTAACAACACCACTCGCTCCTTTTTTATTTGCTAAGTGTATTCATGATGCGATTCTCTGTTTTGAGAAATTACAAGTCAGTACGGTATTTGAGGAGTGTTTGATTGGGCGCATTTTACTTTCGACAAATGTATCAAGCAGAAAAATTTCAGAACAGATTTGCCAACAGTAGTAATTTTCCGGAGCACTGCCAATTTCGTAGTACGACAGAGTAACCTGTGAACAACTAGCAATTGTTCATGCTCAATCCCGGAGTGCTGACGTGTGGTTAATCGGTAAGTTTCCCGACCGTCATCATTGAATTACCGCAATTTCTTTACTGTTTTCGTTACTGGTTTTCAAACAACGAGGCTAATCTTTCTGTCAATGGTACCTTTTAGCTAGCTTTGGGAACAAAATTTCAAGCCAATGCATATAAATTAACACTTTGGACTTGCAAAAGCCCATGTTTGCTTCGCAGGTAATTGCCACATAATATTTTTTTGTAAAGTGTATCGTTTTGGACGAACTTGCGATTCCCTGAATTCCGTCATTTTGTCTTTAACGATTTTTTGAAATTGTGGAAAACAAGTAAAACAGTTTAGATGGCTTACCACATAGTGATCTGACTGATTTGCAATGTATGCGCTCTGACTGCAGATTAGAGTGGAAGGAGCAAGTCCCGTACCATGCCTAATAACCGGAAGCAACATCCTGTCTATTAGACGAGGAAAAGCAGAAATGTGAGGCGAACATTTGACAATAAGCTATGCTTCCGTTCTATCCGCTGATGTAGCGTCCTTCATGGGAGACTTTTGATTAATATCTACTTGGTAAATCGTAAGCGAATAGGCTAAACTACTGAAGGAATAGACGAACTAATAAACTCAAATAATTCCGTAAGTCAGGGATCCGGATTGTATCACACGTTGCTATGATCTACAGGTAGGATTTCCTACTAATTGTGACCTAATGAGAGTTTATTCACAACGATAAGCCTAAACAAGGCGAAAAATTCCAAAATCTCATGATCTGCCTCATTCGCAGATGACCAGAAAAATTTCATTTGTCCCCAAAACGCACAAGCATCTAATTGTGTTCTACACTAACAACGCGGATAAAATATGAGCCACCTGAATGAATATTTTTCGGTCTGGAATTTAAGTGCTTATTTGGTCGTCAGTTCTATATTGACTTCTCTGTGAATACTGGATCATCAAATGATTAAAATTAAAGGATCAATATCTTTATACATGCGAAACTAACATCAATGATCAGTGCATCAATAAAATGTACATTGATCACATGCACATATCTGGTACTCGATCCATTGATCCAAACATGGCTCTTAAATACTTTCGTCCGTGCGAATGTTTGGTTGAATGTCAGGAAAGCGGAAGTTAGTAAAAGATCAAAGTTGCAAAGCACAAGTCAATCCGCGCTTAATATCGGCCACCAGACTTCAATTTATGCTGTACATCACATTGGTATGACTAAATTTGAACTTTAAAATTCGGAACATCATCCAACTAAATGAATCCTTACCCACTTCTTAGTGGGGTACCTTCACACATGGGACGATCTTGACAGGTTAAGATGTTTTGTGTGACATGTTTGAATTGTTTTAAAAAAGACAAGTATTATGGAGGAGCGGAACTACTTTTTCCGCGAGCGACACCACCTTTTAAATTATGAATTATCAATTTCGCAAACCGAAGGTCATGGTTAGACGAGACTGCTTGGTATCAGAACTTCACGTGATTAAATAAGTTATGTATGAAGACAACGATACCAGAATTTTGCTTACAGAGAGACCTGCTGACTGTGAAGCAAGGGCGTTTCACTACTTAGCGTACCGTGTGAAGCCGCACCCAACACCTTGCAAAAAAACTTAACACCCCATGGAAGCCTTGTTCAGAAGGCAACGGATGGATAGCTGAATCAACTACCTGGCAGACAGTTGCGATCAAGTTTTTTTCACTTTGCTTTCTGGCTTTTCCGGTGACAGAGCACAAACCTGTGGAACATGAATAAAATATTTTATAGCCTTCAATATTCATTGTCTAGCTGATTTCAAGCTACGAATTGGGTAGCTATCATGACTTGAAAAGTTATATTTGCACGTCCGTTGTAACTTAAGTGTTGGAAAGTAAATCAAACACCACCTTATGTAGGCTCACAAAAGAGTCGCAATTAGCCCAGCAAGAGTAAAAATAGCGCATCAAAGAGAACGTTTATCTTGTAATTTTATATTTAATTGCTATCAGGTTATTTACGTGTTCCGCACACGTGATTTGGCCTACAATCCAGCGCCTGGTGTTTTAAGTTCGTTTTTCGCAATTCTATCTCAGCATGTTACGGTTACCGGATTTGAGTGTGCACATCTGTTAGTAGTAAGATGAGCGAAGGCATGTAATATGCTCCAGTGGTCTTAGATGTTCAAATGATCCAACTGGTTTTAAACTTGCGGATGCCACAAAGTTGGTTATTTCTGCACGAGTGCCTTTAGAACTTCCACACAGACATAGACAAACCTATTCCCCCATGAATACTGTTGGATCTGGTCACATAAGAAATGCGGTGCAAGCGCACAACGCTTAATAACAACGACAGTCCACACAAATGTTTCGACATGTACGTAATCATGCAAAAGCAACAGGTCAAACATATCTTTGTAAGATGTTTCACGATGCCGATGAGCATATTTAAATTTCTCGTTCGACAAAGTTTTTGGGCCTCATTTAATGTCAAAAGCCGCACATAAACTTGGTGAATGTCATCTATGTTTTTTGAGTATCCTATAATTTTAGCTTAGAGTTTTATCATTTCGTACCGAAACATGGATATCCAAATCGACTGAGTCGGTTTTTTCCTCCAGGGAAAATGGTTGACACCATATTCCGCACCGGGTGCAAAAATTGACTTTTTAGTTCTAAGCACGTAGTTCATCATTCAAGGTGGGCGATTTTGCTCCAGCAGGTAGTTGATATTAATGACCATTGATTCATCACGTTATACAATGAACTCACAATAAACGAGTCTGTCTGCTCGTAATGCATCCACAAATCAGCAGCTAATGGTGCTCACTTTACTAATTTATAGACAGTTCCAAATATAGACACGCCTAACTGATCTTTTCAACGTTTCTCCAGCTGGCAACATGTAAATACTTGCAAAGGAATTTGAAAAAAGTTGGGGCGCTTGAAAAAATTAAACACCCGTCGGTTAGATTATCTCTCAAGTTACTAATTATAATATTGTCAGTGTAATGTAGTTTTGAAATTATGCATTACTTTACATCGGCAACTTAGTGTCTGACTATAAAAGTGATTTGATTGCTCCCTGCACTAGCGCTTTCAGAGCTTCAGAATAGGCGAAACCGTTAAAGATCTTTATTTTATCATGAGCAGTGATGACCACGTCACATAAGGAATGAAGCGCAGGCGACAAGGTTTAATCACTGTGGTAATCCGTACACCGACTTCTACATGCATGGAAGTACACGAGAGCAACACCAAAAGCATCCTTTGTGAGTTCATCCGTAATTCTGACGAGCAATTCGCTAGCTGTTCGTGACGTCTCGTTGGTTTTGGCGAGTGCTGTAGCTCCAACTGATACTGCGCGACTGCAAACTAGCTTGCTTAATATGCTTGAACAAACTTTCGGGCATTTCTAACCTACTCTGGAGTGTTTGGTCGCGCGCTTACGAAAGTGCACAACAATTATCGTATATTGCTGAGCTTTATTCTGACAGAAAATGTTATCTTTAAACATCTAAAGTCATCGGATAATTCGTAAATAGATAACACCTGACTACGTGCCGTAAAAACCTGATAAGGGCAAGCAGTGACAAAGGCACACACCAGTCAGTCAATGTCATTAACAAACACTGAGTAATCAGTGTACCGATCCTCAAAATTTTCAGAATGGCTCACAATGGACGAGACTGCGTTGGTTGAAAATTTTGCCTCCAAAATAATCAGCAGGTAAAACCCAGTCTATTAATTTGTAAGCGTCTTGTCAATACACGCTCACTTACCTGACTTTTTGACATATTTGCATCTGGCAAAACGCGAATGTTTGCAATGCATTTCAAGAGACACTTATAGGTCTCAGAATTAGTGAAAAGTTATCGGCTTTGATTATCCATAATGTTAGATAAGTTCATAAAATTGTGAGTAAACTTGCATTGGCTTATCTTGTCAGACCATAAAATCTCCTACATGCGGGAATTCTTACTGGCCAGATTATCAGGAGTTTTGATTTATCTTAACGCGTGATTCAAAACCACTAAGATGTTGCGTAGCAAATAGTTGCGCCGATTATACACAGAGTATTTGGCAAAGGGTTCCAGTGGTATTTGTCGATTTGCAAAGGAATTAAAATGTTTATTTTTGAAGTGTAAAGCTGTTCCGTAATACTAATTTACTGACAGTATTTCATATACTGTTGAGTAATAAAATGCTGTCTAGAAGCATGCCATCAAAGAAAAATTACTCGACACATATTTAGTAGCCAATTTCTACATGTCGCACGAGTTTCCCAACCAAAATCCTGTGTGTCAACTGCTTGTCTGATAAAAGTACGTTATTTTTTGTCCATTAGATGCTTTTGTACGATGCAGTTTTGTTTTACATCATTTGAGGTCGGAATATTGTACAGAAATATGTACAGGTTTTCATTAGTCACTTTGATACTAATGGGATTATCAAAGAGCGGAAGATTTACTCTGCATGTCATTTTTAATGCTTGCAGAAGTACCAGCGCGAATTTCGAAAAGTATGCCAGTTCTAATTATAGCCATTGCGCGAATAGGTAAACAGATAGTGAGATAAAAACCTTGTCCTTTAAATGATCTGAAATGCATTTATGTTGATAGATTTCTTCACTCACTTCTGTCTCCCAGTCCTGCGTTGGCCTGAATATTTGGTACTTCATACTTATCTCACAAACCAACTAAGAAAACGGCCATTTTTGCATCTGAAAAAAAATTCTAACTCCAAGTCAACAGTTCTCAGCTAGTAAACCCCACGACAAATTGAGCTTCATACTTTAGTTTGTGAGTCCAGTGTCGAATTTGACAAGGAAAATGATGGCATTTGGAACACAGTACATTGTGAAAGACAGCTAGGTTTTTCCAGTTTGCTTACATATGTACACAGTGAGGGTCTAATGCTTGCGTAGGAGACATTGCGTCATTTGCTACTCCGGGTGTAAAAATGAATGGGATGAAGATGAGATAGTGTAAATAATTGAAATCTTCAACTTGCTGCATTCACATTCTTGGTATCAACTTTGAAAAGGTAGTATGCATGTAAATGGGGGTTAATTATACTTACTTTTGGCAAGATGAATAACGAAACCCTGCTACGTAGAGGCGGCCAAATCAACAATATATCCCTTTAAAAGTAGTTTCCAGCTAAGTAATGATCAATAATATTCAAGGAGCATTTTCAGCAAATATGCAACAAAGTTTTAGTCGACACGATAGCTCTTCACCAACGGTCTGTAGGCATGTCACTTTTGTTTGTAACGCGAAAGGCCTTATTGTTACAGGTAGGGGTGCAACAATGATCTTAAAGCGTACTAGCGCAGGGTTATTTGGGATGTATCAGATCAGCAAGTAGAAAAAAATTTGGTCTGAGTCGCCCGAAGAACAAAGTCGTTCTCACTAATGTTATGTATATGTCAATAACTTATACACTAATATTAGGACATCCAATACTGTGACGAATATAAGGGTGTAGTCCTTCAGAATCTGAAGTGTAACGCTTTAGATAGCGAATATGGTTTTTGAGCCTTGTTGTGTTTGAACCTTCTTTTTCTACTAAATTGTAGAGCTATATAAAAAAGCACTCATCAAAAGACTATAAAGCTTCTGTCAACGATCAGACAGAAACTGGGGAATCACCCTGCTGGGTCAGTGAGACTATATTTCGGCATGCCACCATTTTGGCGTCCAGTGAACAAACAATTGTGGAACATCCAACTGGGTAAATTTTTACTTCAAACCGCAAAGTTCTTGTAGAATGTAACTATTTTTATCTAATAAAGTTTTGACGTTAGCTGATGCAGTCCAATTCCTGTACCCTATATGAAGTCGTTGAAAATCACATGCCCTAGCTATATTACTGAAAACATCTCAAGGAAAGAAAAGTACTGACGTAAAATGCTGACATAGGTTACACATTATTAAAATAACAAATAGGACTGCTCCTGGCATAATCCAGAGACAAATAAAGTAAAACTATTTGTCGCAGCATTTTTGCTACGAACCCTCACCCTACACAAGTATTTTATTGATGGATATAGAGCTTTTGGAGCAGCACAAACCAATCAAGTTCAGACAACACATGACGACATTGTGGTACTGCACTGAGTGGGTAACTAGCGCTGGCTACCACAAAAATGGAGAAGAGTTTTTTCTTTTGTATCACGTCACCAAATGAACGTGTGCTGATTCAGACATTAGAATCATTCAGATCTTTTAAGATCTCATCCTTTCACTCAACTACAGGTAGTATTCTTTTGGTAACTATTGACCCTTTACAAATCCAACTTTAGTCTAGATATTATAACATTTATTTGACTCACCTAGCTCGAGTGAATAATCTTGTCACCCATCCCTTTTAAGTTTGGTCCTAATATACACACCTTGGAATTTGTGGCTCTTCATGTTGACAAGTTTGTGAATGAATCCGTTAAAGTTTACGATTAATGGAACCTGACTTAAAGGTATGTTTGAATGAACTATCGATGCACGTGGTGTCTACCGGTCAAGCGGGTCGATGAAAGGTGAATACATGCAGATGTTTTTGCTAACTGCTACAACAAGATCACTACAAACGATGTGGTGCGTCATTTCTCTTGGGAAGTGGACGCTTTTGGCATTGTGGTTAGACAAAGGCGAATTCGGCATGAGAATAAAACCCCAACTGAGGAAAGTACTGGTCTAGCGGTTGCGGTGCTCTCAAAATAGTGAAATATCACTCGTCAGAGTGGACTAGGTCAATCCATTATGGTTGATGTTGAATACAGCATTTTTAAGCGTCACAGTTATAACCGACGCTAATCGCAATTTCGCGAACTAAATGCTAGTCACGAATCTCACACTCTAGCAGCATTCAGTTTCACATCTTTTGGCTTTCATACGAACGATCTTAGTGCCAGAATCTGATCCCAAGTGTTTTTATGGCTTTTTTCATTCCGGCAAACCGACAAACTCTTGTTTGATGCGTCTGACTTACCACGAGTTTAAGGCATTTCATTGAATCCCAGTATCATACATTTGGTTGATTGGTATTTCTTTTCATAAAGAAAGATTGCATGGGTGGATATGACTTACTCCTGCCGTTTACTTTTCATTAGAATTATATTTTCACTGACCACAAATTAGCTACTTGCGACAGAACCAGCTAGCCTCACTTGATTACTAATATGACTTGCAAACACAGCCTTTAGACTTCACTTTTCACTTTGGTACGCAAAGTTTTAGAAATCAGCACATAATCTGACTTTATTGTCATTTAAGAATATTTCAGAACTTCTGTCGTCTCAATTATCGTCAATACGTAAAGCTGACAGAATCTGTGTAACTTTAGCTGATATGACAAGTAACGTCTCCAAAACCCGGATGCGACCCGAGTGTTCGCAGATGTACACATTAAATCACCCGGAAGTATTAGACGGCTAGGCTTATCTTCTTGTCTGTAAGTCCGTTTCGAATAAACTTGTCCATTTTTAGCGAATTTTCGCCCGGTATATGAATCGAATCTACACTGGGAAGCCAGTGTAAATTATCCCCTAATTGGGGATAATAACCACTTACGAAACGAAAACTACTTTAAAATCTCACGGATATTCTCATGACACCAAAATTCTGCAAGAAACTAAGGGGAAATCACTAGCCAATGAGTAAAATTTTCTATGAAAATTGAACGCTCAAGGTGCCGGTCAAGACGTATGGTCACGTGATGTGGGTTGAGTGTCTAGAGGGTGAACGTCGCCGTACCCCGTGTGAGAGCTAACTTTATTGTTGATCAGCCACTCGTGGCCGAACCGACAAGTGTCCAAACGGCTAGCGTAGTGGTTTCAGGAAAGAGGCACACGAGAGATTCGTGGGATGTACACTACAGATGTTTCTCAGTAAAGATGGTATTGCGATTCAGTTTTTCCGGGCTATTCGGCATTTGCTGGTTTCACTTACAGGAGAAAACATTGTTAGGATTCACCAAATCTTATCAAACAACCAACAATATACCCACTTTATTCAGGAAAATTTGTAATTCTCACCCATTTATTTTGGGGCTCAGAGTGAAAAACTTTAGGGACAAGGAGAAGCAATGTGACCAACGGAATATATTCTAACATACGGCCTTGAGATTCTTGTTATCAGTTCACGAAATGTAATGCCGAGCTGAATTTAGTGTTTATTGTGTTTTCTAGCTGCACACAAATTCTGATTCGCAGAGGCCGTCCAAGACCTAAGTAAACACTCTCTGCCGATGGCAAGAAATAATACACCGGAAGTGAGCAGGCAACCTTTGGCAAACATAAAAGCAGACCGGCTTCCTGAAGTCAAATGGTAAGTGTGCTTTAATTTTGTATAAACGTATTGCACTACACATACATTTAATGAAAACTCTCATTTTCTTTTCAAAGTTATTTGTATACAGGGTTGAACTTAACATCTGAAGTCAACAGGTTTCACCGGGATAACGTTGCTGGATAATGATTTTAAGGATGGCAGACGGTAGACTTGGATTTCTCCAGAGAGTACGCATATGTAAACGACTTTCGGAGTTGGAGAAGACCGCAAGATAGCGTACTCAAGAGGACGGTTGCAGGGTGGACATGCACTTTCCAAGCACATTATCCCGTGGCAAGGGCGGCCATTATTTCTGCAATTGACGAGGGAAAAACCGATAATTTTGTAACGTACATTTTGTTTGAAATTTGTATCTCAAAATGCTGGACACTCAGTTGAGAATGAGGTCTTACGAGTGCAGAAATTTTTCCCCATAATTATTTGCGCTAAATGATCCCAACTTTTGCAGTATAAATTCCTGCATTTTGTGTTACGTGTTTATGAAAGCGTCCGGTTAAATCTTGATTGTTTCATATTAGGAATCAAATGTTTTCAATTTTTTAAAAATATTTTTGCAAAAGCCAGCGGCTGCTGAACTATTCATTCGAACGTTCGTAGTAGATGCAGGTCTCGCTGTTCTAATATGATCAGCCTCTATTCTAAATTACATCATAGTAGTTATTTGACGGCACAGGAGATGGCGATTTGTGCATAACTCTAAAATTTAGTTCGTTATGACTGGACGAACTACAAAATATCAAAGTATGAAGTTGGTAGCGGTGGTTGTCCAAAAAGTTAATACTTGTGAATAGTAGTCTTATTTTTAATGAGGTCCAATCTGGCTTAATAAATCTGTTCTCTACCGGAGCCTCTCATTGAATAAGTCCCCTTTGCACACGTTAAATGGGCTCGGCTTGGATTTTTATCGTTCTAGACAAGTTAAACTTACGGTGGCAGACCTAATGGGCCAAGGTTTTGAATTCGCCCAAATTTTAAAGTCATACAACTGCAGAAGTTTTATCGCGCTTTACTCCAAACGGCAGCGGCTTTTCCTGAAACTGAGTGCAGCACTACGTAATGTTATGATATGGGAAAGAGCTCTGCAGAAGCTTTCCATCCAGAATTAAGGAGCATCGTCACATACGACTTGTGAGCACTGTTTTGGCACCCCCAAAACAACACTTTACTGCATCTTTGAAAACTATTCGGCACCAAAGCCCTCAAAGTCCGTACGCATGCTACGCAGTCACTTTTTCCTGGTAAGTTCACAGTGCGTCTGAGATACGCATACAAGACCAAAGTGAAGTCACGCACCTCATGAGGCCAAGCAAAAACTTAACACTTTCGCATTATACCCTCTGTTTCTGGTGACAAAGAAGCGACTACTCGTGAACGATACAGCAACGCAGTTGCGTCCTGTTCCAGTGCTAAACGCATTGGGTCGGCTTCTAGTGAACAGCCATCTCTGCGACTCTCAGCATCCAGCACTTTTAAGTTCAGTACTACGCGAAATAGAAAAATAGTGCCTAATTGCAATCCATATATGTTCAAATGGACTGCGGCTAGGGCGCTAAAAGAATATCTATCGTCATTTAACCGGGTCCACTCAGCGGGCAAATTACGTAACGTTTTTGGACCATTAATTTACTCTCGGAATCACCGACAGGGAAGATGGGTCAAATGCTTCCAAGTAAGTTTATTGGTCCCTCTGCAGCATAGCTGTATACGGGCAATGGGAGGAGGAAATTAAATACGAACTATCACCACTGAAAAGAGAGAAAGCACCAGCACCGGACGACTAATCTCCTTCCCATTCCAAATATATTTGAAATTTCCTGTTAAATCATGTGATATGCGACATGAATGAATGAAGCACGTCGACAGTTATTCCCGTCTTCGAATAGGTATATGGGAGCAGCGGGGAAACCAGCTTGGCACTGGCCTCGTAGATATAGTTCACAGCTATCTGGTAGGCAGATGATACTGTCATTTTCCATTTTCAAAAGTTTGCACATGTTCAGAAGCTTTGCGGCGACAAAGTATTGCTTTGGGAAGTCAAGTTGAAAAGTAGAAGTTAGGGTGTGATGAAATTTGTATTTTCCGTTTAACTATACCCGTGACACGTATGACGTGGCTAACTTGAAGCCTTGAAAAAAGCATGCAGATCTTGCACGTACAAATCAGTGTCATTTTCTGCAAAAAACGATAGCCCCTCAGGTGATGAAATCCTTGAGGTTACTCAGCAATAAATCAGACGGAAAGAAAGCAGGATATCGACCGCTGTAAAACTGGCTTGCATTCTGGATCGTAGGTTTTACCCTCAGTCGACTTGCACAACTTCTGGTCAGCACATGTTGAGAGGTAACAAGGATATTCAAAATGCTATTATAGGTTTAATCTGTCTTTTCTACTGTGCCTCGAAGTAATCAACTAAACGCCCCGTGTGTTAACACAAAGAGGCTCAATTATCTTATCATATACTCGTAGACAACGGGTCTATCACATGGTCTTTAATTCCTTTTTGGGTCCATACGTTGCGTTACGGTAGTTATAAAATCCACTGGAAAACAGAAGTTATTTTCAAACTCACCAACGAATAACTTGGGTCAAGGGCGGGAAAATGATCCAGTTGAACAGCGAACTGAAAACTCTTAAACCTAAATCGACAGGAAAGGACAAAAAACGGAATATTGTACGGGTTGAAGTGAACATGCACAATGGCTTATACGGGGAATTGTCGTCTTTAACCACTACCTATTTCTAATCGTATGCTGTTTCCCAAAAGCATGATCAAATTATGTGCAAATGAGTGCTTCACTTGGGAATCACAGTTTAGGTCTAAAGTGTATTATGCGTGATTTTATTCATACACATCTGTGGGGGCTTCGTTTTCCTTTGTGGTTAGCAAAATTGTGGATGCATGTGAAACAATAAATAGTGCTTCCTAAATGTTTAAAAAGAATGACGTAATAGTCTCAACTGTTGGCTTGAAGATTAAGTCCTGTGGTAGTTTTTGGGCAGGAATTTCACAGAATTTAAATGCTACATCTTTCGCTCAAGTCCAAAAGTCGAAATAAAAAAATGAATGCGCCAAGGTAAACTGTATATGCCCTCGCGTACAATAACATTGGGGAGTTTATTAGTACTTTGTTAAAATAACTTGAGGTGTAGCCGATATTTGGAGTAAACGTTTTCGTATTTGTCCCTTTCGGAACGACCGAATTTCGGTCCCTTATTTTGTCTGCTAACTTACATAAATTGTCTTTGAGAATTATTGACCCTTCTTTAAAGTGTTGTTTATTACTTGACGTTTACGTACTGCAAAGAATGGTTCAGACTAATACCTATGTATTTCTCTATTCTAAATGCACCCATAAAAATCAGCAAACCGGAAACAAGGTACAATACTGCCCGTTGATATTTGATAATAAAGTACAACGTTTTCCTGTACTAAGCTGCCCATTCAAGCAGAGAAAATGTGCTTTAAATATTCTTCTATGATAAGTTATATTAACCACATTTTCATGGGTACTTCATCCGTCGCTCCTCGTCTTTCAGTAAACATGCCCGTGCAGCAGTGCCCTAATGCGTGAAGAAGGTTACAGATCTTAGTGTTGGTTAGCTACGGTTCAGAAAGTTCGTTATTACACAAAGCGTTCTGACTAGTTGCCTTTTTGTCGGTACAGATTTGCACAAACAGCTGCGAAAATGGAAAGAAAAAGAAATAGAGGACGAAAGATCAGAATTTTGAGAAAGTGCAAATCAATGTGACACATGAAGGCCGTTTGGTCAAGAACATATCTCTCAGACGATGGATCGATGACGAGGCCAATTTTGACTACAGCCGGTTACTAAATTCCTAGTACCATATAGAAAAAAGCAAACGACTTCTTCATGTGACGATTAGTTGGTGTGTATATCTGCTCAATTCTGGATTATTAGCCTTGACAATCACCGCTGAACTGCCAAACAGTTCGTTACTATTTTTAAAAGAAACAGTTTTGTACGTTTCTAGCATTTTCGATTTTACAATTCTAGGAATTGAAACAATTTTACTGTTACTTCATTCAATTTTGAAAGTTTGCAACTCCAAATGCGCGACAGTGCTACCAAAACAACCTACTCTACTTTTCAGTTAACGGCATCCACTGTGTTCAGGAACAAGACGTTACATTCAAAGTTTGCTGCTTATTTCCTGGTGCTTGCTCAAAACTATATACATTGTACAGGTAATATTCGAACACATTTTAGTTAAGGTGCATCGTTGTAAGTAGACTCACCATTCTGCGAATCTCTGGTATCATTTTTCCCAACGGCTGTTGACAGATTGTGGAAGATATGTGAGACAGTTTAAAGGATCAATTACCTCCCTATCTAACTGATTTACAATGCCTACCATAACGCTGACTGTGGGATAGTGTAGTCTGAAGAGACCTCCACTGCCCATAACTTCCACAATTACAGTTGTGTTTACCCGATTATCTTGAAGGCATTTATACCTATACGCGTTTATACAATTTCAATAATGAAAGGTTTCTGATAGCAGATTGCAGAAATTAAGCCCGACCACTGAGCGGACTGACAGAATAAAAGCCAAAAAGTATTACCTAAAGCTTGGGGCCGGGACCCAAAGTGTTTCGCTGTAATATGTCTGTTCGATCAAAGGTAAGGGCAAACCACAGGTGGGATCCTCTACAGTCCACGACCGGCTTCGTCCTTCCTGGGTCCACCTAATAGGGTGCCCAACTTATGTTCATTTATGTTTTCTGTGTCCATCCTTGGCAATCTCTACTGGTGAAAAATAAGGTGGTGTCGATAAATACACTCATTTGCAAATCGATTTGGTTTTGCGAGAGACTTTTCTGGAACCCAGCTGTGGGCTGTCGAAGAATTTTCAGCAACCTTATGAGTAGTGCATTACGTATATACATGTATCGCGATATCTCGAATATGAGGCGGCCTGGTGCAGCACATTCAGTTGCCTGATACATCACAAACGGGAGATTCAGCTGGGTTCCAGATGAGTCTCTCGCAAAAACAAATTGATTTGCAAATGAGTGTATTTATCGACACCACCTTATTTTTCACCAGTAGAGATTGCCAAGGATGGACACAGAAAACATAAATGAACATAAGTTGGGCACCCTATTAGGTGGACACTATCAGACCAGTTAGTGAGTATCAAAGACATACACTAGGTGACCTGTGTGCACCGAACATGTTTCAAATTGCGAACACAATATCCCAAACTATTCTGCTGGAAAATTTATCCGCAAAAAAACAGCCAGTAGATCCCCTTTCAGTAATTTACTGACCCATGTCAATATACGCACACTTACGTGAGTCTTTCGCCGTATTCTGCTTTGGCCCTACGTTCACGTTTGCGGAGAAATTTGGGAAATAATTGAGGCACTCAAAGTGATTCTAACTTATCACAGCGCCGAATCTCTGCATAAAAATATCTTTTCTGATATGAGATGAAATTCTAAAATTGTCATCAATCGTTATCAATTTTGTGTCCCATCACATAATGGGGAATCTCGAAGTTCTATTCAGCTCTTGCTGACCAGATTGGCAGCACTCGCAATGCATCCTTCAGAACCAATTAGATTGCGTGGTAAACCTCTGCTTTGACCGCACAACCGGTATTCGGCTGAAAAACCTAGTAACATTTACTAGTTTAAAAAATGTTAAAAACGTTTTGTTTGTGCACCGCTTTGCTAGGTGGGTCTCCAACTAAAGTGCACAGACGCGAAATTATTAAACATCTTCACGGGGCGTCTTTACTAAATTGTAAAGTATCAAACGCTTGTGATTCTGTTGCCTATCTTTTTGCTGGTACCAAAATTTTGCTATTTCAAGTAATCTCTTTCATTATTGAGTTAGCTTTTGCTACTTTAACCCAGAGCGCCTTGCCTAAATCCAACTACCCATTATTTTTCGATACGTCTGCATCTGTATTTCTCAGGTGTTGCTTATCTTCTTGAGGCTTCCAAACAAAAAGGCTGTATGAGTCTGGAAGTTACGAATAATTTTTTTCGGGCAATCTATTGCCGTATGCATAACGTATGAAGAGGTTCCGAAATGCATCACTGACCAATAAACTCGCTTGGTTTTGCGCAAAACTTTATAATCCTCGTGTCAGCTGTTTGGCTGGTTTAAGGATGATTTTGTTGTGGTTTGTAAAAAAAGTGTTCACTCCAGGTAAGCTTACGTTGCTTGGTTACTGAGGTATCGAGTAGCCATACCTGCAAAGTTCCACTACGTACTTATACGGTCAGCAAACATCAGACTCTTTAATTTGCAAGTCATTTTGTCAATGCTAGCAGATATGCATGCCAAAATTTCTGAAATCCTGCACATAGATGGGTGAAAAAACGAAATCAAGATAGAGCCTCTCACATGATGTGAGGCAATCCTTTTCCGCTAGATCACGCCACTTTTGATGCCACCCGGTTTGATTGATTCTAAACCAGTAAAATACCAGGTTAGCCTGAATATGTACTAATATATGCTGGTATATGGGCAAATATCAGCGTTCCGCAGAATGTCCAAAGTACCGAGGGTGTTTGGCTGCTAAAGGAAATTCCAACTCTCAGTCAAAGACGATCAATCAGAGCATCTATGTGGGAAACCCATACAGGGATTAATTGTTTACTTCCACGTTCAACATAACAATGAATTCGCCTGTGATTAATACCTAGCGAAAGACTGAACTCATCTAAGTATTTTAGGATCGCTTGCAAATATACTTGCCTTCCTGTGGACTTTCCAATTGTGGAGTTATTCCATTCGGTCCTGCGATTGAGGATGACGCTGGTGCCCCTGCGGCTTCCGGAACTGTTCAAGGGATTGATGAGTTGGTTTAGTCAACTAAAGACACTTCAACTTTGCCAATTTTAGATGTTGGATATCAGCGCGCAAAATTTAATACTTCTGTAGAAGGAGTTTAATACGCGCACAACGGAGCGTCAGTTAAATGGAAGCAGTCTTTTCAGAAACTTGTCTTTTTGAAAGTGGATTGTATATGAGATACTCACTGAAACTCGAGAAATTTCTCAACCCATACTCTACAGACAGTTTTAACCACGAGGTGGGCTGTTCACTTTCACAATGTAGGAACGCCGTTTCTCTATTTTTAAGATTGCGCAGGTAGCGCAAGGTGCTCATTGATTTGGTGGCTGACTTCGCATTTTATTCAAACAGGCAGAGGTGTCCTGATTCCCGTTTGATCCCAATTATCACGCATGTATGTATGTGTATCGTGCCAAACTCTCAGGTGGAACGACTTCAGTTCGGGTTATTCAGTAAGCAACGTTGTCTTCGTTATTCTCATTTTCATATCAATCAATAAAACTCTGATATTGAGAAAACGAAGAATACTGTAACTGGGTTTTCCAGGAGGAATATTATCTTCTGTGTGTGAAACGGAGAAAAAAATGATGATTAGACAGGCAATTCTAAAGGGATGATATTTTAACACTTCTACCTTCTGGAAGCTTCATAACTGCACACCACGCTTGTGTTAGATGTATTCCGACAGGAATTACTCCATATAGCGTGCACCTGCGTGGACTACAGGTTGCAAAATAACGGACGACGGCAGCTTGCATAGTTGGGACTAAGAAACATTGTCTACTTTATGAAATATGCGGGACTTTTCAAGCAAGACAAAATTTTGTTTTTTTTCACTCAAAAATATTACTTTTATGATAGACGGAATCATGTTGCTGCATCCTGTCACCCTCTACTAACATGAGACACTGTAAAGGACGGATTCTGAAGGCGTGCATTGAGATTTGTGATGATGGGAATAAAAATAACGCTTTCAACAGCTTTATATGTCCATTAAAAAATTTTGAAATAACGTCAACCATAAACCCGTCGAACAAAGAAAGAAATGTTGAGGCTTGATGGATTGGATAAAATCCACAAGTTCCAACTTTGAAGGCCAGATCAGAGTTGTTGCCGACAATTAATATATCCCCATTTTGCAACATTTGCGTTTATTTAGTCCACTAGCTAAGTGTGACGTTATCTTACCCATTACGTAGGCTCGATATAAGATAAGAGGTAGCAAGCCAAAGTCGCGCGAGCATGACTTTAATTCAGACAATCTAAAGTCTTTCTGTATTGGTGAATTACATCAATTTAATGTCTATTTGAGTGCCCAAAACTTACGCAGAAACACTTTGGCCGAAATATGGTCAACCATACACTCGTATACGCATTCCTTGATTTGCCAGACAGACCTAGATGTACGTTCGGCATAGATACCTTCTAACTGCTGGTCACTAGAAATTACCCAGTGCAATTAGGTCTAAAAACGCACCTCCTTTGTCTTTTTACTGTCTTGCTCAGCAAGATAATATTGTGTTTGGAACGCACTGGACACCTAAGCCCTTCTAATCATCTGTGTCTTATTGATAAATTTACCTACTCCTTTTTCAAACTTTTCTATTTGCCCACACTACAGTTGGTACTTCTGCTGGAAAACAGTATGAGGAGAAGATGTCAGCTTTAGGGCAATTCCACATGTTTCTGGCTCATGCTTCCAGCTCGCAAGATGCAGTTTTCTTGTAGAAGAAAGTTAATACGTTTTTCACATGCATAAGGAAGAGTCAGTCAAGTAGTAGTGGCTTCAGTACTAGTCTGTGTCTTTGAAAACGGTTCTGCCATAAAATAACGCCACATTTCAGAAGCCCAAGGAGGCATTATCATCAAACATATCACAAAGGTATCTCATAATGATTAGTAACTTTTAATGACCAGTATGATGACATGCCATTTATTTGTTTCAAGGTGGGTCAGGTCACCTACATTCTAAAGATTATCAAAATTTCTCTGTCTGTGGAAGATAACTATAGCTAGACAATTGAACAAGCCACACCATGGGCATCTGGCTTGATATGTTGATCAGACACACAGAATTGTGTCGGCTGTCGTGCAGTCAAAATGTGCAGTCTTGCCCATGCATAAATGCCGTGCTATTTTGATTGTCAGAACAATCCTGACCCAGGAAAAACAAAGAAGTCCGAGTTAGCCGGCAAGTAGAGTTGCTTTTGTGACAATCAAAGAGAAAACGAAGGAGAAACTTGCCAGATCAACTTAATGATAATAATAATAATAATTCAATCGACCACGTTTTGAGTACTCAGTTGACAAAATAATTTGGGAATAGAGTGTTGGGTTTGTGATGCATGTAATCAAGCGATGTTTTAATTTTGACAACGAGTGTTTTTGGGAGGCATGCTCTCATCGACTCTGATCATCATAATTCCGGGAACCTGTGGCATCGACCGCTTTTGACTAATGCAAATCTGGTACATTCACTTTGTTGAGAATCATGAGCCCATGCAAGCTTTTACCATATATCGCAACTTAAAAAGGCGACTGGTACAAAATGCTAACGTATTTACTACATTCAGTATAAGACTTACGTGCAGGGTTGCTTCCGACAATATGCAAATACAAATAAAGTACAAATACATGTCGCAGCATTTTAGCGTACGAACTCTTCCTCCGGTGAGAGCCTTATAGTTTTGCGGAGCAGCATGAACCAATTGAATTGATACAGCGCAAGCTAAGCTCACCGTAACGTAGTGAGTGGGAGATTATCGTCACTACACACTAGTTCCACGTCATCAAATGAACATGTGATAACGTTGAAGTAAATACTAAGCACACTTTGAATTCCTTTAATCCATACACATTAGGACCGCTCAACTACAAAGAGTGCTCCTTTGGCGGCGTTTTTTATGGATTTTAAATTCACGTTTCGTTTGGATATTTGGCTCGGGTAAATGGAGTGATTAGTCTTTCAACCGCTTCCCAGTGTTTCACACCGGTTGAAATCCCAAACCTTGTATAAATTGCACAATGCACAAAACCAGGTAAAAACATTTCATCTAGAGAGAAATTGTAAATACAATAAGTACTGAGGGCCAGAAAACTCAAAGTGTACTTTCGTAAGCGTCTACCAGTCATTGCCAGACTGAAGCCGTGACTAAAATTGACGTGTGATTCCAGCGTTAATAAACACTGGATTGACGGGATCTGAACCCGACTGTGATGATGTGGCGTCCGTGACTCTTTTCATAACTACAGAATGAAATTCCAAATGAAATACTGTAAGAAACGGTGATTCCTTTTGTGAGCAATGAAGTCTTTTGTACTGGATACAACACGTCTCACAGCTTTTCAAAAATGGTCGACCACCAGTGGTTTTGTTTATGAACGGCAGCAGTGTATAAGCCAGATAGTTATACCCTGAGGGTTTACATGTTGTTGTTGTTGTTGAAATCTCTCTCTAGGCTAGCGAACTACTATCTTATCAACAAAAAATTAACTCACCTTCGCTAACAGCGGCTGTCCTATTGATGCATCAATGCTGTTTCGGTAGACTGCGTATGCGTGAAAGATTTGGTTATAGAGAAAAATCGTTTTGATAACCTTTTGTACCAGCGTGAACGCTTAGAATTTTTTCCTGTTATAGTTTGAGGTGAGCCCCTTGAATGGTAAATACCACGCAGGTTATAGTTACTTTGCACGCAGTTCATAACCGGACACATAAAAGCACTCGTTAAAACAGAAACAGCAAGTAACGTCACCAGATTGAGGAGAGGCACTAAAATATAGATATTTTGTATTGTTTAGTGTACTGTATATCGTGTGAGTCCTCATTTAACTGGTTTGGTTACCATGGTCTGTCTGATACAGAGAAGAGAATCATTACATCAAGGCTTCACTGCGGTGTGGTTGTTTTGAACCCAAAACACATTCCCGTAAGGTTTTCGTCAACTTGCATAAGGTACTTGAGTTTCATTTCATAAAGTCAGTGTACTGTTGTCAATTCGTGGTAGGTAAAGAGTTTTTGCGCAGAAGCGAACCATTGTTTGTTTGTGCAGTCCAGGCAACCAATCCACCAACAGCCTGCTGAGCGCCCCAACTTGCTGTCCGAGTAAAGCCTTCCGTTTGAGATCATGCCACCACAAACTAACATGCGAGTACCTGAAGCGAAATAATTCGGCCAGATTTATCAAATTATGGATCCCCCAAATTCCCAGCAGGAAAGTTTCCGAGTGTCTTGTTATAACTTATTAGAAACTCTAAAAATGTACATTTTGTGATTCTGACGCGCATTTGACCAGAAAGTTTTAGTGAAATACTAACCGCGGTTTTCTTAGCAGTATGTAGTTTATGAGAATAATTATATACAATAGTGAGTAACAATGATATACAGGGCAAAAATGTAATACAGCATGCAATGCAGTACGTTATAATATAACGCTATACAAAAAATCATAATTGCTTACGTACACCAGAGTAGTTCTAGCTTGCTTCCCACAAGTAAACCGTGTCTTGAGACAACGAAGCTACTTCCAATCCGATGGAATTTAGTAAATCATATGAGACCCAGATTGGAGAATATATGGTATGTTGCTTAATTCCAGCATCCAGAAATTTGAGAAATTCTCAAAGCCCATGCGTTTAGTTGTTACAGTGGTACAAATATGATAATGGAAGTTAAATACATAGAGGATATTCAGGTAGGGATATCATGAGGAAGGGTAACGCGGGATCAAACACCAACGTGAGAAGCACGTTGGTATTGGATGATCCTGCCGATTATGGCAGGTGATCTCCTCAAAGGTTACGGTACATTCTTACGTCTTCTTGCAAACAAAGGGTTGCTGAAGGTGTTCAGTACTTCTTTTCGGAAGGCGAATTATGCGGATGCTCTTAAGTTCAGGGCCCAGAAACAGGTAAAAGCAACTTTTAAATCCATTTTGTTTGACAGTTTACAATCAGTTTGTAGACTGGAGGTTGAAGTTGTCTGTTGGTGTTGCGCTTAACGAAACCACACAAATCACGCAGATAGAGTTCCGGTAGGCAGAAAATATGTACTGTAGATACGCAAAAACCCCTTGTTCCGATGCCAGATTGAACTGAATCAAGAAAACTATTACGCAAAAAACAAGACAAAAGGCCAAGTTGTTTGTAAAATTTGATTTAGCTGCCAAACCCAAGACTATCTTACTGGAAAAACACATTTCAAATTTCTGAAAACGTTAAGTACTGAAATTCCCTGTGTACCACTGATCGTTTATCTTTGTCTTTTTGGGAGTCAATTATAATTGCCACTCAAATGGAGTAACATTGCGTTTTAGTGATAATGGATTTTAGGAATCAGAAAAGCATTTTCAGGTCTGCCAAATTCCGTTAACCCTCGTGATACGTTTGTTGATCAATGACGGTCGATCGCAGACCTTGCCAATTGGAGTGCAAAGGTTTCCTCGTTGTACGAGAATACTGCGTCATTTCGCTGATTAGTCCACAAAGCTTTGTTCTTCTTGTATCTGTATACTTTCTGAAGAGTAGTTGTAATTGCGATGTGCCTTAAATTTTGCCATTAAGTGAACTTGTTGGTAGCTTTTTGCGCTTCAGATGTGTTTAGATCAAAATATCTTGAATTGCTGTGGCCATGTTTCTTTATTCTGAATGATCCTTTCTCTCGTCTTATGTGTTTTTTCTGTTTGTCTTTTTGGCATTTGATCAGTTGATCGAAATCCTTATGCCTATTATTAGTCTTCCATCTTTTGTTCCATTGTCCATTTTGTCATTTCCTTTGCGCTTTGACTTTTGACATAAGGCACGGGGTACATTTGGGCTTCACACAAATTTCATTTGCGGTTGTGAACCAAGGAGGAAGGTAAATCATGAGATGATAAAAAGCAAAACAATCAGATGCAAGATAATGAGAACATGCCTCAACTCAAAGCCCAGAAGACCACTCAATTTATTTACTACCCACGCTTCAAACAAATTTTGCAGTGTGTAGACCAATCACCAAACGTCGTCCGAGAATAACGATGCCAGTTCTGTAGTGCCAGATTGTCATTTATCGAATCGGTGCGCACTGAACACGTCTCCTCGAATGGTGACGAATCGTTTGCAAATCAATTGCCAAGCTCGGCGAACAGATCAACAGTCACCTGATTAAATACCAAATAATGCACCCGAGCTACCAGTATTCCAACACATTACCAAGGATGTGAACCGTGTCAGATTATCGTATTTCCGATTATCACCTTATCCTGTGTAGTCCTTCATCAGAAACTTGGCTGGAGGTGTCCGAACGGGAAAATCCTGTAAGCTGAGTTGGGTGATTGATCGGCAGACATGCTTGTTTGTGCGTGGCATTCAAAATGAATGAGGCTGGACCTCCTTGGGAAAAATTAGCATGCATAAGCATTCTCGACCTATGTGTGCTGGGGGATAATGAGCACAGCCTATTCAAGACGCCGTCTTTATAACCAACAATGTTGAACATTTACACGTCACTCTCACACATTCCACATTCTGATGGTACAGTAAGTACATCTTTCTTCGGTTCAATATCTGCACGTGAAACAACTCAGTACGTTGAAACTTTTTGCAAGCGTGTTGTAGTTTATCCCCAACCCAGTACATCCCCAAATCGTCGCTTGATGTGTCTTTGAGTAAGTGATTCCCAGAATTCAAGAAATTAAATAATTCTGTTAGATGAGTTTTGAGGTTATGAACTCTACGGGTGGAAGCAAAGTGAGCTTTCGATTCGATCCACTTGCACCGTCTAATTGCCAGCCGCCGTCTTTCAAGACACAAAGTCGGCGCCGAAAAAATCAATCCCTCTAACAGTTGTGGATTCACTGGTCATAAAATCGTGTATTCGTGCAACTACATATTAAATATTAGCAAATACATTCAGTTAACATCGTACAACAGGAACGGTTGCAAAGTCAATAAAAATAAACTGTGTTCTTTAAGCAAGTGCAACGGAAAGGCAATATCTATATATTTCGCGCACTTACAAAACCACGATGGATGCATTACGCTTCTTACGTAAGAAACCGGTTATCGTCAACCACGTTAATAGTAGAGTCGGATCTGCCGTTTGCAACACCTGAGGAAAGCAAAGCTTCTGAGGTTTAACCAGATCAATGCGAGTCAAACCTGTGCATTTTATTCAGTTGTTATTAGAACGTAAGAAGAAATCTGAATGCTTGACGGGTGTTACTAACTAATTGTTTGTTGAGAAAAAGCATTGCAACTTTCGTTATCTTATCTACCTGGACCATTCTAATTGAGCAAAACCCTCGGAAGTCTACTGGTGTAGGCTAGTTCATGTACACTGGTTGAATTTCGTTGCGAATCAGAAGCCCATGGCCTAGTATTTCAAATATCTCAAGAGGGAGAACCTACTGAATTAACATAATTACATGATGATTACACTCATTGTAAAAGTTGCGCTCAAGGCTGCTTCGGAAAATGTGTAATTGCAAACAAACTATACAGTAATGTAGTAGCATTTTAGCTTGCAATCTTCTCCTTAGAAACTCTAACTTCTGCTGTGGAACAACGTAAATAAACCTAATATAATGGCACACTTAGTGCTCACCGTGCCAAAACGTATGGGCAGCCACTTTCATCTATGCAGAGATTAAAAGCGAGTCATTCATTACATCAGCAAATGAGCACACGACCCCTCAGACGTAAGAATCATTCGCATCTCCAGATTTCTGTCATGAATACAAGACGTGAAAAAACCCACCCACCTATTTTGTTGCTCTCACTTCATTCTACTGCTTTCAGGTGTAGCTGCGACTGAAAATGTAAATTATATACATGAGGTTAATTTAGCTGCCGTGGAGTACCTTTTTATTCCCCAATAGGAACTTTAGTACTGCTTCAGACAGTCATATTCATTTCTGTTGAACTATCCCTTCAGGTATACAGACAGTAAACTTTCAGCTATTGGTGCACATAATTTGTGGATTAAATGGCTGAGAGTAGGATGAATCGAGGATGACGTAGTACATCCTTTTTCCTTGCAGGAACTTGACACACCTAGCGTGGTGGCTGTATGAAGACAAAAGAAGAACCTCCATGAATGGACAGCTTAGGTTTACTGAATGAAGAATGCGAAATACCTAGTCAGGTTGTGTTGTTCTGGGCTCAACACCGGTAGTGCAATTGCACGTTGCTTGCCTTGGAGTACTTTAACCAGAAAATGGTTTATTAAGCAGTCACTGTTCTCATTACCGAGGCCCAACACCTACTTTTTTCAAGACAAGAATGTAACGTGGTAAGTGATATGTGATGTTACTTCTGCGGATGCCCAAAGTTGAAGTAATCGAAGTCAAACTGACATTACAATTTGAGGACTGGTGGGAAGCCAAAACAATCATAAAATATTTTGCTTTCCGTCCCCATTTAACGTTTCGGTATTCTTGGGAGCATTGCACTCTGACCAGCGTTTCAGTTGCCGCCACAAATGGGAAGATCTGGCTAGATCTTTTATAGAACGATGTGTGATGCAAACTGGTCTACCAGAATGAATTGGTGGAAAACCGGCGCAATTTATAATGAAAATTACGAGCGAAATAGGACTTCCTCACAACAGTTCAGGTTATCTACGCCGTCCTTATTCAAGCTGCGCATTTGGCCCTCCACAAGTACCTAGCGCGCAATAATCTACGTGGAATTGCGTGCAAGCAGATGTCCAATGGCAGCAGAAACTAAGGAAAGTAACAACTTCTGATATTCAAACGCACCAGCCAGTGGTTAAACAAGCGTCTGCAAATTTGTCACATATAAGCAACGTGCTTGTTCAACATTCAGTGTTTTACGGGATTGAAGCATGACTATAAGAATTTTATTTTGCAATAACCGTAACCCGTGAGACATTCTACAACTATGTGTTTTATCAGTTGACCTTATTCGTTAGGTAAGCATACGGTTTACCTTCTCATAGGGGACTTGGAATTTCAACTGGATGACCTACTATACGAATCAATGAGTCGGTACATTTGCACTCAAATCTGTCGCATTAACTACGGTATCTGTTCATGAACGTTTCAAATGATAGAGTTGATCCGGCTTCACTCTGTTTGGTCGCCCATACTGCAGGTGACAGACTCATACATTTCACGAGTTATTTATTTTCGTTAGCTTTATGATCTACTAGTTATCGAATAACGGTTATTCCTTTGGTCAAAATTCTATTTTAACGAGGCGCTCTCACTATTACTAATGTGGTTTGACTCGCAGATATGTGGCTGAATTTTCCATAAATTTAGCACATTTATCACATGACCATCCAGATGATAAATGTATACACATTTGGTTTGAAAGGAATTATGTACGTCATCCATACACCATCTTGGCTAAAGCATTTACACTGTGATGTCTAGGCGAAGTGGAAGATACATTTAAGCAGTTTTTATTTTTTTGCCCACAGAGGCTCCCAGTGGAGCGTACTGACCAACATGCGATGACAATGAAGGAACTTCCTAAATTCTCCTTTTTTCATATGGCATAAAGATCAGGTTAGCTTGCATCTGAATTATTTCATGTTCAAATTTAATTTTAGGTATAATAATTAACTGTTCACTAGTCGCTTCCCTAGTGAACGCAGCATTGAAATTTTTCCTTGGACTCATACACTGTCCCCGATTCGGCTTCCAGCTCAAAAGAGATAATTTTATTCACAACAAAACGCTTTTCTGTGCAAAATAGATTGATCCATTAATCGAAGATAGTGCAGGGATATCCATCGTGGATGGCAAAATTGATCGGAATTTTGACTTCAGGATTATCATGCTCAAAATCGCCATTCAGCTTTGTCTGAAATTATTCAAGACGGACCATAAAAATGTGATGTCGCGGAAATCATAATCAGCGGATAATGTCCCTCAGGATTTAGGTTTCTACCAGCAAGCAGATGATAGAACCTACGCCAGAGATGTTGAAACAGATTGAGTCTGACAGCCTTCGATGAACGAAAACAATATCCTACTTTAAAAACCTGAAGAGCAAACCATTCACCCTAGGTAAGTAGCTGACATATTTATTTCGACCTCTCCACGTTGCACAACCGAGTATACATAGAATTTTTGCAACCACAAGCATCCAGTAATTTGTTGGTAAGCTAATATTAATGTCAAATCAAATAAGTAGATAATAAACACATTAGAATTAATAAAATACATTGAGTCTGCTGCTAGACTACAGCTGGAAAAAGATATTCTGAAAAGTCAGGGATTCAGTTGGGAACGAGTTTTTGCTACCCTTATTTTCAAAATCATTTTGATGGTCAATCCGAACTGATCTTTAAGGAAACCGCACACACAAAAAATTGTGGAGATTTGTTTATTGAAAACCAACAACTATGTCTGTCTTTCAACACAAAAGCATTGCGCCATTGATTGAACGGGTGACACTCTGTAGTGCATCAACAAGCCTACGTAGTCTAAAGGAATGTGATATTAACGTGGTTACCATTTCAAACTATTCGTCGAAGTAAAATTCAATAACACGCGAATGACTAATCCTAGTTATCTTGAGGGATATCGCACACATTAATTCCGAAGATACATCAACCTATTTACTTGTTATTCCAAACTAGGATTTCATCTACTCGGGCTATGAACATACTTCTAGTACATCCAGCAGTAAAGTTGGCAGCATAGGCACAACGTAGGTGGCGTTTGACGTCATTAGTTGGCAACTCTGCAACGGTTTAAAAGTTCATTATTTCAGTCGCTTTTCTAATGCATGCGGAACATCATATACAACGAGCCAGTTTTTGATAGGGCGCGATAGAATGGCATAAATGGTTTATGGGTTGTCGAGCTGGGACAAAAATTTTTTTATTATTTTGCCTACTTTCTTGCAAGGCTTGTGAGAGAAGGGCAGTGCTGGAGAGATGTAATATAATATATGAACTCGGATATCTTCGTTCCTTGGGTTGATTACATGGTTATTTATTTATTCATTCATTTAAGTATTTTGCGAAACAAACAAGAGTAGATATTCCATGAATCCAACTCGAACTGTTAACTTAATTCTCGATGGAACCCATGGACTTCGCATATATTAGGAACAGGTAACCATCGCTTGTACTACGTATCATAGCCCTTTAAAAAATAAGGAAAGAAGGGCGTTTTTCCACTCAACTGAGAAGTACAATTGGAGAATACCGTGTGATATTGTCACGACTACCTCGTTTGAGAAAATTTATTAACATTCCATGACTTTCGCTATTCGGAAATAATTCGGTCTTTTGCTAGAGCGCCGGGACTTTTACAGCTGCCCAGTCAAACAAACTTATTCACTGCACCGATATATTTTTTCTGCAAAAATGAGCTTTTGGGTTACGCCACCCGGTCTTGCAAGAGTACCACATAAGTTACAGGTTCGTGGCGCATACCAGCTGTGAAGCAGAATAATGTAATGTAACGAAATTCGTTTGGAATAATTTTGTGTATGATTTAAGGACAGCAGTATCATCCGTGCCCTCAATGTCCATGAGGAGAGATCTCGGGTTTGTTTTGACCCAAAATGTTCTTGAAAGAGTTAGAGAAGACTCAAGCAACCTACCAACCACAGAGTTAAAGAGGAAGAACGACGTAGCACATCTTTGCCTGCCATCAGTGGATTAGTTTCACTTTTGACTAGATTTACCACAGACACGTACGCGGGCATGATAAGATTTATGCAACGCTTTTATAGTAGTAATTTAAAGGGTTAGCCTCCAATGCAAGACAGTGTCCAACTTTATGACGATTAAGAAATAAAGTAAGGTTTTGGATAGACAAACACGACTAGTGTAGGGAGAGGGTGTACAGCTACAACGCCTGTTTCAAAAAGAAAACATGACCAACGCAATCCCGGCCAGGGGGAAAGCCAGTTTCATTTCAGACAATCTGACTCCCACTGACGGACCTTTCTGTGATGCGACAGAGCACTTGGCAAGCTCTGGCCAATTTGCTGATGTCGCGGTTGTTTTTGAATGACTATCTTGCATCATAGCCGAAGATCGTGATGGATCTCATGATCATCGCGGTGTGCGGTCGGCCTGGGACATACACCACCAAGCGTTTTGAGCTGTGTGACCAGACTTGTATCATGCTTGCGTGTTTCAAGGTCACTACATACATTCATCGAAAGAGGAAACAGTGAAGCGCGGGGTGTAACGTCGGGGTGGGTGGCGTTCAGTTTCCAAATGATGAAGGTCGTGTTCCTACCTCATTTGTACTGCGAAAAACCCAAATACCGGATGAACCGATTGGAGCGTTTGCTGTTACTGATGCTGTCGTTGCTGATGTAGGTCGCTGTTCAAATCGTTTGACGAGAGCATAATTTGTCGTTCCAACTTACCAACAGCTCTCGACCTCATCCTGTGGTTTGTGTCGCAAATTGCATAACAACAGGTGCGAAATCGTATGATTTAGATGGTCGTGATTTTGGAGCGAAAAACAACGGACAGTGCGGTATGATGTTGCACTTTTCACGAATAGTGTATAATGTGCCTCAGTGGAACAATCATGCCCTTTTAAAATTAACTAGTTTTGCTGTTTAAACCTGGCTCGTCAAGCATCGTAGGATAACAATATTACTCTTCATTAACTCCACTGCTATAGTATATCCTCCTCGAGTTTCTCCACTTTAACTCAGCCGGATGGTGTGAAAATCTTGCAAAATTTAATGTTGCCACCAAGACCGTTCAGCATCAGTCAGGAACGAGAAAAGAACCCTCTCCAGACCAAAGTCAACCCAAAGAGAGAAAACGAAGAAACTCCTCGCATAAAATTCGGAAATAAAAACTCGTTCATCAGTGTGAACGATTTCTAGATAAAATAGAATTTTTTGGCCGCTGTGAGCCGTCATTTATGGAAAAATTAAAGCCAGTGAACATGACGTGTTAAAACGAATGTTCATTTCGAAACGAGATACAGGCTGTTGACAGCCAAATTCCGCAGTTTATGGACAACTACTGGCAGCCAGTTAACTTTACAAGAAAAAGCAAGATAATATGGAGTAGCGAGAAATTGAAATACTGTTGTTCTCATTCATCATACTGCTCAGTGATTCGACACCTGGAGAAAAAGGGGAAGCAGCTCAAGGACGGATTGTTTCTACCGGGGTACAGGGAACTCCTTATAATGACTATCACAAATTTGGCAATGCAGCACGTCAGATTCGACCAATAAATTCAACTCCTGACACTGTGTCACACAAGACAGTTTGTGCAATGTTTGAGGAGAAGACGCGTTTCGGGCGTAATTCTGAACCACCGTACTCATACATTTCATCACGTTTTATATTTGGGCAAGTTGCCGAATGGAAACTTTGGTCAAGCTATAAAAAGAAGTTTGATACGCTTTTCCGATTGTTTTTCGGTGGTTACCACAAGTATTTAGCGCTATTATGAACCCGTTTGTTGTTATTGGCCCGTGGCACGCGGGCACCTTTGACGCAGTATCTGCGTAAGCATAAATGATGCATCATGACATGCTTACAGGTTAGTTGGGTCCCCTGCAGAATTTTTCACGTTTTCTTCCAGTTAATTTGCCCTAGGAAAACTGCTCCACAATGTTTCCACAAACAGCATAGTAAGGGCAGCCCGTATATGGAAAAATAGGGTAGGGTTGCGTTTGCAGTTAACAGGGGGAGCCAGAATGGACGAATGAGATGCACTTTTAGTAGTAGGCGTAATGGCGTAAGTATTTCAAGGCTCAGTTCGCCTAGGGCTTTCTCCTATCCATGTTTAGTAAGTGGGGGAGGATTTTGGTACCACCAGGACTAAAGGTACAAGGATGGCGATGGAATGTTCACACATGCTATTTTTTGGGTTATCGGAAAGTGATAGATTAGTATACAATCAGTCTATACATTATAAAATTACATAAGAGCGAGAAACAGTTGGCATAAAAAGACAGAGGTATTTTTCGACGTTGTTTATCGCCGGTGGCACAACACAATTATACATGGGTAAAGCGATTGTCCAGCGAATATCCTCTGTTATATCATTAGTGGCGCTATTCTACCCCCGTTGGAGTGCCAGATAAAACTACCAGCCTGGATCCGTTCCATCCGATTAATTGAAAAAGCGGGGTTGGCTCAGCTGTCATTCGTAAAAAAAACACTAGTTGTGAGATAGTACCCGTAAAATACTATCTTAAATTAGGGGCTTCTTGGCGTCTATCATTTTTATATTTATATATTACCAATAACGAAAGTTTCATCCCAAAATTATCATGCCATGGACAACACATCCGCAACCGTTCCATAGACCTCAGGATAAATACACTAAGTTTCAGCTTTTCGTTACCTACAGACAACTAACGTAACTGTCACACCAAAACGCTGAAGCTTTTTGGTTTTATAACCTTTCTGTTTGGCTCGGAAAGATTATTCTTTCCTTTTCTTGGCTCCTATAGAGATAGATGTGTTTGATCTAAACAGTACAATATGCTTTCGTTGAAAATTCCTACAGCTGGACCAACATTTTGGCATTATAGGTACGCGAAGCCTAGCGTGCAACCGTTCATTGGGTACGTTAACACAATGTGCGCAAAGCCATTTCAAGAAATATGTCATGTTGGAGGAGAATCACCTCGAATAAATAGTACCATGCTTCTCTGGGTGCTATGGAAGCTATTATTATTTTTACTACTGAATTAATTTGAGTAGGCCAAAGGTTAGCTGTGTTGGGTGAACATCCGTAGGCAGCGACCAAATTATCACAAGAGGTTTTTTAATCCCAGCGTTAAGGAAACCGGTTGCAAGCCACAAAACATGCACCTTTCTTTACTTTTTTCTCAAACAATCACGCGTAAATAAATTTATGTGTGTGATTCAGTGCAGAATTGAACAAAACTACGTATTTTGTACGCACACACCCAAATGATCTACAAGTCCCCAATCAATTCCAAAATATAAAATAAACAATCCAAAGCATCACACTAACGAGCTGGTCAACATGATTTTTGCGACTTGTCCAGTTTAAATTTCTGCAGGATCTCTTGGGATAAATTTAAGATGTTTAATAAAACAATAAATCGCTTCAGAGTATCAGTAGAAATCATTCGTTAAAAAGGAGAAAGTTAGGAACTTTAATTGTAATGATCAGCGCCACACTTTGCTTGGAACAGTGCTTGTTCATTTACCATTAACCCTCCTTTTAAACTTACCACATGGGTATTTGTAAAAAGGATGAAACGTTACAGCATAGAGTATAGTTGGCACACTGTACTATACCACGGACGAGGTAGCGTACATTTATGAAAACGAAAAGTGGAAGTCACTCAGTCTGAACTGTATTTTGAAGTGTACTTGCTTGGTGGACAGTACTGAAAGTGTAGATTTTGTGACAATTCCTGCGTTCGCAATGAGGATCAAGCAGGCGCAACGTTGCAAACTAGTGGGCGAAGTAGTGGTACTATCCTTGCTGTTCTCATTGGATACTTTTTCATACAACCCTGGGAGTTGTAAACGTGGGTGTAAGGAAAACATCCTTAATATCGTCATCCACAGCCGTAAACTGTGTTTAGTTCTTTGCGCATCTTATAGAATTTCTTTACTCTGAAGATTTCGTCACAAAGCAACAGCACCAGGTAAGCATGGAAGAATCATATGTTTATTTACAAGTTAAACATTGTATTGTCATTACTAATTCCGTATGAAGTAGTTTGTACACGGGTGCCGTGAGGCGTAAATGAATCGAAATTTCCTACATCACTGAAAATACGCCAATGTTTGGCATAGACTGATTAACACTTTTCATCGATTTATGGTTTCTTTACCGAGTTTGTAACCCCTTCGGGTCCGATGAATCCATCGGATTTTTCATTTTCTTCTTTCTTATCCCACAGCACCAGGACGCACCAGTTTAATTATCCACAACAGGCACATTTTGTTTCAGAGATCTTTCCTCCCCGAAAACTGGTCCTGATATTAATTTGTCATTAAAATTATGAAATGAGCCAGAAATCAGACTATTGTGCTGCGGATTCGGAATATAGCAGTAGTACTGCAGCAAAACATATTAGTGGGAAAATCGTCCCACTTGTTGATTATTCATGATGGTCGAGCGGCGGGTCAGTGCATGGCTAGTAAACAAGTGCAAGAAATTTGACCGATGTACTAGTGTAACGGTGGATACTACTGATGAGGCATGTGAGTAGCACTTCTTCTCGTAAATCCGCTTTGCGTCTCTTGAAAAGTGAGATCTCTTATGGAATTTGTGGAGTCTCTTTGTAGCATTTGCTTGCAGTTGAGTAGCAGTCAATGAATATCCAGAGAAAGTTCAGGAAGACTGGTTCAAGGAGAAGGGGGAATTCAGTTTTGTAAACGAGATGCAAATGAGAGTTTTGCTTCCCTGTTCAATAGTCTGTAACTGTTCAGTTGGCGTTCTCAAATAAATAACTCCGCAGCGAAGGCCTTCTTCCTTTCACCAGTTGCCCAATCAGACACAAGGTGCGGACATTGAAAGCATCAATGTGGAGCATATCCCTTGGATTTATTCAGGGATTATTTCCGCTCATTTCTTTATCAGAGGCTTAGACGCGAAGCAACGATTGGGTGATTGGTGGGTGAATTATGGAGGAATACGTGGATGATGTAGGCGTAGATGTGAGTGAGTGAACGCTCATGTTCATTGACATCCTTTTTTCCCAGCGTGATTCAAGTGACAACAAGTCATTTGAAAAAGCATTAATTAATGTCTTTCGCAGCCTCCACAGTTCACCTACAGGTAAAACCTCGTAGGTAGTGTGGTTTTACCGCATACTATTGAGACAGATTTGACTGGTAATGTTGACCATGAGGGCGTATATATAGGAAACTTCTGGAGTCATATATAGAAATTCACCATCTTGACTCACTGTTAGCATGGTTTTCTATTGCGTTTTGTGCATCTCATCACATTTATGCATGTTTCTGGTACATAAAAAATTAGGAGGTGACCCAAAGGTACAACTCCTTCTAAAAGGAAAAACTCACCAGGAAAAATGAAAATAACGACTCGATATGGTCAATTCAGTGCACACTTACGAGGAGAAAGGAGGGTAGGTAGTTGAAGGTGATGTAACAACAGTAAGCACTTGCAATTCTAACCTGGTTAGGGTTACTGGATTGGTCCGTCTATAATCTTAAATGTTGCTGTATTACCTTACACTCCTAATGTGGCTGCATACTAGTGTTACTGGGATCTGTCCAATAAAACGCCATCAAGAGGCAATGGATCACCTGGTGACATTCTATCAAATGTTTAGTTAATCATGTTTTCCTCAGAAGGAAAAAGCCTAGTTGGAAGCCGTCAGCAAAAAAAAGATACACTTGCGTTTCATCGGGTTACGCTTACCAGGTAGGCAACGATTATGCTAGTGTTGCGCGAGGCCGATTTGGGCGGATAAACTGTGCCTGCAGATCGTATGAATTCAGGTGTCTGAGGTCGCAATAAGAAGCCGCACCCCTTTCTGTGTCGTTTAGCATTGCGTTTTGTTTCGTTTGACTTTTGGGCAGCCGTACTCCATTCCATTGTGTGTAGGACGAGGTCAGGTCTTGTGTTGAAACAACGGTGTTTGGACGACCCTGATATGAAGCAGAACCAGTTGTGTATTGAGAGGCATCCCACTTTCCCTGCCACTATGAGTAGTATAATTGTGACATGCGTGAGTTTTCTGGTACATCCTTGCACTCGCTAGTGTGCCCATCTGGTATAGAACTACGGTTTACCATGTTAGCTCTCCAGATTTGAACACTACCGCAATGAGTGCTCTTCTATGTTTTAAATGGTCCACTGGCTTCAAGAACTTTACACCTCCAATTAATTTCGAGGCGGAATGCACCTTACTTGACTGGATACTTATCGATATTAGCTTTTGTCTGACTCGTCCAACGAAGTTGCTGAGAGAGTTTGTCGTTGATTTTTGACGTGTTTGCTCATAACAAAATTTGACGCTTGTCTTAAAAAACCTAATGTCCTAGACAAAAGGGATTAAAGATCAGTTAACATTGTGGTTGCCGTGGATTTCAATACACAAGTGAGAGGAATTCAGGCGTCTGAAACTTAGTTGTGTGGTCAACTTGGATAGATCTCCGTACCCAAGGGCAAACGAAAGTGTTCTTGATGTGTGCTGATCGCGAGTTTTCTCTAGGCAGCGACCAAAGCCGTTTGTGCACACAGTCAACTCCAACAATGTACAAACCACATGCCCAACTCGCTCACACCACAATTCCTAGGGGATGAGCACTCGAGGAAATCTTTGTGAGTGGCACCACTGCCCGTTTCAGGAGTAGCACGTTTGCTCACCTTTCAAGGCCGCGTAAATGGCGGACGACCCAGCCAGAAACTTAGAGCCTCATCATCATCATCGTCAGCGGTAAGAACTGTGTACTTGTCATACAGTGGTTGTAGCTGCCATAGTTTTGTTCACTGATGATTTGGGGAGATGAGGTGGGTAGCTGCGCATTGGAGGCGAGAGTTGATAAATTGGTGCTTAAATACAGCACTGTCAGTGGACTGTTAAGTAAGGGGATTGGGAAGGGAGCTATGCATTGAAGGCAATAACTCGGATGCACGAGCACGATTGAGGGCGCGACTGGGCCATGTCTGACAATGTCTCTAACCATTGATGTGGCCCGTCTCGGAGTTCCCATCCAGGAAGACGGCAATGGCCAGCGCAGCTGAGTTTGCTGGTAATAGCTTTTATACTTCGCTGCCAAGTCATTGTTTGACCGTCTCTGGCTCTCTTCCACCCTTCACGTGGTCGTGCGAAAAGAACCCGAGGAAGTCGATCGACTGGCATACGGAGCACGTGGCCAAGCCAGCCCAACCTATGCAGTGTGATCAGTTCATCTATCGAGGGTGAGTTATTTCTCCTGAATACCATTTGGCATACTTCAGCATTGCTGATCCGGTGTTCCCACCAGATTCGTGCAGAAGAAGAAAAGCTGGGGTGGCCAGAAATTATTTTCGTTGATCCTTCTGATCTTATACAAAAATCTTATCTTCCTGAAGTCATCGGAAAAAAACGGACGCAACATCCTTAACAAAAATGCATATGGACTTTTGGTTTAGTTACCCTGAACAAGTCTCTAGTGGCCACATGCTGCCAATCCGTCGGATTTCGAACTACACAACCACCCTGAACAGCGGAGCTAGACCTCCATGGCATAATCGAGGTTTATGACTGTTCAACGTTTAACAAACGGCGCCATGCTCCAGGGCAGGCTAATCTTCCACTGGCAATATTTAAATATGAAGCTAAAGGTCTTGGTCCATGTCTGTCTAACCTATATGCTCATATGTATGATAGACGACTGTCTCGGGCAACTGGGTGCAGTGTCAGTAGTATCCTCTTCGTAGCTAATAACTTGACGTCACACACACGTACGCCATTTAAATAATACTCCCCAGATTTGCGCACAGCTGGATTCCGAAAATGCACTCTACTTTCCTGATCAGCCTGTTACATTTTACAATCTTACTCATCAAGTAGTCCTCCGGAAGGTGGCCTAGCAAGAAGTTTTTTCTATTCTCAGAGTTACGGACGCGAGAGTCTATAGAGAGATTTCCAAATCTTGCTTGCAAACATGGTGTTAAAAAAGTATATTTTTGACGCCAGTTTTATTAATTATTGCAACCAACTAGACGCTTTTCAAAGCACTGGCGTTTAAATCGGTACGACAGGATGCCAACGACACTATTCTCCCCGTTCTATATACAAAAAGGTAGATAATTTTGAATATTCCGACTTGCCTTGCGTTTACGCAAACATTGTATGATCGGATTTCCTGACACGTAATGGAATACCATGCCACTTACGATCCGCCAAGGAACAATGGAGCTGGTAAAGCATTTTGAGTATCTTGATATTTGAATGGAATCTGAAAGTGGTGTGACAAGTGCGTTCAGTTCACGGATCTCCAAGTCTCAGGCTGCGTTCGCCAAGCAAAACGGCATATCCTTGTATCTCAACAGGTATGTGTATGAGCAGATAGGCTGTCAGTCTTTTGCCCGACAAAGTGGTGATTACGAAATCCTGATTTATATCGGTGCAGCTTGGTATAAGGCTCGTTTCTGCGGGGTTGGAGGTGTATCTTATGGTACCAAAATGACGCTAACGACGTTCTTGTAGAAAGCATCTATCCAGACTGAATGTATGTTCGCTGGTTCGGCACAATCATTGTAGAAGCCCAGTAGTGAGTTACTTTCCAGCCTTCGTTAATCCTATCTTCACGATAGAGCTTTCAAATAAAATATGGTGGTACACCAGGAAATAACCTTGTTTGAATACTGACGCCACGCTGTTGGTTATAAGAAACATATATGTTAACTTAGGCCTCACGCAAACATTTATGCACAGTACATTCCCAACATTTCTCTGCCGGATGACGATATTGTTGATTATGTGCTCCTGTCCAGCCGCCTGGTACGTCCAACCAGCGAACGATATTGGACCCACATTACAACACGTTTTAAGTATTTCACAGCTTATTAGTAACCTTTCTAACCAGCTATTCAATAGGCTAAATATCCTTTTCAACTTTTGCAGTCCTAAACACTCAAATCGGAAAATAGAAACCTCGGGTTAACTGAAAGTTCCAATCTGAGCAGATTTCTTATTTAATCGTGGTATCTGTTCTTTTGCTGGTCAAAGTGTGGCATTTTGGGTCAGCGTCTCCGCCACAAAATAATAAAGGAGCTTCTCAACATATTGCTTTGGTCTAACTTAAACAGATATTTTGATCTCACAGACGACCACACACAAATAAGTAACCCCCTGAACTGCAGAATCTTCTCCATTTTGACGCAAGTGCACCAGTTGACTGACGTATATTAAGTTCCAAGTCTGACCTTCTGCCTTCAGCATTGCAAGGTGTAAGAACTCCCAATTTATATATTTTGGTGTCCAAATTTTACACACTATCTAATGCACAGACACCAAGACTGATTTTTCCCAGTTTAGCTAGTCTGCAGCAAATAGCAGCAAGAAGAAGCACGCTTGTAGAGTTATTTTCACTTAATAATGATTTGCATACTACCACAGTAAATAATTTAAAATTTGACGGGTTCTTTAAATGTGGTGGTACCTACGTCTAAGCGTGCCCTTCGTTCGAGTTTCACAAGCATGAACATCGAACGTTATGAAGTGCGGTACTCCACCACTCTCCACCAATGGTTTTTTATCAAAATGATAACTTGCTCAATGTCTATCCCAGCGAGTGTTTGGTTACTCAGTTGTCGTACAACATGAGCACTATCTAACCGAGGAATAAAACCTTCCTTGTTAATGAACTTTGGCTGACCCATTTGCTTGCTGCCAGAACTGACCAAAAGTAGCTCAAAATATTCAGGATAAATTTTCCAAGAAACATTTCATTACTTAAGCCCATTTCGGCATTCAACCTGCAATGATGTATGCACTTACTTCCCAGATTAATTCAAGATATTATCGTGTAACAGCAAGTGAGGGATTTTAAAAGAATTTAAAAATAGAAGTACCTGAAATGTTGTGATTTTGATTAGATAATATACCACATCGTTAAAGGCTGCTGAAGAATGTGCTGATGAACGACAAGTTTTTAGACTGATTTTTGCACGTGCATCAGCATTTGTGTGTCTGAACATGGAAAATGGTATTAAGAGTTTGATCGGAATGAAAATTTTAAAATCTAATATCGTGTCCAAGAAGGAGATTTGTGAAAACCTTGATTTCTCGTATAAGAACTCTCAAAGCTGATCAGTCACGGCAAATAAATTAATTGCTCTGACAGTGTTCCAATATTTGGCAAGCAGTTTCTATATACAATTTGATAGAATTAGCCCCGCCTAAAAAAGCTACCTTATTTACGAAATAATATAGTCAGTATTTTCAGTTATGTTTTTGCTGAGATTAATGCCAGGAGAAAAATATGATTGCCCTCGTATTTCACGCCCCCGTTATACGTACCGCACACGACTTAAAAGCTGCGATTATCCCCGGGTGACAGAAAAACAACTGACTGAACCATTATCTTGTGTCGCTCTTCGAGTTTGTATCAAAATTATGGTACATCAGAAAACCTGCGTTGGTTGATTGTTTTTGCCGTCATTTTGACGCACTGCGAATCAATCAGATATCCGGTGTCTTGTAGAATACTTCTGACTATTATTTCCAAACCACCTTATACATGCGCACTCTATAATTTGTGTATCATACAGGTCGGGACAAAGGTTTCAGTTGCCCATCTACAGTATTTGCATGAACAGCACCTAGCAGCGATAATTCCGATGCGTATCTTTGGATGATACGACCCACTTGTTTAAGCAATGCACTCAAAACGGGGGGTTATAAAATGTGCCACGCCCAAATGGACTTCATTTCTCCGTTCTGGATAGTGACAAGCGCAGATTTTTCAAAACACCAATCTTACAACAAATAATAATAACACTTCCTCAAACTGAATGCTTGTCACACATATCTCAACACAGTTTTAACATAAGTCACACACATATCCGTCAGAGTTTCATATCTTCTGGCAAAAACTAACCCCAAGTGTTTCATGGCTTTCCCCTTCCGGCAAACCAGCAGAATCTTGTTTGATGCCTATGGCTTACCATGCGTTTTACTGGGTTATGATATAAATATTGCTGGTGCATTACCAGTTCCTTCGAGAAAGAAAGCTTTCATGGACATGGAAACCTTACATCTGTTGCTTGCTTTGGATTAGGCTTACATTTCTGCCAACCAACTTTTACTTCTTTCTTTCACTAAACAGCTATTTGCGGCAGAAATACTCAGTGTTGCGTGATCACTTATATAACATTCAGACAAATGCACAATCCTTTACTGTTCACTTTGACATTCAAGTAATAGGGAAACCGCAAATGTGCTGATTTGTGTGTGAACACGGTCCATAGACTGTGAGAGATGTTTCACTAGAATTGAAACAGATAATATTTGGCAAACATAAAATGAGGAAGTTCCCTGAATTAAAGAGGTAGGGATTTACTCAAAGAATTAGGCTTTTCCAATGCGTGCGACAATAACACTGGTTTGTGCAGTGACGATAAAAAAAGTAAAAATAGCACCCACCCTTAAGTACATCTCCTTTAGAAAAAGACAGATTTGATATAGGAGGAATGTGTCAATTCACGGAGACAATTTTTCAGTTATCCTCCTTTTTGATTGCAGAGGATTCTAACATAGCTAACTGCCTTGAAGGCAGTATTAATTCCATAACCCCTTGATGATAAAGGCTACAGAGTAAATCGGGTAAATTAGTTGAATTTCGTTGAAAGACAGCTCAAAATATCTCAAAAAAAGGGAAGATACTGACGGAGAATATTGTAATTACTTATCGTTTTATTTATTTATTTTTACATTCATTATACAAACTACGAACGAGACTGCTTGTGATACCCGTTGAAGAAGAATAAACAACACATAATTGTCGCGGCTGGCTTAGTAAATAATCCTTAGTGCAAGAATTCTTTTCTTAGGGACGAGCAAGGTGGTTTTGTTGGGCAGCATGAATACTTTCAACGATTCATTGCACGCAATTTCATGGAACATGTGCGGACAGCGAAAGTAGTTTTGGGCAGCAATGTTATGTTGTGCTACTTTCATATTTAAGAAGCTACCAGAGAGCAACTATGTATCATATGATATTTATGTATTGATTTGTCAGACACTTTGCAAACAGCAGGTGCCGTACAGCTCGTCCGGACAATGCCGCACAGTAGGTGTATTTGTTTAGCACAATAATATCTGAGAGTCTGATAGGATATGTAACTGACGCGCCACACGGACCCATGATTTGTCTCTTACCTTACAGCCCACTGGTTGTTCATCACCCGCAAATACGCTATGCACACATAATCCGGGATGGTTTATTTTGGTAATGTGACTAACAAACATCTGGAGAACGCAAACGGTCACCCGAAAAACCGGGTGGACCGCTCGGACACACTGGTGCATGCCATACAGAAGAAATCCGGCACACCGATTGGCTCATGCGGGAGTTTGAGATGCATACATTATATCACTGTGGCCGACGGGAGATCCTTGAGGGAAAAGGCTACCTCCTAAACATGGTCTTTTGAATGACTACTTAGCCATGATCCGTGCCGTGTTATGGGGCACTTGGGGCCACGACCGCCAAGGATGCACTATCACACTGTTGGAACAAGCAAGGTGATTCCAACCTACGTTACCCAACTTATAGTTCATGATGCAAACATCCAGGTGTTTCCAGACGGTTGACATCAGTGCTGAAGAATGCATATGTCCCTTTCATCGGGCGATATGGCTCTCCCGACTCCTTCTGCTCTCTGTATTTAAAGACTAATCGGTTCCAAGCAGTAAGAAATATTATTCATAGATGTTTTCTTAGGCTGCTTTCTTAACAAATTACAATTACAATCTACCGGTACAGAGTATAAACCGTCGTCAGCGTAAGACGGCTGTGTAAACAAACAAACCGAGCGGTGGATAACATTCAGGGGGTGGAACGCATGAGGGTCATTAAGCAGTTGGTTGTTCTGGGGCAAATCCTGCTGCGCTAACGCTCGACATCTGCGACTAACAACCTGCTGTCAGTGATCGAGAATGCTACACGTCAACCGAGACGACCGTCTAGGGGCACATACTTGGGTCTTTGTGTGCTTGATGATCGCCCTCTAGTAGCAGTGACTGCTGGTGTGCAACAGATCGTGTCACTTATCACGTCTACGGTTGTGATGGTGAACCCTGTCCGCTGTGTTGTTGCCCTTCAGGCTTGTCCCAAATGTGAGTCCGCAGATGACTAATCTATTTTTCGTGCCTAGCTCTTGGCCCATTCAGAAGACGCAAATGTGCGCAACACAATGGTTTGAGACATTGTCAAAAATGGCTCAGTCGCACCCTCAATGACGCTCGTGCATCCAGGCTATAGTTTTCAATGCGTAGCTCCCTTCCCATTCCCCTCACTTAACAGTCTATTGACAGTCCTGTATTTACGCACCAATTTATCAGCTCCTTCCTCTATCCCACCTCCGCAACTCGGTGAACAAAACTGTGGTAGATACGACTATTGTACGTGGTTCTTACAGCTGCTAATGATGATGATGATCCTGATGACGATGATGATGATGATGATAAACGGTCCCCGAAGATGGAATCTTATAAGGCTAACCCGGATCAAAGCACGGAATTCAAGCACGGTGTTCCCCAGAGGTCTCTGTGTGTACGTATTTTCGGTCTTAAGGAGGGGCCAATCATCAGCCGTGAGTTAATAGCACAATACTCGTACTAGTGCTGTGGAGAGCCAGTCAGAGGAAAGAGACGGCGATAACTTCCTGAGATTCATACAAGACCCGTCAGTCCCAGACTTTTTCCGTTAGTAATACATGATGGATTTCAGGTAATCTCGTATTTTTGAGGCCTAATGGTCAGTATGCATCAGGTTACAAGAAATAACACAATACGAATCAGCGACCGGAGATGGCGCTATTTAAACAAGCCTCCACGAAACTGTAACAGCAGAAGTGTAGAGTAAGTATCGCTCCCAGTTTGTCAACTGCCCGCTTCATAGTGATGTTTCGATAACCCAACCTAAATCTTCCTCTCATTACAGCTCTTCCTCCCTCAATAGCTCAATGAACACTGCACAACAAGAAGGACATACGCTTCTCGTTAGTACACATGTAATAATCAAAACGATCAATAAAATTCTATTTTTTGTCGTACTCAAAACGATCAATAAAATTCTATTTTTTGCCGTACAACTCGGACATTCTCTCTCTGCTGCCATGTAATAATCAAAACGATCAATAAAATTATATTTTTTGTCGTACCACTCGGACATTCTCTCTCTGCTGTTTGACAACAAACTTGCATCAGTCATCAACATATGCAGGCTTTACGTTCTTCCAACCTGGCGGGATGTTCCCCGCAATAATTAATACATCTTCCGCGATGTGTACTCGGAATATCAACTGTCGAGGCCCCTAGACACGTACTACGGTGTTCGACTAGTCAAGATGTAAATGGCAAAGATTATTTACAGCAGTGAAAACGCCGCATAGTTTGTATCCACAAGGGCCGTGTAGTTTCTAGAAAGGTCATTGAATTATTTCAACCACAGAACTATCGCCAAATTAAGTTCACTGTAAGCGATACTCGTTCTACCGAAATTCACGATATCTCATTACGCTAGGTAATATTCACAGCGTGTGGTGATTGATGACCTTGAAGATTCGCTTCTTTAAACAAATTATCCATGTAGATAATTTACAGGATAATTCATTATACACATACGTCTTCTACTGTCCAGTGGCAACCCTGAAAAAATCTTAGCTTTCGATGAATCGGTTCCACTGCACGATTACTGTGAAGCGGAGAAGGTCGTGCAAATCGAGGTAGAGTTGGCGACTTGCGGTCTGGAACGGACTTTGTGGCCGAACCTTAGGGGCACACCCAAAATTTTTCTGAGACCATAGTTTGCAGGAGGGGAACGTTAAAATGAAGTTTCAGCATTCGGGCCCTTAAGATCTCTCCATGCGGCCTCAGAAGTTGCTTAAACGTACTCAAGGCCCACCATAGACGCGGAATTCATACTTTAATGGCTGCCAATGGCTTCGCGTGATGTCTCCCTGATGACGGCGAAAGATTTATGGAAGAGCCGGTTTCTTCATGTGTTTTCTTTTGTATTGCATTTGGAAATAATCTCGAAACGACAAGAAAAATAGTTACTCTCCGTAGGTCGGCGCAAACGCTAAATTGAGCAGCCTTGCAAAACCTGTACATGAAAAAGCCTCCTATCGTTGTGGCAGGCGTCCTGCCAAGCAAAGCCAAGGAATTTGTCACATTTGGTAAGTTTTTTTTCGTGATGGTCAGTACGCGCTATATTGGGTTCAAGGCTTTGCGAATCATCGATAGCGACGTTGGGAGAATTAGTGAGTTTATGGGCAGATGAGCAGACAGCCAGTGCTTTCAAGTCCTGGCACCCTCATCCGATTAATATTGGGGATGTGGTGAACTACGGGCAAGCCATCACACTGGGTACGGTAGTCACGGTACCGTCATCATGACGCCGTGCTTGGATCCGTGGACAGTCCCCTGCATGAACATCTTGGGTGAGTCCTTTAGGGTTGTCATTGTACTTAGGTTTCGTCAACGAATTGTGACAAATTAAGACCAACATGGATCATCGAGGGCGCACGGTGGCTCATCGCTGTCATTCAAGCGATGCAAGAAGACAGCCTTGCCTATATCGAGACGCAAAACAGGAAAAGTCTCAGAAAGTCTGCCGGAAAGCACTATGATGCGAGTTAGACTACGTCCCGAAATAACAAGCAGGCAAAGGTGGTCACAATCCCTGACTAAACAATGTCCTCCGGACGCCGGTTTTCAAATATCTGACGAAAACCTCGTCGATATGAAGTATGCAGGCATCGTTCCCGTCTTCGAAGAGGGGGAAAAGGCACAGATGTTTTCGAATGAACTGACCAAAGTCATCCCGTCCCTTGGTATGCACTCTGCACTCACAAAGTTTAAAGTACTAATAATAACATTTATTTACGACTGGTGGGCGGCATATCGTCAGGCGTGATCATAAAATTACATTCAGAATAAACCAAGAGTTCGTTCGAACTTAAAGGCAATGGACCGGGCGGTCGAGAGTGTACAGCCAAGATTAGAAAGAGAGTGGTTGCGGGTGTGCTATCGAATTGGGTATGGCCGTGCCGCGTCATCCTTCTACTGATATGATTCAATTTCCGTACCGCCCCTTGACGGACGTCATGTTTGAGATGATTGGGCTGGGATGTGCAATTCTGTGGGCAGCGGGGTTTTTGCGCTGGCCAGGGGAATTCGCAGAGATAGGACGAAGCCAATGCAAGATCGCCGGTACGATAAGTAAGTAAGTTAGGCGACATCACGTACTGTTATGAGTATAGCAGGCCGCAGATTAAGCATAGTTGAGACCTTTTTTCCCGGCCCGCATAGATACTGGCCTGGTGCTTACTATGGGTGGTATAGATAGGCGACATCGCGTACAATTATGAGTATGAAAGGCCCTCGTTGGCCATTGGATCAGGTTGCCATGTGTACGCGGGGATTCACAATCGGCATCACACAGACATGGGCCTAGCAGTTACGATAAGTAGCCAAGGTAGGTGATATTGAATACAGTTATGAGTATGACGGGCGGCCGTTGGGCGTTGGATTGTTACCGTGTATAGTTTAAACCTCATAATCAGCGTCGCCCATGATCGAGGTCAACCGTCGAAAGATCGGTTTTTAGGACCAACCTTTTCTAATCCATCCTTCCTTGGGAGAAAGCTGTTTCACCGCTTCTATAAATATATATCCATCTATGAATGTGGCGGTTTACGGCTCTGAGGAGTCTCCAATGAATGGAAGAAAATACTGACAGTCAAGTGAAAGTCATGGGAAAAAAGTCAAAAGAATCTTGATTCACAGTTCTAGCGAGGCAATTCCGTAGGATCGTAATCGATTGAACCACCACATCGTGAAGAGAAGGTTCTACTTCCCTGATATTCAAATCTCCCGTGGGCACACCATTATTCCGCTGATTTGAAAAGACAAGACTATGGTCCGCAGTTCTGACAGTTCTTCGGATTGAATTGTGTTCGGAACCGGCGGGAACACTCCTCCAGGATACAATCTGCGGCACTGCTCCGTCCGATCGTGGTAACGCTATTTTCCTCAGCTTAATTCTCAGTCTGAGCCTGCCAAGAAAGCGTTCACTTCAAACACATACACCAAAAGTTTACGGGTTCACGGAGCAATGGATTGATACACAGGATCGGAGCTTTCCCCCAGATATCCCGGGTCGGTTTTGTTCTTGTCGTTCAGCGGCTGTCGTTCGCCTGAAGGCACAAGTAAAAAAGGGTGCAGCGCTGCTCTTTAAGGTCTCAGCGCGGGGCAGCATGCTTGCTAGCGCGAGGACTCGCGTAAACAAGTGTCTAATAGTGTTTTGAACTGAGTTCTAGAGGGAGCGTGGACAACCGTATCAGGAAGGTTATTCCACGCAGCAAATACCCGAAATGAGAAAAAAGTTTGCCTAATGAAGGTGTGCGCTCTGAGCTTAAAAACCTCTTACCTTGTCCCCGCCGTGTGTTTGCTTAGGTCAACAGTGAAAAACCTGTTGGCCAAGCCTTGTTCAAACAGGGCGTAAGTAAGAATTAAGTCCCCTCGAAGGTGACCATATCCCAGGGAAAGAGGTTAAGCACCGCGAGACGCGTTTCGTAGTCCATGGACTTGAGGCCGGCAACCGTTTTCGTGGCAGCTCGCTGGACAGGCTCAATGAAGATTGCCTTTCGTGCGTCCTGAGTAGACAAACGGATTGGCACATTCAAGGAGTGTTCTGACATAGGCCCCGTAGAGTATTTGGAAGTCCGTGCGAGTAATACGAGAGAAGGTGCGCCGAGTCATCCGTAGCTCGGTGAATGTCTTCTGAGCCGATTTCTCATTGTGCAGTGAGAAGGACATCTTGGAGAAGGCCAGATACCCAAATCTTTTTGGCATCTATCCTCGTGATGTCTTCTGGTTTCTCAACATTGCATGACAAAGGAGTTCGCTGAGTCTCCTCCAAATGATATATGGACGCACTTTTCGTCATTCAGAGGAAGATGCCAGCCCAACGACCACTGCTTTGCGCCGTCTACATAAATATGGAGGGCACTGGCATTGGAAATCCATGATTTCACGTCGTCCGCAAAAAGTAGATATAGAAATGAAAGAAGATCTGGAAGGTCACTGACGTATATCAGAAACAGCACGGGCAAAACGCAGCCCTGAGGAACTCTAATGGAGACCGGCGCTGCAGAAGAGTAGGTCGAGCCTACTTTCAATCGAAATGAGCTGTCTGATAGGAATGCCTTGATCCAGTTAGGATTTTCCCTTGAATCCCAAGACTCGAGTTTGTGGAGCAGGGACGTGTGGGTCTCGATCAAATGCTTTTGAGAAGTCGAAAAATATGGCATCCGATGAGTCCCTCGTCCTTGGTTTGGGTTAAGCTGTTCATAAATACGAGCATGTTCGTCACGCAGGAACGGTTAGGAGAAATCCGTGTTGAGGAGAAATCTTGTTGGAAGTAAGGTGATCTAGAATGGCTCGCTTCAGAATGCGTTCCATCACCTTGCATGGCACGCTAGTGAGGCTTATAGGCCTGTAGCTGCCAGGTGATAGTCGGCCACCAGTTTTGTAGATTGGCGTGACAATCGCTTCCTTCCAAACAGAGGGAAAGTGGCCTTTGTCAAGCGACTGACGAAACGGCGGATGGAAATGAGTTGCCAGTGCATACGACGTTTCCTTCAGGATCCTTGGGTGGACTTCGTCGGGTCCCAACGCGCAGAATGGGTTGATCTTGTGCAGGAGTTGACGAATGTCTTCCACCGTGAAAACCAAGTCGGTTAGAGGCCGTTCGTAGGTACGCCTTTGACAAGGTTGGATGTGGCGAGGACGCTGGGACTGAATATAGACCCGCATAGTGATCTCTATAGAACTCAGATACCACTGTTGGATCATTCGTTCCCGGTTCCTGTCCCTCAAGGAGAACGCGGATGGCTTGTTTCTGCGCAATGTCTCCTGTATTTGAACAGCATATTTCTGTTTTTCCGGGCGAGGTCCAGAATGGTGGCTTGTTTTTGTATGTTCCATTGGCGTATTTCCGATTTACGGCGGTTCCGCATTTTGCGAAATGCCAGCTCATCTCCTGTGTCTTCTGTAGTCAACTTTTGAAAATAGTTGAGACCTCTTCTCCAGAAGACGCCGGATCCTTTTGGGTTTACGGCTCATCCGACTGCGTGCTGGTTTTTTTGGACGAACTTCGCGTCAGCCTCGTGAACTTTCTGGACGATAGTCCTATATAAGTCTTCCACTAAGGCTGGTCCCTGTTTAACTTGGTCAAGAAAGATGTGCATTCCTGAAAAGTCTGCAAGGCAGAAGTTTCGAATCCACATTTGGGGTTCGGGATTTCTGGCCCAATAGCAGATGAAATCAAAGGTCAGCACACAGTGGTCGCTATGTCCCAAGGGAGCGTTAATTATTACCTGATCAACGAAGTGTCTCCCGTTGGTGATGATTAAATCCAGGAAGGACTGTTTTGGCCCGCGCGGTATCTGGTGGGTGCAGGACATGTTGAGTCCAGGCGTTCTGTTGGAGGACTTCGGTCAGCGGCACTGCAAAGGTCCACTTGATCCGACGCACTGGAGCTCCGTCTAGGGGGCCTTGGAGCGTTGAAGTCACCTACCAGCAGCAGGTGAGTGAAGTGGTAGCCGGAGGAGAGTTGCCTAAGTGTTCGTATGAGGAACTGGTCATCTTCCGGAGGACTTCAGGGCTACGGTTACCACACCGAGAAGGAGAGAATCCGACTGACGCAGCGGGACTTGAATCCACAATGCATCGCAAGAAGGTGCAGGAGTGGTATCAGAGAGGACAATCGGGTTTGACAGGGCCGCATGTGTACAAAGCAACCCCACCAGCCTTCTCTCGTTTTGAGTCAGCTCGAAAACAGGGTAACCGTCTATTGAGATCTCCGCGTCAGAGACATCTGGTATGAGCCAGGTCTCTGTGAGTGCGATAATGGACGGCTGTTCAAGACAAACTGACTGTTTAATATCGCAAAGTTTGTTGAAAAGGCTAAGGCAATTTGTGGACAAGCATTTCAACACTGTCTCTGCTGCCTCCGAAGGTGAGGGGCCGAGAGTTGTGTAACCAGGGAGGTTAGCAGACTAGCAGACTGCACAACGTATACTGACGCCCAAAACAAAGTCCTGGACAGGTATACCGCGCAGCATATACATAAGGTAAGCGGCAACATCCTTCTGGAAATTCTGACGCCTTCTGGATACACCAACCGGTATTCGGCCTATACTGGGTCATGATTGGCTGTTAAGTCCAGACTCTCGACCAATCGGATCTTGGCTTGATGCCGGACCGGCAAGCGTCCCGAACTTCTGGCTAATCTTGTGCAGAGTGGGCTACTTGGCCATAGCAGCACCTAACTGCGAGCGGCGAAGCGGGATCTGTGTCGAATTCTGCTTAACACTGATACCCTGCGGCGGTACCCTGGCGGTGCCGTGCCACAGGCTAAACACCTGGCGTTGTGCAATGATGTGACTAGCTCCTTCTGGTGCGAATTGACGTCCCACAGCGGAACAGTTGCGATTTCAGAGGACGGTTCCGATAAATTCTTTGAACTTTGGCTTTCGTGAGCCTCAGTGGCTATGCTAGTTGTCCACCGCTTACGCAACTTAAAGATCGAAGGGAGAAGTGGCTCTGCGTGAGGGCATAATCAGAATCTGATAAGGTGTTCCAAAAGGAGCGGCTGCTGTTTGTTTCCCCATGCCACCTGTAGCTGATCCCAATGTGGTCGATTTTGGTTGGCACGCTGTTCGAAACACTATTTAACTAGACAACTTCGGTTGAAGTGGTAGTTAGGACTACGTAAAAACATTCTGCGGCTAGCATACAACTTCAACGGTTGTTCGCCATTGTCCGGACCTATCGAGGTCAACCCGAGGTGACCACCCAAATAGGCCTCAGGTACTCAATTGTAAATTCAAATCTCTGGCAACGGCAATGGTATCTGAGTTTTTAGCCTCGCTGTAACAGGACACTCCAGGCCCCCTAAAATGATCTTTGATGGTTTCAAAGCTACAGTCGCTTGGGGCTTTAACCGAAAGCGGTCGACTTCCCGGTTGTGAGATTCCCTCACGGACGCTGCCTGATGAACCTCATAGGGGTTATTATCAACGGATATCTAATGAGACAAGAACCCTTTCGCCTGGTGTCTCAGGACTATTCCGACCCCTGCAGAGCCTACTGCAGCAGTCTCTGGACCAGAAAGCCTGCCTAGAACGATTTGGCGCTTTGCTCAGTGGCTACTTGGATCTTGTTTCTGATACGCAGCACACATCATTGCCAAGCGAGTCTAGCGTGCGAACGTGAGTAGCCTGTTCAGCTTGTCTTGAAAGCAACCAGATAAACTGGGCTTCAAGGCTTGGTTATCACTAACGAGAGACACTTCGTTGATCAGGTAATAATTAACGCTCCCTTGGGGCATAGCGACCACTGTGTGCTGACCTTTGATTTCATCTGCTATTGGGCCAGAAATCCCGAACCCCAAATGTGGATTCGAAACTTCTGCCTTGCAGACTTTTCAGGAATGCACATCTTTCTTGACCAAGTTAAACAGGGCCTTGACAAGGTTGGATGTGGCGAGGACGCTGGGACTGAATATAGACCCGCATAGTGATCTCTATAGGACTCAGATACCACTGTTGGATCATTCCTGGGTTCCCGGTTCCTGTCCCTCAAGGAGAACGCGGATGGCTTGTTTCTGCGGCAATGTCTCCTGTATTTGAACAGCATATTTCTGTTTTTCCGGGCGAGGTCCAGAATGGTGGCTTGTTTTTGTATGTTCCATTGGCGTATTTCCGATTTACGGCGGTTCCGCATTTTGCGAAATGCCAGCTCATCTCCTGTGTCTTCTGTAGTCAACTTCTTGAAAAATAGTTGAGACCTCTTCTCCAGAAGACGCCGGATCCTTTTGGGTAGCTTACGGCTCATCCGACTGCGTGCTGGTTTTTTTGGACGAACTTCGCGTCAGCCTCTTGAACTTTCTGGACGATAGTCCTATATAAGTCTTCCACTAAGGCTGGTCCCTGTTTAACTTGGTCAAGAAAGATGTGCATTCCTGAAAAGTCTGCAAGGCAGAAGTTTCGAATCCACATTTGGGGTTCGGGATTTCTGGCCCAATAGCAGATGAAATCAAAGGTCAGCACACAGTGGTCGCTATGCCCCAAGGAGCGTTAATTATTACCTGATCAACGAAGTGTCTCCTCGTTATGATAACCAAGCCTTGAAGCCCAGTTTATCTGGTTGCTTTCAAGACAAGCTGAACAGGCTACTCACGTTCGCACGCTAGACTCGCTTGGCAATGATGTGTGCTGCGTATCAGAAACAAGATCCAAGTAGCCACTGAGCAAAGCGCCAAATCGTTCTAGGCAGGCTTTCTGTCCAGAGACTGCTGCAGTAGGCTCTGCAGGGGTCGGAATAGTCCTGAGACACCAGGCGAAAGGGTGGAGGACTTCAGGGGCTACGGTTGACCACACCGAGAAGGAGAGAATCGGACCCGCGCAGCGGGACTTGAAGCCACAGTGCATCACAAAAAGGTGCAGGAGTGGTATCAGAGAGGACAATCGGGATTGGCAGGGCCGCATGTAAGTATAAAGCAACCCCACCAGCTCTCCCTCGTTTTGAGTCAGCTCGAAAAATAGAGTAGCCGTCTATTGAGATCTCCGCGTCAGAGACATCTGGTGTGAGCCAGGTCTCTGTGAGTGCGATAATGGACGGCTGTTCAAGACAAACTGACTGTTTAATATCGCAAAGTTTGTTGAAAAGGCTAAGGCAATTTGTGGACAAGCATTTCAACACTGTCTCTGCTGCCTCCGAAGGTGAGGGGCCGAGAGTTGTGTAACCAGGGAGGTTAGCAGACTAGCAGACTGCACAACGTATACTGACGCCCAAAACAAAGTCCTGGACAGGTATACCGCGCAGCATATACATAAGGTAAGCGGCAACATCCTTCTGGAAATTCTGACGCCTTCTGGATACACCAACCGGTATTCGGCCTATACTGGGTCATGATTGGCTGTTAAGTCCAGACTCTCGACCAATCGGATCTTGGCTTGATGCCGGACCGGCAAGCGTCCCGAACTTCTGGCTAATCTTGTGCAGAGTGGGCTACTTGGCCATAGCAGCACCTAACTGCGAGCGGCGAAGCGGGATCTGTGTCGAATTCTGCTTAACACTGATACCCTGCGGCGGTACCCTGGCGGTGCCGTGCCACAGGCTAAACACCTGGCGTTGTGCAATGATGTGACTAGCTCCTTCTGGTGCGAATTGACGTCCCACAGCGGAACAGTTGCGATTTCAGAGGACGGTTCCGATAAATTCTTTGAACTTTGGCTTTCGTGAGCCTCAGTGGCTATGCTAGTTGTCCACCGCTTACGCAACTTAAAGATCGAAGGGAGAAGTGGCTCTGCGTGAGGGCATAATCAGAATCTGATAAGGTGTTCCAAAAGGAGCGGCTGCTGTTTGTTTCCCCATGCCACCTGTAGCTGATCCCAATGTGGTCGATTTTGGTTGGCACGCTGTTCGAAACACTATTTAACTAGACAACTTCGGTTGAAGTGGTAGTTAGGACTACGTAAAAACATTCTGCGGCTAGCATACAACTTCAACGGTTGTTCGCCATTGTCCGGACCTATCGAGGTCAACCCGAGGTGACCACCCAAATAGGCCTCAGGTACTCAATTGTAAATTCAAATCTCTGGCAACGGCAATGGTATCTGAGTTTTTAGCCTCGCTGTAACAGGACACTCCAGGCCCCCTAAAATGATCTTTGATGGTTTCAAAGCTACAGTCGCTTGGGGCTTTAACCGAAAGCGGTCGACTTCCCGGTTGTGAGATTCCCTCACGGACGCTGCCTGATGAACCTCATAGGGGTTATTATCAACGGATATCTAATGAGACAAGAACCCTTTCGCCTGGTGTCTCAGGACTATTCCGACCCCTGCAGAGCCTACTGCAGCAGTCTCTGGACCAGAAAGCCTGCCTAGAACGATTTGGCGCTTTGCTCAGTGGCTACTTGGATCTTGTTTCTGATACGCAGCACACATCATTGCCAAGCGAGTCTAGCGTGCGAACGTGAGTAGCCTGTTCAGCTTGTCTTGAAAGCAACCAGATAAACTGGGCTTCAAGGCTTGGTTATCACTAACGAGAGACACTTCGTTGATCAGGTAATAATTAACGCTCCCTTGGGGCATAGCGACCACTGTGTGCTGACCTTTGATTTCATCTGCTATTGGGCCAGAAATCCCGAACCCCAAATGTGGATTCGAAACTTCTGCCTTGCAGACTTTTCAGGAATGCACATCTTTCTTGACCAAGTTAAACAGGGACCAGCCTTAGTGGAAGACTTATATAGGACTATCGTCCAGAAAGTTCAAGAGGCTGACGCGAAGTTCGTCCAAAAAAACCAGCACGCAGTCGGATGAGCCGTAAGCTACCCAAAAGGATCCGGCGTCTTCTGGAGAAGAGGTCTCAACTATTTTTCAAGAAGTTGACTACAGAAGACACAGGAGATGAGCTGGCATTTCGCAAAATGCGGAACCGCCGTAAATCGGAAATACGCCAATGGAACATACAAAAACAAGCCACCATTCTGGACCTCGCCCGGAAAAACAGAAATATGCTGTTCAAATACAGGAGACATTGCCGCAGAAACAAGCCATCCGCGTTCTCCTTGAGGGACAGGAACCGGGAACCCAGGAATGATCCAACAGTGGTATCTGAGTCCTATAGAGATCACTATGCGGGTCTATATTCAGTCCCAGCGTCCTCGCCACATCCAACCTTGTCAAAACGTATCTACGAACGGCCTCTAACCGACTTGGTTTTCACGGTGGAAGACATTCGTCAACTCCTGCACAAGATCAACCCATTCTGCGCGTTGGGACCCGACGAAGTCCACCCAAGGATCCTGAAGGAAACGTCGTATGCACTGGCAACTCATTTCCATCCGCCGTTTCGTCAGTCGCTTGACGAAGGTCACCTTCCCTCTGTTTGGAAGGAAGCGATTGTCACGCCAATCTACAAAACTGGTGGCCGACTATCACCTGACAGCTACAGGCCTATAAGCCTCACTAGCGTGCCATGCAAGGTGATGGAACGCATTCTGAAGCGAGCCATTCTAGATCACCTTACCTCCAACAGCTTGATTTCTCTAGTTCAACACGGATTTCTCCCTAACCGTTCCTGCGTGACGAACATGCTCGTATTTATGAACAGCTTAACCCAAACCAAGGACGAGGGACTCATCGGATGCCATATTTTTCGACTTCTCAAAAGCATTTGATCGAGACCCACACGTCCCGCTGCTCCACAAACTCGAGTCTTACGGGATTCAAGGGAAAATCCTAAACTGGATCAAGGCATTCCTATCAGACAGCTCATTTCGATTGAAAGTAGGCTCGACCTACTCTTCTGCAGCGCCGGTCTCCATTAGAGTTCCTCAGGGCTCCGACCTCAATCCGGCTGGCCGGAAACCATCACGACTGAGACGGATGCAAGACGAATGAGGTTGCTAGTCCCAGCCAATCGGCCCTCAAGGTTTGGGGAGAGGAAGAAGAAAAAGTATATGAGGGAGGAAGAACGGAAGTGGAAGCAGTCGCTTTTGTCGCCTCCCCATTCTGCTTTATGCAATAGATGAGACGATTCGGCCCATGACACCACTTGTCAGCCGATGTAGCGTGAGAGTACTTTAGCTGCCGTAAACATGAGTGAACGTGGACTGGGATACTGCCATGCTGCTCAAACTTAGATGGGAGAACGATAGAGTCCTAAACCAAAACCTTTGACCGAGAACGGTGACCCAAAGGCAGCGGTGGTTGGCAAGAAATGTTAGTGCGTTGCAGGTCGCCACACATGTTCTTATTCAAAAATTGGACGATCAGAAAGTTGTGTTGATCAGCTCCACAGCCATTAAACAACCTGCCATGAGAGACTCGGCGAATGTTGCCCCGAAACCCCTCCCCCATTGAGCACAAAATGGTTCCACCGGGAAGCCCGTGGTTCGAACACAACCTCAGAACCTCGACTTCGCCTGTCTAGACTTGTGCGACCTGGCGATACCTCGGCCCTCATACTTCCTTCGAGTGACATTGCGGCTATGCACCGAAGGGTATTACAGCTGAACGATTATTATTATTGCTATTGTTATAGTATATTTAGGCTTGCGCAACTTGGCCTTCATGAATAGACTGGACCTTACCGCAGTATGGTTATTTGTATGCCTCTATGACTCATTCAGCTATCCTGGTCCGTGCGAAACTCGCGGAGTCCCTCATACCAGGTTAAGGAGTCTTTAAGGCTCGGATCACCTCAATCTTCTGGTCCCCCAGGTTCGTGTTCGGGATGTGTGGTCACTCGTTCTTTGATGAAAAAACTTAATACATCAGCATTTCCCGCCAAACTTCGTTGCCTTACTGTCGGACTTTGGAGCCAAACACCTAGGTTGAGGAACCTAATGGTCTTGCTGTCTAGGTTTAGATGCCCTAGTCACATTCCAACCCATTCACTGCCGTTGTACCTAAAATAATGTGATGCTGCGGTGGTTTGGTCGTGTATTGCACATGCCGAAAAGAATGCTGTTCTCCGTGCCCAGTTCGGAGTGGTACAAGCACAGAGGTGACCAGCAGCCTAGAAAAGGGTATAAAAGAGATTACGAAGAGTCTGGGAATTTTCGGTGTGACTGACCATCCAGGATGGAATCCGTCTGATCCCCCTGTGCACGGTTGGAGGCAATGCAAAATATGGCTGCCTATCGAAGTCCATGACGTTGTTATCAGTTTCCACCCAGAGTGTCTGACCGAGTGTTTGAAATGTATAGGCACCTCAGAATGGTTGTGGTAGACTAGCACTAAGTCCTTTTCACAACCGCCTATTCTTCTCTTCACAAAGCTGGCAAACAAATTTTTGGTTGTACGGCAGTGAAGCATCGGTGGTGAACATTGATGATGTGGTGTCGATGGTGATGAGCAACACTGGAATATCTCAACCTTCGTACTTTCTTCCGGGTAACATAGCATCTGTGCACCGAAAGTGTTACGATTGAACGACAAATGCAGCTCAGTGGGTCAGGGAGGCACACAACTCGTCACACCGTGGTAAGGTCCAGTCCGCGAAGGGTTCTTTTTACATAACCACGTGAAGGGTGGAAGAGAGCCAGAGACGGTCAAACAGTGACTTGGCAGGGAAATATGAAAGCCGTTACCAGCAAACTCAACTGCGCTGGTCATTGCCGTCTTCCTGGATGGGGACCCCGAGACGGGCCACATCAATGGTTAGAGACATTGTCAGACATGGTCCAGTCGCGCCCTCAATGGCGCTCGTGCATCCGAGTTATTGCCTTCAATGCATAGCCCCCTTCCCAATTCCCCGACGTAACAGCCCATTGACAGTGGTGCATTTACGCAGCTCGCGCCTCCAATGCGCAGCTGCCTACCCCACCTCCCCAAATCACCGGTGAACGAAACCGTGGCAGCTACAACCATTGTAATACAACTACGTGGTTCTTACAGCTGAAATGATGCTGATGATGATGAACCGTCTTGGTGAGGCCAATCCAAAGATGCTGGCGCGCTAATTTTCTCCACCACTTATCTCAATCCATTGGATGACTAACTCCGTAAAAGCGCTGGGTGCCTCGTGCTCTCGAATGGCACACCCTAGGCATTGTGGATCTATGGCAGATCGGCACTTACTCGCTGATCCTATCGTGAAATTTCCGACTGATGGAAACACTATTCGTGGTTCAAACCCCACCTCGAATGAACGAGGAGCTCAGTAAATTGTGATATAAAAAACGTTCAGCTGTAGCACCCTTCTGGTGCCTAGCTGTCATGCCACCCGAGGGAAGCACGAGGGTTGAGGTACTGCCAGGTTGCCCAAGCCTAGGCAAGCGAAGTCGAGAGACAGAGGTTGGGTTCGAACCAGGACCTTTTGATCAGTGAATTCGCGCTCTAACCACTTGGGCCATCTTGCCCTAAAGTGTGATATAGGAACTAAGTTGTCCCAGGAACCTCTTCCGTCCCAGCTATCTCCCCGGTACGTGCAGTTTAGTGCAGTCAGTTAGTTACAAGCCCTTTACCAAGGGACATTGTTTCGAACTCTCGCAGTTTCTCGTGCCGGGGATAGGAGGGATGGCAGGAAAACAGTCACACGTTGGAGGAAATAAGGTCGATTTTATTAAAACACGATTACTCACCTCTATAGTGGAGTGGGGCTGCTACATTTTGAAGGCAACAGCTTTAGTGCATACCCACCAGAGGTTACAAGTTATGTATACTTGTTTGTGATGCACGATCATCCTCCCTTGACTCATTTGGTGAAGCGGAATTGTTTTTTCTTGATGTGTCGAAGACATTAAATCGCGTCTGGCCTGATGGCATGTATGGTCTGGATCCCAACTCGCCAAGATGGTTTAGAAGTTTCCTTGACGAGCCTTGACAGCTTTGTCTTGCGAAACTGACAAACCAGCGTGGAAATTCTTCAGGAGTCTGTTCCCTTTTACATCCGCGACCTACTGCTGTCTGTCTTCTTCCATATTCGCATCATGGGCCACGCCGTCTTCGTATCACCGTTCTATACACATTAACACTCGCCGATTGCGTGAACATCGTGTACCAGGCATCACAGCAGTGAACACTGTCCTCTTTTTTGGGCGCTTGATTTCCAACACCATTTGCCAGTTCCCTCATACCTCTCACAACTCCCTCCAGTAGATTGAACTTCTTGCTTTGAGCTCGAAAATGCTCCAACCCTGCCCTGCCTCATAAATTTCAAACCCACTGTGGTAGAGATATTACTATCGTGTCCGAGGTATGGGTTTGACTTCATATCTTGCACTCGTTGATTCTATCCTGCACGCCTCATTGCTACACCCCCTTTGGCCGATAGCTTTCGCTGTCAATATATGACCGATCTTGTTGTGTTTTATAGTTGATATCGGAATTTGTTCACATGGGCTCTCCTTTTCCATTTCTTCACCTGTCTTTCGATTGCACAGTCTGCGTAGACGCTTCCAGCCATCTTCTCTCCCCCACTGCCTCTTCCTCATGCCCCACGACATCTCTGGACCTCCCTATCACAATTGTTTCCGACTTCTCACAACTTCTGACGGTCGCTGTGCATCTCCTCAGTCCATAATGCTCTTTCTTGCGTGTCTTGCCATTTCTGCAAAGAGCATCTGACCATTGAATCCCCTTCCTCTACTCTTTTTTCCTGCGCAGTATGAGAATCTTCTCAGTCTACAAGTAGTCACTTCAACCGTACGCCACTACAATTTCTGAACATTCCGCGATTTGTTTTTACTCAGTGCTGTACTGGAAGTCCACCTTACACATTCTACATCGATTTTCACCATGGACTTAGTAATGTCAAGCTTAACCGTTGAGTTTCCTGAACACTCGAATTTTCGGTCTGCTGACTAATAACAGACCACCATTTTTGCTAATACCTGACCTCTTTCTATATTTCTACTGTAGCAATTAACTTCATAATAATTGTCATGTCTGGATTCGTCGAACGTGTTTCTCAGTATCAGGTAGTGGAGGAGGGATGCAAGGCTGCCAGTGCGGCCTATCAGAATATCAAGAGTAATGAACATCTGGGGACAATTTTTGCCAAAGTCGAATCTGCAGCAACCTCTCTAGCCGCTATAATGAAGCCCGTTTTGGATAGCCGTAAGTCATTTGATCTTGTTCGGATCTGATTCTTCATCGTTGATTCGTGACACAATTTGTTGTGTGTGTATGTGTGTGGGACACTATCCGACAAATCGAATACTGATTGAGCTGATTAAGCTGAAGAACCTTGTGGTTATTTGTGACGGCTCCCACGAGCATGCAATTCACTCCCGAAGACACCGGTAGTCAGAAACCTTTGCCTTATGGAAGTTCTTTTCTCCACCTTAGTCTGCACACTTTATGCAGTTTGCTACGTGCGTACATGTTGTAATTCCTCTGTTCTTTTCGTACGCTGCGTCAGCATTTTGACTACATCTCTGCGCCTCCCCCCTCGACACTGGCTTTCTTGAAAACGCACTGCTCCGAAGGCCGTGAAACCTTAGTTCTGTATCTACAGTTCTACTAGCACATTTGAAGCAGAACGCGACATTAATTTGCTGCCTACTGGCTTTAGGTGCGTTGAATAGCACCGATGTTATCGTGAAAAATTAACTTACGTCTGTTTTCCTGAAATTCTGTATTTTTACATTACGCAGCAACTTCCATTGCATATTCTTAGCTTATGAATCCTTTGCTCGGTGTGGTTTCTCGGTATGTTCTTGGGGTTTTCACGTTACATTGCTGGAGCAGGTGTCTCCTGTCTTTGCACAAGTTGACTGTCCGGGCTTAAATGATGCTAAAGCTGCCGTCTATAGGACCAGTTTTCCTTGTGTTTTTCTATGACACAATCTTTGTCGGATTTTCCGTTATGAAGAGAAACTATTTTGGGTCCCTTCGAGCCGGAGCCATCACTGGACGTGGGTCAGAAATGAGGGCAAGATTTCGCTCGATCGTATTATGTGCGAAGGAGTGATTTCGACACATGCAGCTGTGCACTACCGTCGTCCTCCTCACACCGATGATATTACCATCTTACAACACTAAAGTGTAGGTAGGTTGGGCGGACATGTGCTTACCTGGCATCAGCAGCTAAAGCTACATCAAGTACAAATGCTCCAACAAACATAAGGTGTATGGATTCGTTGATGTTGGTGTGTGAGGCACACGAATGTAACCTTCCCGACAAATTTCACATTCCCTCCAGTTTTTCAAGCAATCGAGCGCAGTTTTTATCAGCATTTGCCCGTGCGTAACAAATACTTTTCTACCAGCTAAAGTAGGCTGGGCTTTTTTTTATAGGCACCTTTGAAAACCATTCCATTTTTTAGTCGAAGTAATTTAATGACTGGGCAGTCAATCTGTCTCCTTTGGGAATGGCAGCCTTCTACTGACTCACCAGCTTATGTGCATGCGTTATTATGATGGGATTGAAGTCTTGAACTCTTGTGACTTCATCGTAGTAACTGTAGGCTGAATGTGTCTTCAGTACATCTGGATAATTGCTGTCGGTGCCAGCGAGGTGAATTTCACCTCTTCAAATGCTATAGCTTGTTTGGTGTAGTAATCACTCTACCTTCTTTTTCCAACCGAACCGATACATTTGGTAGAAATCGCTCACAAACTGGATGAAGTGGCTAGCCGTCAAATACTGGATCGCGTCGAATCACTATGCCCAACTCTGAAAGACACTTCTACGGAACAGCTTCTTGGTCCTGTGGCCAATCGCGCTTTGACTTTGGCGGAAACTTGTGCGGATTATTGCCTTCCGGAAGACCAGGTGAGTTTTGCGACAGATTTGTTTGCCTTCTTAATTTTATAAGTGCTTAACGCCAATTCCTTATTGTTTTTCTGGCAGCTGTACCTTAGGTATGTCAAATAAAAAGCGCACCTCGGAAGTCATGGTCATTTAATTTGAAGTCAACCATTAGAAATCGTATCTTGTTACAGGGCCCAGAAACAAGGGGGCTAAAGCCGAAATTCAGTAAACCCATACCTAACTTCGGTGCACCACTTTTTCATTGCACTGTGGTCTGGTTATAGTGTTTTGTCGCTTTTTTGATGCTCCGACGACAGCCGAATCGATGACCTTTAAGCTCACCCATGACAAGACAGATAAGTATGTCGACGACCACGTTCAATCGTGTATCTTTTGGGTGTCCAACTCTACTTCAAAAAATAGGGACGAGTGGACAATCGGATTTATGAATGGATGGGAGTGGAAAATAGACAGAAATTAAGAGGCAATGGTCGAACTTTGCTAAATGAGTCGCAGTGGACTGACGCTTTGTAGTCACATTATGGTTTGTTTTTGTCTGTCGATTTCAGCGATGATCAGCCGACGACCACACCTAACTGCGCTCAGTTGTACAGAGAAACGAGGCCCAAATTCAGGTTAGAATATCACGAGTTATGGAAATAGCAAGTTGTTTTGTCCTCTTGATATTGATCACCAAGACTTTTCGTTCATCGACTAGTTGGTGGTATAAGGCTGCCAAGAGCCAATATGTTCAGCCTTGCTTGACGCAAGTAATCACTTAGGTTCATGGCAGAATACACTTATTTGCCGATAGTCTCCATCAACCTAAGAAAACTTGGGTTCTTTACACCTTTTGAATTGTCCGATGTCAAGTCCATCCAGAAGTAACTAAAAAACAGCTATATGTACGAAACCGTCGGTGATTTTCTCCGGAATTCCAACAATCATTGTTTTATTCACAGTGTCTCACTTTCCATGATCTCCGTCGAAGTCCACCTTCCGGCTACACGAGTCTCATGGATGACTGCCTACATAAATTGGTTTTGTTCCTCATTTTAGACCGTACTCTCCCCTGAATTGCTATCTCAGTCTCTCAGGTACATGTTTTTCACTCACCTAACAGATTCCACATCAAGCTGGAGTCGAACTTACTCGGACAGAACGACTGAGTCGCATACAGACGCGCGCTAAGAACCAAGCTCTTCATATGTTCCATGCTTCAGTTGGTCGAGCGCACGAACTGCTGAGTGGCCTGGCTATTTCAGGATCCGAGTTATCTCAGAAGCTCCCAACTGCTACTATTGCAAGCACTTTGAGTCAGGTGATGTCTGTCCTGACTTTTGCCTGTGATACCGCTAAATCTGTGAGTTTTCCGATCATTTTGCATGGTCTGGACACCATCAGAGAACAAACGAACAAACTAGACAAGCAACTGAAAGAGGTAAGAATGTCTACTATCACACGCTATGGCCACTAAAACACCGTAGGTACTTTCACGGTTCATTGTTCATTTATGGAGTTTTCTGGTTGTTTTCCTATCTTGCTTGTACGTTTGGCCATTTTGATTTCATTTTCTGCTGTTTTGAGCTTTTTGTTAATTAGTCCTTATCACTTGCTGGCCACCCTGATTCAAGTTGAGTCTAACGATTTCTTCACTATAGCAACATGACATTGTCGTCTGACCCCGTATTCATGTCAGCTAACAGTCAGATGACTCCGACATATGTACCTTGTATAATTTAGTCAATAAAACGAGAAAAGATTACAGGCTTTTGAACGTGATATTTCGTAGTTCACGTTTTTACCATTTCCATGAACGTAACATTGTTATGTGATCTGAATTCTATCATGTCTTGCGCGTCATGGAACCACGTATCACTTTTTTTGCTATCATCTTGACAATCGTCCATCCCGCTCTCACAGAAAGGCACACTCAATTGGCTAGATTTACAAAATGTTCTCCAAGGATTGGACAAACTACGGACTTACTTGGAGGAACAGCCGAAAATTGAACAACTGGAGCTCCAAGAAATACCGTCGCATAGTACTGGGATTCCGTGTACTGTAAGTTACTATTAGTAAGCTCACATGAAGCATCAGAACTTCTGGTTTCTCAATTTCGCCCAGCTGTTTTCATGGATTTATTCTTGTAAGCGATTGTCGGTGTAGTGAAAAACTCCAAATAGGGGCATTTTGAAACCCCTCTAATGATTGGGGACACCCTGCCAACACAGTACAAGGGGCGTGAAACGCAATTATGAGGCCGAAAAACCGATTTTAAGGGGTTACTATGTTTCTTATTATTAGTCATCTACCCGCTACCCGTTGTTCACTCCGACCGGTAAATTGTATGTAGAGCAACCTGAGGCTTTCTTTACACTGATGTGAAGCTACCAGGCCACACAGACCCCAAGATTAGCCCGGTGCCGTACAAGCTGCTGACACTATCGGTGAATAATGATACGGATTTTGGAAACTGTCCTCCAACCAAACAGCTGAGTTTTTCACTGAAGTCGAATCTGGGTTTCTATTATTCAATTAACTAAGGTCTATTTAAGTCAATACTGTAAGCTGATATCGACCAACCCAAGTACCGCTGAGTCAGTCATATAGTGCACTATCAGGAACGGACATATCTGAATATTTAATGGCACATGCAGAAGGTAGCGCATGATGCTGTGTAATCTAATAAAACTGCATGTTTTCTCATTTCCATGGAATGAAGATAGTGCATTTGGATCGAGTTCTGTGAACACAGCACTTTCGGCAACAAACTTTAAAGACAGAGCACCGGGTCAAAGCTAATCACGCCTCAAACTCAATCTGGCACAGGCCGTCATTGTTTTTCGTCACATCATGGTTTGTTGACATGACCGACCATCAACTAAAGTGAAATCTGCCGAGAAGCATCGTACATCTGTCTCATCCTCATTGTTAATCATCAACAGTATGCATCTCGTAAATCACCAGGGTGATTTGAACCCGCGACCTCCTGACTGAGAGTTGAAGCCTAAACCGCTCGGTCACAATCGGCTCACCTGCAGAGTGATTTATTCGCACCTAGATAGAATATAGCGTCACTCCTCCTTCAATGACATCACGTGGTCACTTGTTGATTGACCTCTAATATGAAAGGTTCACTCATGGGAATTACGCTTCCTTCCAAGCCGTTTATAGTTTGTTGGTAGTATAAGGATATTTGGAAATTTTTTTAACGGAGAGTGGTTTAGTCTTCAAGTACTAGGGGGGTTTGACTGGCGACTTCGTAAAATGTGCAGCGCTGATGGCTCTCACCAAGGCTGTAAATGCTTCTCGGCCTTTCGGCATAGATTAGTTTCAATTATAGGCGAAATCTCGGCTGAAATTTATGACTCTCCTCACGCTGTCAGCAAAGTAAGTTGCAATATGTTTTCTTTGTTTACTTATATTTGTGTACACTCTTAAAGGCACGATCTGACTAATGTGTGAGAGCGGAGACTTGCTACCTGGGGGTGGGGACCTTGGGAACCCAACTTACATACTGTCCTGTTGAGTCTGAACGCTTGCTTATTTGGGTAACCGCAATGCAATGGACTCAATCGAGGTGCGATTACTCCCCGAGGTTGGAAACAACGGCTGTACGCATTGGAGCAATCCCACCATCTTCAGTTGAGTGATCACCATACATGCACAAGTTTGCGAGAAACTGAATCCGGAAGGATATCCCTCTTTTATTTCTTGAAAACTGTCTGGGACCGATCGAAAAGTCATCGTCTCAGAAGGTCATAGCAAGCAAACCACTGACCATTCAAACCCTTCTGTCTTCCGCCTTCTTTTCAGATGACAAACTACTCGAATAAAAGTAGGTAACTCGTCCATATGAGACGCAGCAAAACAGTTACGGGTCACCGAATATCATATCCAAAATATTGTCTTGGGAGAACTTATACTTACATCTACGAATAAATGGAGCTCTGCAGACTATACTCTTGAAAATGAATACGGGCATTGACACATGGTTCTTCCATGCCCATGGAAGAAGCCTTACAGCCTTCCGTACACAAACGCAGGAGGAAGTGACGGAGCTAACACTCTAAGATACATACATTTTGCTCTCATTGGTGACCATTCCGTAAGTTTCAGGTTCCGCCATAATATCTTGGAGTAAATAGTGTTTAGTGATGCAAATAAAGAGCAACTACGGTTTATTCATTTGAGTTTCTTACCTGGTGGTCTGTACAGTATTGAAGAAACCAATATAATTTTCTGAGCGACCTGGCCAAAAGTCTTGCGTGGTATGACCCTAAGAGTTCTCAAAAGATGTGCCCTCACTTTCAAATAAAATTATCAGATTTTCGAGATTGACAGAGCCATGCGAAACAAACGTACAAGTGAACACAATGGAAGGATAGTATGGTCTGGATAGTTTGAAGATTTTCGAAAGATATGCCTCGTTTTGAGTACCTGAAAAGTTACTTAACCCAGTTTTATAACACAGGACAAAAATCAAGACCGTTACAGGGTATTTGGAAACATGTCAACAACCGCTGGTCTGTCAAACCGTGTGATGCGCCGGACACCCAATTCCGCTTTTGGGAACATCTGCCACGAGGAGGTAGTAAATGAATTTTCTTAGCAATGGTTACCGACTCTGTTCAGATCACCATGAGTTACAAGCGCCGTTTATTGCAGCGTCCAGGATTATGGGAAATCCGTTAGTGTTGTTAAGGCCTGTCCGCCTGTGATTAGCCGTTTACCTAGTTTTCTGCTTCATTACATTTACAGGGTGCCTCTAACGAAACGAACGGGACTCAGTCACACTAGACGATTTTTATGAATCATGTTCCTGAACTTCCATTGTGCCTTTGATTTGCCATCGCATTCACGTACAATCTAATTTCACCCGTGATTTGATTCATTTTGCTATGTGAAATTTGGCCAATGTTTATCTGCTTCATTTTTTAATAAAAAGCAAATTTGCTTTCTTTCTTTACGTCACCAATGAGAGTATGCATCTAACACATTCTTTTTGAATGGATCACGTGTAATCCAATTTTTCCGTCAACAGAATACAGTGTGATATCACAAATATCTTACCAAGTGAAACGTTAGACGGCCTTTGTGCAGCGCGTTCAGCATAAACGAGAGATCTAGCTAGATTCAGTTGATTCTCGCTAAAACCGAATTAGTCTAGTCCGTGACTTGCATGAAATTTGCGCTGAAGTAGAACTTAAGGTTGAAGGAAACTCGGGGGGTGAACCTTTTTGATGAGACCCAAGGAAGGCGAAATCTGCCATGTACTAGCGTGTACTTTTCAGCAATCTTATGAGTTTCGTCTTCGTTTAGACAAAATGTACTGCGATGTCTCGAATATCGTACCAACTGAGACGTGAGACGGGCCTTGTGCAGCACATTTAGTTGAACAATATCATAAACTGGATATTCAGTTGAGTCTCCCGTTGAAATAAAATTAGTGTATACCGACTAGCTTCAAGTTGAAATCGAGATTCTGTCCTGTAGATGAAGTGAATCAGTATGCTGAGGAGCGTCTTTTACCACCCTGATGTTGCTCGGCTGGCTACGATGTACTTTCTCGCAGAACACTGAAGACAGCCTCCGACTGTGCAGAAATATTCTCGTGGGAAATCCGCACATGGGTAGTGGATTTCTTTGATCCACGTTTTTGGCCGTTGGATTCCACTTAGAATGAATGATCAGCCAGAGGAGATTCTCGATCAAAGATCGCCTCGGGTTAACAGTACGGATTGTTATGTAGCTATACTCTTACCGTCTTTCTGCACTGCTCGCCAGAAAACGAACGTGGACCATTCAGCTACTGGTGTGCACATGAAGATGATTGAACAGTATTTTAATCTCTGGCTGTTTTTCTTTTTGACCCGTTTCTGAATGCATGCTTCGACCTTCGTCACGTTGACCGTTGTCTTCTTTTAAATCACGTCTCTGAGCACACCAGAGTGACTTGAGTTATTCACAACCAAAGGTATTGTACGCGGAGAAATGTGCGCACCATTAATAGATGTCAAAAAGTGTGAGCTGGATGCTCTCGTCGAAAATCCCTACTGATGAGCTGTCGCCCAAGTAAGCCATACCGTCTTTTAAAGTCCAGTTCAATTTACCAGTGTCCTTGAGTGCAGAATATGAAGGACACTTTAGTGTGCCCTATCAGCCGTTATTCAAAAGCACCTTTGGTATAAAGTGAGTAAAACGCCCCTTCATTGCAAAGGTTTGATAAGGTGTGACCATATATCCTTCCCAATCAACACTCAAATTTATTCCCAACATTCTTGTCCATGTGATTGTTGAGCGACCTGCGTGTATTTTTTAGCGGATTTTTTAGAACACTTCTCATACAAATAGGAGATACTTTCGGGGGAGATTTTGCCGGTTGAAGGGATGGATTCTCCAGATCCCATTTACAGAGAAAGTTATTTTTGGTCTGGTCAATCTGATGTTTAAATCATTTTCTTCGCCAATTTTATTTTTTTCCGCTACTTACCCAGGCTTACACTGTCGACAGAGGTCAAATCATGGTACTGCAGGACACCTTTTATCCCATTTTGCACCTGCTAGTGAGATTCTACGCAGGTAAAATTCCGACATACTGGGAGATTGACGGTTGCATTCTGTATGCCTTTTACGCGTGTTCCCATCGCGATCGCCCCAGGGTTGCGCCCAAACACGTCAATGCGCTTGAAACAGTCCCGAAGAGACTGGACCTTACAGCAGTGCTATGACCTGCACACCGTAAACCAATGGGCTGCACTGGAGGGTGTACATGTGGCACACACAGAGCTCCTCAAACTAGGTCAGTCAATACGTAGAGGTCTGACTAACAGTGTCCGGATCCTCCAGGTTGGGCACTGGAAGGTGTGGCTACTTCTTAAAAAATTAGGCTGCTCTGACGATCTCACGCCAACAACCACTGCTCTTCGGTTAGGCTTTTGAGCCAAAGGCTTCGGTGGATGACCCTAACTGTTCTCCCGTCTGAGTGGACGCCTTGGTAATATTACAGCCCAGGTACAGTCATCAGTTGAACATTTACACATATTCTCATGCTACACCGATCGTTGCGTGGTGTCATCAGCCGGGTCACCTCAATTGCTGCGTACAGTAGGGCGGGCAAGCGAAAGTGACTACTACTGATGTCTCCTTTTGCTTTTGCGTATTTTTTCTCTCCCTACTCATCCTGCTTCCAGTGACATCTCCGTAAGCCCATTCTTGAACACTGACACATCAATTTGCCTCCTATGGCCGTTAGCTGCAACGTCTACAGCTAACTCGGTCGCCACGAAAGCAGACAATTCTGAACCACTCTTCAAACCCCGACACTCAGTTCATCTGAAAGCCTTTAATGTTTGCACTCTGAAACAAGCTGGACAACAGACTGTTCTTGCATGTACGGAGGACTCCCTTTCTATTGCTAACTTACCAAAATCAAGTACTGAAGTTTCTTTCGGATATGACATCTCCTGATGTTGACTCTTACTGGAAGATGCTTGGTGCTTCGCTTATAAATTGGCGTAATCAACTAGATTTAAGCACTGGATCTCGAGCAACACTCTTGAAACTCGGACACGTTTTCCTTGTGGTATGTGTCTGGACTACAATACCATTCGACAAACTACTAAACTTCGAATGAAAGAGCATCCTTGCGGATGGTGAAGCTTTGTGGGTCTAGAAAGCTGAGGAAATGGAGGAGGCAAAGAACTCTGGGGCTGTGCGTAAATTATTCCAGCTGATATGCGCAACAGGCCTTAAATACGCCTCATTGATATAAACAACCCACACATCTGGTTGGGTGGAACACTTCCAATAACCCAGTTGTTCGGCTGGATTCCCGTCCCGCAGCATGGCTCTGGACAGTGAACCGAGAAGCCCCGACGGATTCGTTAATAAGCGAATGACTTCTGACCCTCAAACGTTGCCAAGTTGTTGGATCTGGTGAACCCTCACCTGCTTTGTTTAAAGGTGTAGGTCAAATCCTCAGTCAGAGTTGTCTAACTTATTTTCCTCTGGGTGAAAGAGACCGCCCCAACCAAGTGGAGCGAGTCGTTCGTAGTGCCCATTTTCAAAAAAGTTGCTCGCAGTGATTTTGGAAAACAGAAATATGGTAATCTCCGTCGTATTCAGACTCTGCTTAGCACATTCTACATCCTCTTACGAAGGCGCGTGAAGACGGGACGCGAGAAAAGCAAGCAGGGTTCCGGAAGGGAAGGAGCTGTGTGGATCATATCTTCACATTCCGTCAAGTGTTAGGGCAACTACAAGCGAATAGGCGCCCTACAATATTGGTGTTCCGTGACTTCAAGAGTGTATTCAATTTGTCGACCGGTTAGTTCTTTTCAACACGCTTTCGGAACAGGGTGTGCCCAAAAGTTATTAGATATCACTCACTGTTCGTATTCACATACTTGTAGGAGCGTGAGTGTTTTCGCTGATCTGCGCCACTTAGCATCAAAAGGGATGGTTTCTTTAGTGCTTTCTTCGCACATTTTATGCCTAATTCCAACAGCCTACTGAGCCGTAAATAGGCTTGATCAGCACTATTATCACTCAGCTATAGTCAGTTTACGGGCAGTAAACTAGTCTTATCCCTTATACCCCTTTCATCGTATTTTGACCAACTTTATTCATCTACTTTCTTAGATTCCTTGGGCTTTTATGGCAGTCGGTAGTCAAATAAGTCGGGGAAATGATGTACCGTGCTTACTACAATTATAATGGACCGTTTACCTTTCTTACTGCAAACTCATCTCATACTCCACCTTCCTGTGTTTTTTTAGGAAAGGTAAGCGTAATTGATTGTGTTCGTAAGGATCCTAACGATTTTCGGCAGATGACTTAGCCATTCTGGAGCACTTAGATGGTCAAATGGATAAGAGAGGTGAATAGTGAAATCCTATCCGAAGTATTCGCAAAAATGTTTTAAGTGACTGTCTCCGGTTGGAACCCGTTTTGTCCGTTCGACAATTCTCAATCAAAATGTAACAGCCTTCAACGCCGAGGCCCAATCACAATGCGGTCCGTATGGGGAAGTTTCCTTTCACCACAGGATAACCAAAGGTAAATATTCTAATTCACTCGTTCTACTCATCGAGCTGTTTGAACAAATTGTCACAAATGAGAATATTTTGTGACCGGGAGTGTTGCTAGTTAAGTTCACATCCACCCTTTGGCTCCTGTGCATTTGCTCCATTGTAGCGTTTCTCTCCTTCTCCGATTAATTTTATAGGAACGGTCAACCAGGACTTGTTGGCGGAGTATTCGAATGCTGTCGATTTGGTTGTGTTAGTCTCTGTGAGATAAAGTATGCTGTATCTTAACTGACACAATTGTTTTGTTGGCAGCGGTTACGATCAGACAGCAATGTTCGTGATAACAAGTCAATTAAACACGAGGGTCGTACGTGACAATTAATACGAAACAGAAGGTCGGATGCCACTGGATTGTCTTATGGCTGGCGCACACCCAGTCAACATAGTACATCAGACACGCAAATGTTAATTAAGCATGCTACTACAAGATGTCCAAACCCCCTGGGAATTCACTTTGTAATTTGCATACCAACGGCGCAGCACTGAGGCGATTGATCTTGGAAATTTCGTAACTTAGCTAGCCAGGCATGGCTGCCTGAAAAGCAACCGTGGAGTGTTAGTGGGATGTTATCGTATCATCCGTGAGGATGATCCTTTTGTATATTTGTCATCGTTATCTTACTTCACAAGCCATAATTCAAGTATACATAGGAAAAAAGTAGCACCGTAAATACACTTTGGCTAAGCCCATCATTTGCCTCTGGCCTACATACATTGTTTTTCTGGTGACTGCTCGTCAGTGACATTTCGAAGAAGAGTTAAGTATAGGCAAGACCAAAAACAGATTGGCACGCGACAACCTGAATACGCTATTATGAATAACAGAATCGTTGCTTCGAATTCTCTTTGTAAACTATATACTAAACTAAACGAAAGTTCTTAGTGGCCGATTGAACGTATAGCCTATAAATCATCTGTACTACAGCAGAGAAATTTGGGTACTATGCTCTGAAATAAGTTAATGTAATGGCTTGTTCGCGAAGTGGCAAAGTGCGATAATGCTGAACTCGGTTTTCCAATGAATTTGATATGCTTTACAGCGGCCTGTCTCTGAAGAAGAACAGATCATTTTCGGTGGTGCTCCGGAGAATATTTTCTTAGGAGAGGTGATCAGTTCGCTAAGCATTAGTGTCTTCACTGACGAATTCTGTATACCTGTGAACCAGTGAGTTCCATTTCACCCTAAATCACAATGAATCAGGTCTTCACGGAAACTAAAGTGTAAACCTCGTCACATGGAAACACTCATTGTCATCAGTAAAAGCCGTGACGGACCGTGGCAAAGACTTTGAACCATAATGTCATGCACAATCCTTAGCTCGATAGGATAAGTCATCTTCAGAGATTGTCTGGTCAATGCACTGCCTCGAAAACGTATAAGCTCCAAATATACAGTCGTATTTTTTCTCTTACTTGCTTCCGGTGGTGCCACTTCAGTAACTGCAGCATCGTTTCCGCAACTTCGTTTGACTGAAATACTTTGCCTTCGATTCTTCAGTACACACGAAGAGATAATCTGGTTAAAAACGTGCTGGGGAGTGTTTGCCAAACTTTGGAAAATAATCATGGTTCATGCCTTGACAGTGAACTGCGTTCGAATTAAAAACAGCTCAGTCAAATGGAACCTTTCTTCATTATTCATACTCACTGATGGAATAGCTCTTGGACAAATGACCCGGTGCGGCGGACCTTTTCGGGATCTCACCACGTTAATAAAACAGGCATCCCATCAAATTAAAACCCCGTAGCCTGTTATTCAGCCAACGTCCCAAGAAGGTCCGGGACTATTTCGATGGACAGTCTAAATGTTCACCAAAAGTCGAACTGTTTGCAATTCAGCGACCAGTTCCAAACAGTACGTCTTCTGCTAACTGCTTTTCCAGAAAATTTCGCTCTTCAGTCATGATGAGTTTCCAGTGAGATTCTTATTTGGGTTTGAGCTTCTCACAGACGAGAACACGGCGAAGTCGTCGAAACTAGTTTGTTCGGTGAGATTTGAAACTATGAACCTTTTAGCACATGGAAGGAGCTCAAAAACTAGCTAATAAATATCCATGCATCCCAACTGATATGGTATGTTGTAAACTGTGTGTTTCCTTCGGTATTTCGGGGACTCGAAATGCGGGTTTTTGTCATGAAGAGAACTTCAACACCACACCAGTCCGTGATCAAGCGTTTGTTATACTGGATTGGAGTGCGAATGTAACAAAGGAGTGAGAGTATCGCGCTATGGCCAAAATGACACAGAACTGTTTCTGAGTTGTCGGTCACACTAGGAATAGCTATAATCCATTTGAGTCTAAGTACATAGAATCGAAATATTAGGATACTCAGTGCAGTCACTAAATTTCATTTCCATCCATCAAACGCGACCATTTATTGGACAAACTACCCCATAGCAACATGTAAACTAAATGTTTGGTTTTCATTCTGCATTTATGCTCTCTAGATTTGACAGGTATCAATACTCAAGAGGCGTCAGGACACCCGGCTGCACGAATATTCCAGCGCGACTCTGTGAGTGATGTACAAATAAGGTTGTAGTAATTTTGCCTGGTCCCAGTAAGACCTGAATCAAGCTACCGTACGAATTGATATACGAGCAGCAAGATAATCATCAGAAAACGGGTTCGAGCACTACAACACAAATCAAGCATTCACGAAACAAAGTGAAATAATGAGGAATAACATACTTCAAGGTGCCCGAACAAAGGCCACGAACACTAAAGTCTTCGGAACCACATGATCAGGTCACTGTTTATCTAGTGGTTAAAATATGGATACATAGTGAAGTACACAGCAAAGAGAGGTCATTAAATTAAATGCTGCGGAAAACAAGGACAATAGATTATCGGGGCAACTAAGATCTCATCTAATTGGGTGGAGTAACGTGGTCAGAAGAGTCACAGAGCAACTGGATGGATTGAAGCAAAGCATATGAAAAAGCAGACAGATTTGGTATGAATCGTCTCTGACAGTGAAGTACCGGATAAGGCAATCGAATCGTGGCTGCTTCGGCTGCAGTTAACCACTCTTTGTATCAATACTAGCAATATGTGAGGTGCTCTACAGGTAACGCGGAACGACTCGTTCGGAATCATCACGTATTCGGTGTCATTAAAGTGTGTCGAGATTGAGCTTATCACCAAGCCACTGAGCCTAACTGCATCTGGGCAAGGAAATGTTTGCGTAATTTTTTGGCAGCTTGGTGAGTTGGGCGCCAACATATTCCGAAGAACAAGAGCGTGAGAATGAAAAAACAACGAAATTGCACATGAGGACCTGCATTTCCTATTTGTGATTGAAGCTGAGAAGAAGGTGGCGTAAAGCTGTAGCCGAAAACGTGTGTTGTAGGGATACAAACAAGTGAAAGCGTCTGCGCCTCATTCAATAACTACCACGACAACAATTTCATCTCGTATGCAACCTTACGACTGTACATGTCGATCTGCTTATCGCTTGGAATTTCTAATAAACTTAGTGCTGTATCAGTGTGGTCGTAAGAAGGCCACAATCCTCTTCCACACAAAAAATGTAATGCATGTGATTTCACTGTGATTCGAACAAGTTTCACTTCTATTTTGGGGAGCCGAAATAAAGATTCACGTGTGATACACGTCGCGGTGTGTATCGCGTGCTCCGGAAACAGAAGAGCGCCAACGAACTATTTACTGCTAACTCGGACTTTGTTCCACTTGGTTTACTTCGGTTCAGTGGAGATGCACACACACAACAACCACGACAACAACAATTTGATGTTTTTGGGTCACCAATTTTGCTGATTTGTCCGTTCACAATACAGGAACACAGTTGAAACTTAATCACGCTATGTAGATACAGGAGAATCAGAGTAATTTGTTGACTGGTGTGCTTCGTTTTGAAATGTGTCAAATGACCGCAGTTCAACGTATGTGCCACTGAGTGTAGATGGCGTGTGACCCTGGAGTAATAGAAATGCCACGACATTGAGACATGCACATCACCGCAATTATGCGTATGAAATATGCCAGTATACCCATAGAACAAGAGAATTTCACGAAAGTACAAGTTACAGTCAGTCGAGACGGCTTCACCCACCATGTTTGTCTGCAAATCCAATAGTGCCTGTTAGACACCTTAAACTGGTCCATCTGTTAGCACCAAACACACCGGATTTCTCTTCTGTTTTCCTTTTCCACACCGAAACGCAGACAATTTTCCGAGGTATTTAGACAATTCTAGTGTAACACAAATTACAGAAATCAATTTCGGTCACTATCTCATGCAGTGGATGACAGTAGAAAGCCTGCCGACAGTTCGCATCATTACAACATTCGCGTACAATACCTACCGGCTAAACCATTCATTACCTAGTAGCAACATCCACCTCTAGTCGTCACTCACTTGCCTGAATTGAATCGACATGAAAAATGTTTGGTCATAAACAACAAATATCAGTCAATACCGATACGTAGGTTGTCACGGCTCTTGCCTCCTATGGAGTAAATGCCAGCTAGTTTTCGATGCTGTTCAAAAAATAGACAAATTTGGTGACCACATATAGACCAATGTTCTCCAACTGAACAGTCATCCCTTGTCGAGGGGTTGACCACGGAAATCCTGTTTCTTGTGCTCCTGAATAACACCACACAAACTCGAAACTCAATGAATGGATGAAATCCGAATCGGATTTGCCGGTCAAGAGCTGTTAAAGCGATGGACGCATACGCATAGTTGCAAGGCAGACGGGCTGCGTGGGGCCAAATTTATTTTTACATGCAATTCCTCGGTGCTGGTGTGATCCGGAGAAAATGAGATTGGCGAGTGAATGTGCAGAGGCTTGTCGCAAGCTATCAGTCGGCTCAAGCATGGTTTCATGATAATTGACACCTACACGAGTTACCTGTTTATCAACAATCATCAAACTAACGACCGATGCCAATCATCAAGTCGTTTAAGTTTCAGCGTAATACCGCACCATGCAGGTATAACCGGGATCCGCTCATCGCCACGCCATTAAGGTAGTAATGGATAGTCTGGTGGTATTCCTTTAGCCGTACAACAGGCTCTCCTCTTGCCACCTGTTGATTGATGGCTTTACGCTTAAGCATAAACTTGATTGGTCGGATGGGGAGATTAGACCTACTTTTACTTTCATCGACGGTACGTAGATGATATTTTTGTGTTTGTATCAAACAGTTTTCAAACAAACACTATCGTAAACAATTTAGCTAACTAACACCTCCATTCAGTTTAGTTGTGAAACCAAAAGAGACCACACATTTCACTTCTCGAAAGTTAATTTAGTTAGGTTATCCTAGTATCCTAGGACACAATTGAATCCACCTACGACACTGATGTAAACTGACAGAAGAACTGGTAACCCAACCGCGAGCCTTGGACTGGTGAATCCCATATATATATATATATGCATATATATATTCTGGTTTAGGTGGTGGTTCTTACTCAATTGACGGCAAGATTTGTCCATCACCTTCACGAGGACCATACTAATCAAGTGACAAGCAAACCATCTACACTTGTTTACTACTGTGTGGCGTCGATGGTCGAGTGTGTTGTTTACCTCCGGGTGATCGTGTTAGAGTATCGTGAACTGTAAACGCTGAAAATTGTAATCACTGACACCCTCCCGTGGTAACACTATCCTTATGGCATGCAGCTGGTTCACCGTGATTTGCTGTGAATCTCCTTATTCACAAGTGGTAAAACAGAACGCAATCACGTGTCACCTTCGGACACACTTGTTATGATTAAACACATGGAGGAACGGTTTATTACCACCGCGTAAAATTCGAGATGAATATAGGCAAGTAATCCTCTTAGTTTTAACTGATGGCAGCACAAATTTGGTTTTGTAGACATCAAGACGGTTACCAAAACTGTTACTTAAGATAGACCAGTTACAGATGTTAGTGATCAACAAATATTCACAGAAAGAATGTTTTCATGGTGGTGACAGCGCGAAACTTGTACTGCACAATCCTCCAATTGGTTGGGCAAATTTGTGGCCCATAAATGTTCAAGTTCAAGTGACAGCGCGAAACTTGTACTGCACAATCCACCAATTGGTTGGGCAAATTTGCGGCCCATAAATGTTCAAGTTCAAACCTGGTAAGGGATCCGGTAATCACATCATGGGTTCGAAGTTATAGTGTTTTTTTAACAGGACTGATATTGTCGACCCTCCTGAATTGACGACTCCCTGAAAATACCCAAATTGAATGAGCGTCAAAAGAGTGGATGACGAAACGAGATTTTGAAAACGATACAGAGCACTGCGAGGAAGATCATAGTAAATATGCTGTCCCGGAGAGCATCTCTTTTGCCTCTGAAGGCAAATTGCAACATCTACGACCTTTCTCACAGTTCACAGCAACGTTGAAGCTACCGTACAACCGACCAACAAGTTCGACAGGTCATACAAGTAGGGGATAACCCATTGGACTCTACAGCTTGAGGCCCGCTTATTATTGAAGGGATCCACCAACTTAAATCTTAGTGTCCTACAAATGTGCGGTGCCGTCCACTCCTAACGCTGCTCCTGGCACTTGCAACTGAGCGACGGTGGAGCAAAAATTGCAGGCCCTTCAACTAAATGACGTCGGATTCTCGACAGAAGCCTGTTCTTATAATCCCAGAGGAGTCGTGCCCTTTTCCGCTATTACTCGACCGCCTCCCCTAAAAGGAAGTGAGTGGATGAACCAAGGCAGTCAGAGACCAAGCATTCTGCTACCAAGGCTTTGTCTAAAGTGACGAAATCAATCAAAGTGAGTCAGTTCCGAGTGAATCAATTTTTACGGGTAACATGGGAAGGCTGGACACAACATCTGGATCTGGGCTTGAAGTAACTATCATCTACCTAGACTTCTCTAAAACTTTCAGAAAGGTACGCAACACATCCTACAAGCAAGACTGTTACAACGCTCACTCTCGCAATGTATAGAAGACTCCCGGCCAACAGGCAGAGTGCGGAAGGATGTCCGTTTCCCGTACCCATCCATCTCCGGCATTTGACATTTTTGACATCCACTCTATCACCACAGTTTAATTAGTTTAACGATGACACCAAGATTTCGAAGAACATACGGACGACTAAGAACTAGACTGTATCGTAGGAAGGCCCCAAATAGCCTATAAATAGTCCGCTGACAGCCGTCTGCGTTTTGCTAATAGAAAACGTCATTTCCCTCCACTAAGGTACACTCTAGTCTCACACCAACACATGAAAAATCACACACCTGTAAATCCTCAAGTAACAAGACCTGGGTACGGCTACGAAATGTCAACTCCGCAAACAGACACTGGGGTATTTTGGTGTACACTTCTCCATCCATTGATATCCGCCTACTTCAGACCCCAAATGGACCAAGTCATTTTAGCCCGGAGTCAACGGTTCAGGCACAGACGCAATGGTGGCCCATCGAACTCACTTGAGGGTAACGTAACCCACCCTCTCAAAGAAGACATGTCATCCCAACTTTGTACTCAATGTCCTAATAACACCTCACATTCACAACCAAATTCACCTTCAACTAAAGATCTTTGGAGCCATCACTCGAAGCTAGACCGCCGCTGAAACGAATTCTTCCCCTTACCTTACCGTGATGGCCGCAGTTAGAACTCACCTGCACCAGAGGTCGCTTATGCTTGTTCTGGAGTGACATCTAAGCGACCGACTGAAGCATATTTCACAGAACTCTGTGCTAAGTGGACTCCTCAAACGATTTCAGGGGACTCAAAGTACGTTTTGCACTACTTGCCACCACTCTATGAAGTAAGAGTCCTCTGGACTATGAAACAACTGTATTTTCGTGCCTCAAGGAAGTTAGCAAGATGCGTGAACTAGCAGTATTTTTATATTCTCGTATTTCACATGTAAGGGAAAGGTTGGTGTTGGGAATGACATTTTCATTTATCCTGCCACGACTTGTATTCTCATTAATGATATGGATTGTGGCAGCGGAAGCAGCCACGATTCGACTGCCTAATCCGGTACTTCACTGTCAGAGACGATTCATACCAAATCTGTCTGCTTTTTCATATGCTTTGCTTCAATCCATCCAGTTGCTCTGTGACTCTTCTGACCACGTTACTCCACCCAATTAGATGAGATCTTAGTTGCCCCGATAATCTATTGTCCTTGTTTTCCGCAGCATTTAATTTAATGACCTCTCTTTGCTGTGTACTTCACTATGTATCCATATTTTAACCACTAGATAAACAGTGACCTGATCATGTGGTTCCGAAGACTTTAGTGTTCGTGGCCTTTGTTCGGGCACCTTGAAGTATGTTATTCCTCATTATTTCACTTTGTTTCGTGAATGCTTGATTTGTGTTGTAGTGCTCGAACCCGTTTTCTGATGATTATCTTGCTGCTCGTATATCAATTCGTACGGTAGCTTGATTCAGGTCTTACTGGGACCAGGCAAAATTACTACAACCTTATTTGTACATCACTCACAGAGTCGCGCTGGAATATTCGTGCAGCCGGGTGTCCTGACGCCTCTTGAGTATTGATACCTGTAAAATCCAATCTAAACTAATCTGGAATATGCAGGTCCTCATGCGCAATTTCGTTGTCTTTTTGATTCTTGCGCTGTTGTTCTTCGGAATATGTTAGCGTTCAACTCACCACCCTGTGAAAAATTAAGCAGAATCCCCCTCGCCCAGATGCAGTTAAGCTCAGTGGCTTGGTGATAAGCTCAATCGCACCACACTTTATTGATACCAAACACGTGGTGATTCCGAACGAGTCGTTCCGCGTTACCTGTAGAGCACCTCACATATCGCTAGTATTGATACAAAGAGTGGTTAACTGCAGCCGAAGCAACCACGATTCGATTGCCTAATCAGGTACTTCACTGTCAGAGACGATTCATATGAAAAAGCCGAGACTGTAGTACGATCCAGTTAGCAGTGTTCACACGTGGAGCCTGCATGTAACGAATTACTCCAACGACTTTAGTCCCCTTTAGGTCCAGTAATAGGATACCCGTTTCTTGCACCATTTTTGCCTCAAAACTTTTTGGACATGATATAAACGCAGGAAATAAAACAAAAATTACAACATAGCCTATTTGTTTTACATGTAGCATACCCCTTTCTCTGCTACCATGAAAAGAGTACGGTTAATCGCACATTAGCTGCACTAACGACAATAATTATAATCTGGAAACATTTTAGTCTTTTCGGTCAGTTGCATCCTTGTCTAACCTATGAGTGAAAGCAGATCCAGTATTTTGCATCTTACTATCGCTCATCATCATCATGGGAGACCTGTTGGTAGCACTTTCACGGATTACGGATTTCGCTGTTACCGCACCCAGTGATTTCGGACGCCGTTAGATAGGATAAATGCTGTACAATAGATCGCACCAACTAAAGTCAACCCACATCAATTTATTGCTATCCAGTTTATTGAAATTACCGCAAGCAGTAGAATTAAAAGCTTCGGAAAGCTAATTTCATTATAGCGGCACATTTTCTGCCCAATAAGGAGGTGGTTGCTCATGATTGCCGATAAATAAATCGTGACCATACTGATGAATAAAGATAGGAGGATTGGGCCACTCGAAGAGTAGTCCCCCTTATCTGGCAGAATTCAGTGCCCATTTTCCCCCGACATTTGAACAACAACCAACAGCCAGCGAAGCCGTCTGTAACTCCGTCGGTATGTGTCACGGTAACGTTTCGTTGAAAAACGGATCAATTTGTTACGACGCACGTCAAACAACGCTTTCCGATCCAGCTCTCTGACCACAATCCTAAGAGTCTACGAATAAACAGATTATAACTGTGAAGCCTCGCAATAGAGATATGTCTGTCGCTACTCTAGTAGATAAAATTATCTCCAGAATCTTCCGGTGGTATGCTCTTCTCCACCTCTAACCCTTTGGGCTTTTACTGATGGAAAGCTTTCATCTTGGGACGGTGACTTAGGCCACCATCACATTAGCTACCATCTGATGGTGTGTAGATAACTGGAGCGGTTCCCCAAAGGTACGATTCTCCGCACCTTGCAGTATCTCGTACAAAGCAACATGTTAAAAATGGATGCTTTGGTTAATTGCATCAACTAGCTCACATTGTGAATTGGGCAGTAAACTCATAACATCCGCTTTCCAGCGGTGCTGCTCGTCTTGCCGATACTTAAAAAGGTTTGTGGTCAGTAGCATTGGTTTGTGCGTCATTTGCTTTCAAGTGGTACCAATTTTTCCACAGTAAACAGCCAGTAATTTTGGTAAGGTATCATGCACAGAACCTATTTGAATCGCGAATCACTTCATACAACCGGAGGGTAACCAGAACCTGGTTACAGGAACAGCACTGGCGTTTGAACAACTCGGATAATCTGTGGATGAAAAAGCAGTCAGCTTTTTTTCTGCCTGTGATATCCAACTTCGAAACCTACAACGAGTATCTTCGTTGAATATGCCGTTTGATTTGGTCAAAACACCTGATCTTGTCCAGCCTGTTAGATTCTAAGTAATCGATATATATTCGGTCCACAGCATAAACATCAAACAGCCAGCGTGCAAACCGTTTAATCTTCCAAACAGCCAATAACAACCGCAGCGTTCCTGAGATAGTGTTAAACCTTCAGGTATCTATTTACGGTTGTGATGGCGAGTGTCATTAAATTCCTGAACCAAGCATTCTGACTTAAAATAATATGATAAATACGGAGTTATCTGGTTTACTTAAATCAGCAGGGCTTTTATATTTAATCAATCAATCAATCAATCAATCAATCAATCTGTCTATCTATCTATCTATCTATCTATCTATCTGTCTATCTAACTGTCAGGCAACCATATTTTTCTAGTGCTATCGCAGTGACAGTTTCAGCCGCCCCAGGCCAATTGGTAGTGAAAAATTAGACTATTCGCGTTAGGCCGAGACCATGAAAGCATATTAAGTAATAAACTGAAAAGAAGTGTGCAAGCCCAGGCTTTAAGTCCATCATACCGATCTAGGAATGTTGCATATTTCGCTGTTTTGCGGGCAAACGTATCGAGTGCTTTGGTACGGAAATTGAAACGGTTTGTAGGGGCAAAAGCGGTCTCTGCTACTCACACTTGTTTGCGTGACGAATACAAGTTTAAGAAAGTTTCTAGATTCAGCTTATACAACGAATTCGTCAGGAAACGTGACTGCCAGATACAAGCCGAGTGATGACTGTGTACATTTCATCAGCACTTGCCACTGAGTTTTGTCATGATCCAAGTTTACCATTTTTCCACATGAACAGTACATCGCAAGTCATTAGAGTAAACTTTAGAATGATACGTCGAGGTGATAAAACGCTGTCAGATTGTTTTAGTTTTTCTATTTCACCGAAATGAGCTTACATCCTCCAACGAGCAGTGTAATGACCAGCGCTGATAAAAACACCGGCACCAGAACACCGTTGTATAACACCGTTGTATGACAAAAATTTGTGTAAATAAAGCCATATAATGGAGAAAGGCGAAACGGTCTGAAACCACCATGAGAGCCATGTTATTTGGCCAGAGCGGTTGAAGCTACGAACAGCATATGTTAGTAGCTAGTCTCCCTAACGTCTTCGAAAATTTGTTGAATATATCTGTTGCTGTGGCTTATTTAATTGAGGAAATGCGCAAAAAAACAATCCATCCCCGTAACTATGGGTGGACATACACCGAAAATCGCATCCATATCGTCCACATCCATACGGCGAAAGGAGGCGCATACAGACTGCTAGGGCGAAACTGCCGTCTAAGTTCGTGTCGTCGTACTGGACATTCCCTCTTCCACCCTAGCTCAACGTTAATACTTGGTGCACAGCTGGGAGGGACCGTCTCATTCCACGAACCCGGTAAAGAGTTGAACGAACCATAAGTAGTAAATTATCCTCCTAATTGCCGTGAGTGGAATTAAAATGCAGTCTCCCAAACAAGATCACATGGTAGTACTTTCAGACAAATGAAGTAAACCTCGTACACTCCTTTAGGGACCATGCTCGCAGAAAAACATTTCTTGGGAAGTGCTACCTACTGATGCGTTCGTCAGTAGCTGCATAAAAGTGGTAAGTGAGGCAATGGTTAAATTCTCCGTGGAAATGCATAGATTCAACTCCTAAATGGAGGCCTTCTCTCAGTTGGATTTCTGTGTTCGTTAACTTGATAACTGTAGTATTTGGGACGCGAAGTCACAAAAATATCATTGCGGCTGTTGTGATCGTAAGAAGGATACACAGACCTACAGGTGATTCTCAAGGCAAAAGGGCCTCAATAGTGAGTTTATTCTGGTGAGAAATAGTTCACAATTTCCAGCATTGTGGGAAGGTAGTACGACCTTAGACGTATAAACATCTGTTATCCAAGTGCGCTGAAAGCAGTATCGGGATACAAATGAGGTTTCTTTGATCTAGTTTTAAGTACGCACACCAGTTTGACGTTTGTTCGACAGTGGAGGAAGCGTTTACCTTCTGACGTCATTCTCCTCACCTCAAGAAAAGTGCTTGGCAGATGCATCTATCATTGTTTGCCTACCGGTAACCTCTCTTAAATAGGTATTTTGTTCCTTTCAATGAGGATAAAGCTACCGCGCTTTAGAAAACGATGATAATTGAATCGTGTGCACCGTTAGTAACGGCGTAATGTACAAGGTGACGTGAGCATTAATTGGAATGCCCATTCTGGAAAACCACAATAGATATAACCAAGATCAATACTATGATTTGTTGAAGAACCAAATACCTCTTAAATCTAGATGAAAGAGAGCAAAAGTAGCAGCAGTCCTAGGAGCCGAACAATCGATGAAAGTTGTGTGGTTAAGTGGGAAACGGTTTAGATGTGATTTCGGAACCGATCAAATTAGATCGCAAAACGGGCTGGAGAATTGGAAAAACCATGGACCTAATAATCCTCTCGGAATGTGTCATTTTCAAGGTAGTGTTGTTTTGATGGGAGACTCGACTGAATCTAACTAAACCTCTTGTTCATGTTAGTCTTTTTATACTGAATGTACTGCACAAGACCGCCTCAAGTTTTAGTTTACACGGTATTTCACGTATCACAATACATAACGTAGTACATTACTCTTCAAAAGCCCATGACAAACGTAAATGAGAGATCCAACTGAATTCAGTCGATCCTCCCGGTAAAACCATCTTAGTATGCGAATGAGAGTACTTGGCGAATTTCGTGCAATTTGGTTTCACGTAGAATATAAGGTTGTCGGCAAATTGGAGAAAGCTCTTACATGATGAGCCTCGAGAAGGACGGAACCGGTCGTGGAGTGTCAAAGATTTTTACGAAGCCTTATGTGTAGTGTGTTATATCTCAAAACTGACCTTGTACTAATCAAACTGTTCTCAGGCATTAAGCTTGATAACGGGACTTCAGGTTCATCTTTATGACAAAGGTGACAATATAAAATACACGTATTTTTGACTTGGTCGATCACCAGCTCCCGGAGATTCTTACCAGAAAAAATCATCAGGTGCCTCACAACAGAAACAACCTAGTAAAATTCTTTTCTGCAGCCAAATGAAGCCACCTTCCTGATCGCAACCTGAAAGCCCCCATGTGTATGGTATAAAGAGTTTCACAAGTCTGCTGATCTTCCGGAACTCAATGATGCCCATTCGTCCGATGATGCATCCGTATTCAGCCTGGTCTGCGCAAACTGACGCGATATCCAACAGTAAACTGACTACGCATGATTAACCCGGAGTGTTTATTCTCCTATCAACGACCCAGTGACCTATCTGCCAAGTCCTTGATAAGGGATACTATTTGCAACGTTGACGCCAATAACTTTTCATTTTTAGCATCGGTCAACTGATCAGTTAAAGTTTAACCTTAGCATTCTTTCATTATTTAATCACACACAACATTTATATCGTTACCCAATTAGACTGGAAAGCGTCAGCTGATCTTGTAGCAAGAGGCCAGGCAATCGGACAATCTACCCACATATTTTAACTATTACAAGCGTTTGTTCATGTAGCGTATCTTGACTCTGTACCGCGACGCAATCCGATTCGCTTTGAGGGTTTCCCTAATGAATCTATACCTGGGCTGGGAAGTGGATTAGACGTTTCTCTGAAAATCTCCAGGTCCTTCGAACCAATCGCTCTTGTTAATTTTTTTTGCCTGGAATCTCTCTTGTCCAGTTGGTCACTGTATATACTTATTATTGGGATTTCTCAGGTGGCGGTGTGCTGTGACCTTGCACTTCGGAGGCTCACCTCTCTTGGTATTTCAAGTACCTGTTGTCGTTCTTCTGGCGCGGTGGTTTCGTAACTGCTGACCTCTGATTGACTCCGAGGGTTCATCGCACCGTTGTTTTTCTCACAAGCTGATTGAGTGCCAATGCGGTGGAGTTCTACGTGTGGGATTCCTGCATAAGCGCTTCTGTCCTTTAATTCGCATCAAATGCTCAGATTCCTACTGAAGTACATCCGAATCCAATCTCTTATACGCCTGTTGATGATGATGAAACTTTGTCAACACCACATCCGTGATTTTGTCCTTTTTTAGATTTAACATCTTTCAGGTAGTTCTGGTCGAAACAAAAGTCGTGCACATTTAGGAGACAGGTTGCTGTACTGAATTATACAAAGCTCACGTACAGTCCACCTCAATACGTTCTAATTAGGTCCAATGACGCCGCGCACTGAGGAAGCAAGAGGTAGCATAAATTTGCTGGTAGAAGAACTGACAGAGATATAAAACCATCTCAAAGGCAAAGGTCAATTTGTTCTAGAATAAAAGTGCGGTGGACTACTATCCTTCACGTAACCGGTTTTGCGATAAACTAGGGGTGATTGTCTTCAAGAGATGGGTACTCACTGTAGAAATCCTGGTTAGCTCCGCTACGGAATTATGTCGGTGACTCTGAAGTAAACGCGGTTGAGCAATCAAGAAAGACGATTTTGCAGCTAAAACACATGATAAAAACTGAGATACCACGTATTCACTACGAGCACCTTAGGTTCATTAGCTCAGATATTCAATGGAGCTACCCAGGTTTTATATGTATTTGAGCTCTGTTAAACGTTGATAGGAGGACCAATGCTAGACACTGTGGATATCCCCAGAACGCGTTGGTTTTTCGTCATGCTACCACATAACCTTCAACTCAAATGTGATGTGCGGTGCCAATATGAGCAAGCAATTAGTGAACTGCTCTGGGAGCAGCGGTTGAACTATATGGTTGACCTAACGACAACGGTCTTAATGTGCATACTGTGTGGCGTGAAATGGTTTTAATGGACCCCAGGGGGATCCTCACGAGATTACGATATGAAAAGTTCATGAAAAAGACCATTCAGTTGAAACATCCTCTAGCAGCTTTCCGTTGAGTTGATGATAAGAATTAGCTATATACTCTGGGAGGGCCTGAAATATCATGTTTTTACTGGAATTGCGAAACACAAACAAAGTCTATTCAGGTGCGAAAACCAATCAGTTTCACTTTGTGTGAAGCCCTTCGTCGTTAGTCACCGTAACTAACATGTTGACACACCTTGTATAGTCTTTGCTGTTTGGCTCATTGATCAGTCTGTAGTGTATCCCCAATTTTGAGTTTCAAAAGTGAACTGAAAGTGACAACGCTTTCCACTTTCTGGACGTTAAGCCAGTCAGACTTTCCACGGGTTCAATTCAGAGGTATGTCTATAGAAAGCCCACGTGGACGGGACAGTACAAAAACTTCCTGAGTTTTGTGCCATTGAGGCGCAAACAAACCCTGATTCACACTTTAACGAACCGAGAAAAACGTATTCACTCTGTGATGCACTGGAATCTGAACTGCAGCACATTGTTAACGTGTTCCGAGCCAATGGTTACCCGGAGAGATTTATAACCAAGAGTATATCCAATCGCCCTATCCAATCGCCTATCGCGACCGCCTGAACGAAGCCAATATACTTGAATTGACCGTATAAAGGTGACCTGTTGGTGGACATAGTCAACCGCCGCTTGTTTCAATCCCTACAACGCACGATTCCGGCTGGAACTCTGTGGTCTTGGTTTACAACCAACCCGTTGCTCGACTTAAACCTCAAAAACGAGAGGCCAGTCCTCACCCAGAATATGGTTGTGTACTCTTTCTCCTGCCGTTGTTCAGCAGAGTATGTTGGGCACACGACACGGCGACTTTCTAAGATAATACGCGACCACCTCTTTTACCGGAATACCATTAGCCCCAACAGTTCAGTCAAAAGCACAATTGATTCCCACCTAATTGACACCGGGCAGGTAGTCATTCCAAATGAGTCATTTCACGCCGTTTGCCGTGTACCAAATAGACTGCCAGTATCTATCCAATGGCGTGGCTTGACTACAGCCGAGGCAGTCGCTATACGCCGGCGAAACCCGGTACTATGCTGTCAAAAACGTTTCGTAGGAACGCTGAATCCGCCTTGGTCGTGTGACACGAATCAACCGGCCAAGTCACTCAACGGCCCTCTAGACTGTCTCACAGCATCCAACATGATGCGACATCGAACGGATCAGACGGGGTGGGGGGGGGCGCAGACAAACAATCGTTCGTATCTCCACGTTTTTTTCATTTCACTAACCAATCTTGGCTGGTATTTCATTTTTGGCTCCTATTTTAACCGTTAGATAGGTACCGACCTGATGACGAGATCCCGAAAACATCAGTGTTCGTCGCTGTGTTCTTTTTCAAATCACGGGGCTATTTAAGCAACAGAAATTCTGTTAAAACTACCTCACGTCACTGAAACCAAAAATGGAACCTGTATGATACTGAAACCTGGTATGAACATCCTTATTAGAATACAGTGTTCATTAGGTTGCAGAAATCTCTTCCAGTAGTGTGTTCTGACAAGAAAATAGACTGTGATATCTCGAATATCATACGATACATTCAGCTGTCGAGTCTCTTGTTTACATCAAAGTAATTTGCAAATGTGTGTATTCCGTCAGGTATGAATTATTTTGAGATTCGGGGAGTAGACACCACGACCGAAGCTTCGCTGTTACTATAATATCAAAAGCACATGGCTGTCACGTGCCACATCAGATACACAGCGTAAGGCTTTTGACGATGTTAATTGGGTGCCTCCTTTGACAAACGCATAGAATACAGTTCAGTCTATAATACAGCACTGTTTGGAAATAATTGAGCAAACCCATAGAGAGTGTGATTTGCCAAAAATTGGCTAAAGACTTGCTTGGATAATCTGAATACTTGTTGAAACTTGTCACTTGACGCCTCATAATTACCACGCTTACTCCTCAGATCAAATGGATTGTGTGCAAAGTTATAGTTGACACTTGAATTGTTCTACGGTCACCACTATATGGCTGATCGTCAGAGGACCATGTGGTGACCTCTGTGCGCTCATAAGGTGAAATCTAATGAGGGTTAATTTCTTGTATGTGTGAGCTTTTAGGATCCAATTGCATCTTCAATAATAAGCGACTTTATATTCCGCGTCATTAATCAACTGAAAAAGGTCCTCCTGTAATTTCACTCATGAATATCGAAAACCACGTAGGAAAATGGAAGATTTTTCATCAGTATAACTGTGCGAATTTTCACCATTGTTGGGCAGACTTAACAATGGTGAGCCAGGTTGCATTGGAAGCTTTTGAAGCACCAAAAAACAACTTGAAACCGGATATTCTACAGCCGCCGGAGGCAAACAAGGTGGGTGTTAGCATCTGCAGTGCTTCTGATGTAGCGTCTTTTGACAGGCACATGGTTTCCGGTCCTCAGGCCTTTCAAGATGAGATAGATGGTTTCCACAGCTAGCGCACAACACTTGAAACCGTGTGAATTTACTACGGATGCTACAGATGCGAACAGGTTTTTGAGTAAAAAAGACAATAGGCGATCCTTACAGGAAATGAACCGACAATGAACTAAGCGATGTTTTCCCCATGGCTAGGACATCTTACTGTAATATCCGCGGTGAAATAATTTGGTATTCTATTCCTCGTCTTTTTCCAAAGCATCTAAATGATGGACATTTGTACTTTTGGTCCCAAAAGTTGGGAGTGGAAATCATGAATTTCTTTGGAAGACGGTGGTCGGGCAAACAGGCACACATTCCCAATAAAACGTCAACTGCTAAGCTTTCAATACTACCAAAGAGGAACGACGGATGCACTCAAACGATACTGATCGGCCCGGCTGTACAAGCGAGTGAACATACCGTTTTCCAAGAGAGTAATAATCCAAAAAACGCTGATTGATTGGTTGATTTCATTAGCTTTAGACGTGCCTTGGTAGGATCCACTGAATAATGGGTTGCCATACAACAAAAACGGACTATTTTAACGAAGGAAACGGACTATTTTAACAAAGGAAACGGAAGTAGAATCCGTTCCATTTGAAGATTGTTAAAAAAATAATACCTCACTTCATGTTCTATAGAATAGCACGTACGAACTAAGATAATGTTAACGTAAGACTCTCCCTCATTTACAAGGTTCCTCAGCTGAATATGTTTATGTCCAAGTTATCAGCTGGGCCGAAACTCAAGATACCGCTTCTTTTCCGATAAGGCGCTGGTTATAATGCTGATGTCGACAAACATGCATCACCCTCACAAGTAGCATCAAGTATTAAATGATCTCGGTTGATGAAGTTGATACACAAAATCGCCTTGTTGCCTCAATTCTGCTCCAAGAAAATCTATTGTTGGGGTGATGCGAAGTAATTCCTCCAACAGAGACACGTGAAGAGACCATAGGAACACTACGTGTCAGTCCGATTCCTTCGTTTGATCTCTCCGACAAGTTTCCAACCTCCAAGAAGAACCTAATATTCACTTTTATTATGAAGGTCGCTATTCGTCCAAGACAATCCATTTTCGGAGGCGAGCCTTTGTATTCAACCACCCTATCTGTTTCCGCTTCATGCCATTTGGGCCATGTAACGGGTAGGTTCATTCAACCATAAATGTTCCCAGTCTTAATGCGATCTCTTGAAGTTCACAATAATTCTTCATTACCATGCATTAAAATTAGCTTTCGCATAAAGTTAAAATAACGTATTATCGCATAAGTTAGTTCGTTGGTATGGTTTCACCAGGTCCCACGATGACGAGTTCATTAAATGATGTCGACAAACACCACCAGGTGGGATAACGCGTCGCATTTGTTTACAAACATTGCCAGGTGATTATATTCCCATTGTTCGTGGGATACCTTGACAACGCACTTTAAGGTTGACTGTCATGCTATTGGAAAACTAATTACTTCCAGTCAACAACAAACATCCGTTCTAAGAACGCGAACCAGCATCATGAGATATCCGTGTTCCTCTCATTCCGTAGCCATGACGCTCGGCGCATACCTGCACCCTCCTCTTAAAAGCTGAGAGAGCTCAAAGCGAGAGATGAGCGAAGTGACTTATAAACAAACCTATCGGAGGTTGTTATGGAAACATCTGAACCACACTTGCTGCCACTTTTTAACTCCGGTTCTGCGAATCGTCCAAGTCGCAAAAGTCCGTTGTTCCAAGCAGTTAAGTGAATGAGCGTTTTAAGCTACAAGCATGAATCCGAAACATGGCAAACACAAAGGTGAAACAATTTTAACTGACGCATTCAAATTACTCATCTAATCAGGACTGAGTTGAACACAAATGAGTCAATCCTTTCCAACTCAGCGTAGTTACATAGTACTTGTTTGGAAGTTTCGGTCACGCAGACCACAGACATTTCGACCTGGCTTAAAACGAAGTCCAAAAATTACTACCATCTGTGATGTTTCGGGCCATTTTGACCATAGGGAAATAGTGCCGACAGTACAGCGCCACTTATCAGAGTAAATCTGCAAACATGATTTTTAGTAACAAAATTTGGAGTTGTGTTATATGACCTGTTTTGTTTTATATTCAGTTGTTCTGTCTTCAGGATAGACGTTTCCAAATACTCTCATCTCAACTCCGAATAAGTACGAGTTAGAATAATATCTAAATCTTATTCTATTTGGTACCTCACGATGAGTTTACATACGTGTGTAAAATCACAGGCATAAAATGGACAACACCACCGTCAAACGCCTTTCAGTCAAGTCATCGGTTTCTCCAAGTTTGTCTTTCTAAGCAACGATTCGTCTTAGGATCCCAGCCCCAATCTTCCAAACCCCTACTAACCAATCGAATCTGCCTTTTTAATTCGACTAGTGTCGCAACGTTTTCTCATTCTTTTTTATCTTCAAATGACTGACGCACTTGCCTTAAGGATATAAGCAGAATATCTTTTACGGGTCACCTTAACCTATCCCAGTTGTTTTATATTTCGAGCAAGCGATTTGAGTTCTCTGGGTTGAACCTTTAGGGTGATTTGCTTGACAAGATCAGAGGTAGGAACCCGGCCAATTGGGGAGGAATTCGCGTGTATCGCAGCTTGTCTGACACCACAATAACGACTGAAAATCACTAAGACTTTCTGTCTTATTCAGAGTTTGTTAAGCGATGACTACCCAATCGGTCCCAAACATTTTCCAATTGCTTACTGCTTGCTGGAAGGCACAGGTTGACGGGTCAGCTTAGTGATCAGTACCTTGCCGAGCTTATCGGCGAGCCCCGACTTTCTCAACAAATACTTGGCCTCCATTAAACGGCACAACTAGCGGACAATGTGGTAATGTTGCTTCGCACTGTCTTGAATGCTACTCTTCCACAGTACTGCAAGCAAACCACTTCTCGATTCAAAGGAGGAATTGGTGGGATCTTCTTCTCAAAGCGCCAGATCACGGCGACTCGTTCATGCCCTGATTCTGGGTTCTCACACTGAAATGTTAATCAGCTTACTGTTTATTGGCCGAAGTTTGATGTTCACTGGCCGAACGAGGCGTGAAATGATGTGGACGATGATTGCTATACGCAGATACTGCTTCGCTTTATGTCCGGTCCAGTCTATGTAGGCGATAGAGAATGGGTGGAGAGTAGTCAGAATTACTACCTAGGTTAGTTCCCCTTACTTCCTTATAAATTGCGAATGCTTTCGACTATTTGAACATGTGTTCAAATCGCAACAGCCGATGAGCTGATGTAAGCTAACGTACGTTCTAAATTTATTATGTTACAACATTTCTTCATAAGGCTAGGCCATTTCACTGTGAGCATTTTGAGTGTAATGTTAAAGCATCAGGACGAAATTTTAACCAGTCCTGGAAGGTAGATTTGGTTATTAGTCAAAAAATTAGCAGAGCACAGTTTTTTGTACGAGAGCAGTGGAGGCATGTAGAGATACAACAGGTCCTGAGGTGGATAAAAGGAATTTTTTGTCATATTAAACTGACCAGTAACGTCACCAAATGCAACCATGTTCATTCACCTATAATAACACACATTGCTTACTTGTTGTTCTATACTTGTCTCTATTAACTGTTCAGGGTGCCTAAGAATTTTATGCAAGTCGGGAAAACATGAACCATGTTTTTTCACCAAAAACTGCAGAAAACTAGTCAGAATGACCCGAGTATAACGTGGAGAATAAAACTGGCTAACTGGTCGGAGATAAACTGATCATTGTTAACTGAAACTGCACGTGCCGATGCATCCTTTAGTCGGTGGTATCAGCGCAGGCGGTTCTCTCAATATAAAACCCACAGCATGGTCGCAGTAAAAATCACAGTGTGTCCAAAACGCTGGTAGTTAGAGTGAACAATAAAAGCCTTTTAAGGACGTCCAGCAAACTCGTATGAGCTTGGATTCCGCAAATACATCGCTTTACGAAGGTACGAGCTCCCGTTTGCTTGTTTGAAAGAACTGAATAACTTGTGAACTGATTTTGGCGGCCTTTGCGGGCTGCCTTTTTGAGCTGACTGATGTTTGTCATTGTTGTAACGCTCATGCCCAGCTAAACCACGGTTTTCTGCATTTTCGCGTATGAACTCTGAAAAAGCGCTTAGAAAGTGGTGAAAGCTGGAAGTGAGCAATATGGCGACCAGTTGCTCTTTAAAGGATCACCAGTGGAACCCTTGCGAAGATGGGATATGTTTACGATTGCTTGCGTCCACTTAACTCGTCATAAGTCGAAACCATAGGATCGTATTAATAAAAACTGGTTTGAAAAATAGGCCAATGTTTCCACTGACCAACAGGGGATGCTTACCGCTTATGCTTCCTCATAGTAAAACGTTCTTTCTGTACAACTTACGGCTATCCGGAAAGCATAAGAAGCCAAAATAGTGTACCTCCGTATAACGAGCTTCTGAATCCAAAGGCAGAAGCCGTACGTGGTCCGTCACTCGAAAACTCCAACTAAATATGAAAACGTCCAGACTACACGGGTATTCCTTTGGTTATCCCTAACCATTTTTAAGGTCTTCCTACATACATACATCATATGACCTACAAAAAAACATGGTCTATTAATAATATCTTCCAACACCCTGTCAATAATATGCCAAATTAAGACACCAAATTTGAATCTGACAATTATTACTATGCGTGCAATATTGCAAGCATCATATCTGCTAAGTTTTCCACCATTCTTTCCTCTCAGGAGTTGGAAAATGCGCCCACAACCAAACATCACGTTTGTCCCACAGATCGTTTCGTATTGTTCTTTTTTAAATGATTCTTTCTCAAACCACCACTGCACTTGTAGAGTGCCCATCATCGACCGAGAAGTAATCATTTCCGTAAGGTTCTGGTAAACAATAGATGGATTTATTTTTGGGCAAAATTCCGCTTCTGTTTCAAAAGGTTCATCGGTTGAGCCGAATAGATTAACAGGTTGAGCGATTCTTAAGGCAGAGAGGAAAACAACCAATGAGGTCGCTTTCAACCATCAGACACAATCAAAGCTGCATGTTAATCAATGTTCCTTCTCCGTTAGGTAAATGAGCAACAAATACGATGGGTTTGGGGCTTGGAGCCTGAGGTTTAGAGACCTTTGGTTGAATATCCCTTCTGAGTGTCGTTTAAAAATTTTCGTTGCTCTGCCTAGAGTTGGTAAGTACCTGGGCAAGGGAAATCCAGCAGTTTTTAGTTAACTTGAGCTTTGTACTTTTGCTTAAGAACACTTCACTGATAACGGCACACCACCCCGGTCTACCAGACTGACTTAAAACCGCTCCTCTCATGCTCACGAGTTCTATCCAAAATGATGTATACTAACCTTCTTAGACTTTATGATACGCAAGTGTTAGAACATCGAAAAACTATGGTTTGCCATAAACTAACACACATTGGTGCCGTCGTAAACTGCCAATTAGTCCATCCAAAGGTAATATATCTTAAGGTAGATTCAGCAATGCTTAGTCGACCAAGAGCGTTATTAGAATGGCAGTGTAAAATGAGGTAGAGGAGACTTCTGGAAATCGGATACCCAGTGTGCTTAATTAAGGGGAAGCCAAGGCGGGTATTGACTCAACAGCAAGATTCAGCAAGGATTGGAACTTAACACCAGCCATTCCACACAAAACAGAGGGAGTAGAAATGGTGAACATGCGGAGGTCCGTTTTAGGTCAACCAAATAGACACGTGGTGGTGTTCGGTTATCACTAAAGTGGTCATCCACCCAAAGAACAAGGGGCGCTGGGTGACGTTCAGCATTGATTATGCCTGGGAACTGAAACACATATTGGATGGTTTTCCGCCTCCCTTATGAATCCGTCAACGTCGCAATCTGCTCACTCAGCCCGACGAAGCTGTTGTGTCAAACATTTAATCCACTTGTTTTATGCCAAACCTTTTGGAAACTTAACACTTTTCGTGAACTAATCCGACAATCGGGTGATGTTGACTGGGATAGTATGCACCATTTTCATTTATTATCGTCTTGGCGGTTGATTTCGTGTGTATTCCTCACTTTTTACTTTACACGCGTTCTCTAGGGCACGAATTGAGAATAGGTCAATTCAGAGTGTGCAGTCATTGGGGACTTTTGTTGTTTCAGATTTTCTCTTGAAGCTGACTCCTCCAGAAGTTCCAACTCCATTTAATTAGAAGCAACCAGGATTTTCGCACACCTCGCATCCCATTTCACTATTTATCCTCTGAGTCTTAAGTGAGATCACTGGACGTGTCCTATCCATTTTCATTCCTCACCTATTGCCACTAATATTGCTCTCCATTTGGTGTTTAACCTCGAATTTTCTCACCTGGTTCAGGCAGCTTCCAGTCCTTATCGTTTCCTGATCTTACTCAGATAAAGACTAAGTTTATTGTTTATCCTCATATATTCTTTAAAAGTGCACATGTACTTACTTCACTCAGACGTGCCTATCGAAAGGATTTCAACAACCACAGACGCACTTCCACTTTGTGGACGTTAAAGCGATCAGAAGAACCATCTTCCCAAAGTAACCAGATAGCTATATGGACCAATATGCTAGAGCTCCAAAAACCTATAACCCATTGGAGGAGGCGTAACTAACATAGAGGCCTATTCGAATTTCACAATATCAGGACCCAAAATTTGGTGTAAGTCCAAGAGGAAATCGACAGAACTTAGAACAGGCGCCGGATATTTGGAAAACATTGTAACAGTGATTTGTACTTACACACTCACCGCTTGCATGAAGCCTTCAGTTCGCTTGCTTACAATGAATCCTCGTGCATATCATACAAAAGAAAATACCATCCCTGGGGCACCAAGTGTCTCAGCAACATGATTATTGTGTGACTAAACCCTCAATCCTTCCATATGGTGGTTAAAAGATCTGTTTGCTGGAACCAGTACCAATTTCTAACGGTTGGTATTTGCTGACGCTGACCGTTCCATTTGCACTCATACTCGCCTTGATTGTCTGAAAGTGCCTAAACTTGGCCTGGTGTGCGAATAAGATTCCTTGCCCGATGTCTGCTCAGCCTAGGTGGCTCCACTGCAAGCGGAGCAAATTCAAATGCAACTGTTCTGTTAGAAATTACAGTGTATTTTCTCACCATTTGTAATCAGTCAACACAAACCGTAGGGGTAATCAAAAGGCCAAAATTTAGGAGAAGTCGCCAAATCTCAAGGGATCACCACAACCTTTATTGAAGTATATTTTCTTGGCGTGCTATACTACTCACAAGGTTTCCAAGGACTATCCAACAGCCCACAACTGGTTTCGTCTTCTTAGAGATCATTAGGTAGGTGCATCCCCCGAGTTCCTATTAGCTCAATATTTACTTGAACATCAGATTTCATGCAGTTGATGAAACATGCTCATTTGAAAATTACGTCGTTGTTAACGAAAAACTCGACCGAATGTTTCGTTTATGTTAATCTTCAACTCAACTCAACTCTTCAACTCAATCTTCAACTCTCTTCACGCGAGATATTTCAGTGATAGTTTTCAGCAGCCTTGTGGGTAGTTTTTTCCATATATACAATGATCCTTCCGCAATATTGAAGAAGACCCTGTCTTCAGCAAATCCCAGGATGGATTCATACGTCATCATCCAACCACAGATTACGTTTGCTTCCTCATCCGGAACAGAAACGCAAACAATTCAACACGGCTGAATTCTGGATTCTAAATGCAAAATTTGTCTCACTCGCAAATAATGCTGTCGTATTTAGAGTGAACCTTCTGGTCCTGATATATTACTCCATGTTCCAATCCATTAAAAACGTACGATTCACCTGTGTTCCCTTTCTCAGCGAATACTCCCAAAGACTTTCTCACCGTTGGAAGATTGCGGCTCGAAATACTGTCACGAGGTATTTTCTTTGGAGCTGACTACTTCTGCTTATATCACTATATTATCCAAATGAGCGCCTCACCTCCTCTACCAAGTTTCTACTACACTGTAAACCTGAAGACTTTTTCGTCGTTTCTCACACAAGCCCACTTTTGTCCTTCGACAACACACAACGTATAACTCATCGAGTGCTGAGATTCACTTCAAACTCTCTTTAGGTTTTAGTTTTTTGTGTGAGTCTGTTGTGTTTACTTAAGTGCGGTCCTTCTTCTACTTACCTGGCATACAAGTGGAATTTCGAGAAAGAACCGATTTTAGCTCTCTGTAGTTTTTTCGTTGAGGACTCTGGACGCAAGCAGTAACCGGGAAAGCTATACAGCTGCCCGTTCATTTTTACCAGTAAATGGTTCACTCTTGATGTCCCACTACCATCAGTCTATTTTTTTGCCAAGTCAATGTGGTGAGTCGTTTTCCGTTCGTTTCAGAATACGCAGATAAGTGAATTAAAAGAACACTTATGATTCCGTAAGTTAATTCCGTAAGTTATAATGCCGTCCGACTAAAACAATCAAGCTTTGGTGTAATGTTTCTGGATGAAAAAATGAAGTGGATGGGACCATGTGGATGACCCTGTTGTTTTGTCATCTGCAACCTAGCGCATATGGGGTTCTCCAAGTTTTAGGTGAAGATTTTCATATAAGACGCAAAAAGTTCCTACTGCAAACCCAGCTGGCTGGGATGGTGGGGCAAACAGTAGCGCCAACACACATTATTGGCTGTTTCCAATTACGCGCAAAACCCCAAAGGTCACGTTGTTCAAATGGAGGTTTATCAACAAATCCGGTTCTATGAGTACAATAGTAAAATTGTACAAACCTCAGATTGTGGGATTACACCGGACTCTATACACGGGGTGAGGACCGCCAATGCCCAGTAAGATTCCTTAAAAACGTTTCGGTAAGAAACAGTACCCAGATTTCACACTGACTCAAGACAAAATACCACAAGATGACGAAACCCATGTGGTTATATTAGGTCATGTGCCCGATGACAAGGTCGAAAAGCGGTTTGCTTTCAGGACAAAACAAGAAAGGGGGTATAGTCGCAAAAAGGGAAATGACAAAAAGAGGAATCATGTTGTTTACAATAATAATGGAAGAAAGGATAAACGCTGCCTTCCAAAGGCAGCATGACATTACCTAATCTCCATCCACCGCATGCAAGATATGAGATCAATGAGAATGGTAAAATTGCCTTGGCCACAATCGGGTTTCTCAATCCTACGGTAGGCGAGCAACTAGTTATCTTCTGCTCCTTCCAACAGGCGACTTTGACGTAACCTTCTCAGATTCATTCCTTACTAGCACTTCCAGAATATGGCCATCACCTCCATGCTTGGCCTCCACCATGATATCCTTCTCCTAATGTCCGCGATTTGGATTTCCCCACTGAATAATGAAAAGTCTCCGACCCGAAAATCAGAGCAGTTTCGCATCCACTTGTGTCGTAAAGACGGAATTTACTAATCAGTCATCGACGCCAAAAGTTATTGACCCACACTTTCCCCTGTCTCCAACTTCGGGTATACTGTCACGTATATTGGCCATAAAACCTGATAAATCAAGTTGCCCCCGCGATAATAACAAGTGCTTTGGGTCAATACGTCCAAGGTGTCTGGATCACCATAGAGAGCTGCAGGTGGACGGTTATTCAAGATGCACTAAAAGTCAGTGAGGAAAGTAGACAAAGATTTGTCAGCAAGCACTTGCTCGCGGGTGGCTGCACTCACCGCTCGGCGGATGAATAGTGTCTGGCCCTCTCATACTCTTATGAGATGACCTATATTACGGTGGATTAAAATACCACTCGATTTCATGGGCTAGAATTCTCTTGTTAATTTAGTAGTTTCAGAAATTGCCGAAGTTATAACTCGTCTTCAACTAAGTTGCTTCCTTGGTCGCTGTACATTTATTTTGGTGAACCGCAGTGGTTAACAGAACGGGAACGGGCCATAGGAAAGAATCGGTCGATAAGGAATGGGCAACCTCGATATGAAATTCGTGAGTTTTCAAACACAGGGTGTATCCATATCGCTTCCTCAAGTGTTATCCGTTGCGTACAAAAAGGAACCAAAGTAATCCAATCCGGTTGTGGCAAAGGCATAACTAGACTCAACTCTGCAGGCGGACAAGTGTGCCACCAACTGTTCTGCTGGCTCCACCGACCTTACCTTAAATGGGAAACACCAACGCACAAGGTTTTTAACCGTTGACAGCCTAATATTTCTGAAGCATAACAGTCAGAAAATGCGACGTGCCCTTCTGTCCTTCCGATTCATGGTAATCTTTAATCGAGCAATGCATCACTGGATGTCAACTGGAAATTATGGTAGGATACCCGCGGGATTTGGAAATGTTGATTCTCTCAAAACTGTAGTGTTCACAATGCTAGATCCCCACCCTCAAGGACTGATATACCATTGGCAAGGCGCTTAACATTCGATTTCCGTCATATGTGTTCTGTCTTTTAGAAACACCAGGCCATGCAATCAAATGTTTAAATAATCTACGTGGCTACCAGCGACGCTCCTCGATGCGTGATCTACTGGATTACCTTGCGTCGGTACATGTATCCACTGGGATAATTTGGTATTCTCGCGAATAAAACCTAGTCCATTAGCGCCGAAAATCCTATCCCAAAGTGGCATTCGATTGTCTCCTTAAAATTAGGGGGTAAACCGGTTATTCATGGACTTTACTTTGATTTGGATTATGCTAACGCTGGATAATCACTGCTTGTGGACTTATGAGTGATTAGTGATTGACCACTCATCGACCAGGTTTGGCCTCAAGGTCTTAGAACAGTACTCTGTGCTATATAACTGAAAAATCTAATAAAAAAAGGTTAAAGCACTGGGGTGAGAAAAACGTTCCGGAGAAATACCGTTTGTGGGGACCATCGTGAACCGTTGGGCCACGCAACATCAAGACGAAAAAACTGAACAATCAGGTTGACTAGGTTATTGATGCCCCAACTGAGCAACAGTGCCAAACAAGTGACAAGACATAGGATTTCAGTAAACAATCTTTGTTGAGAGATCACTGTTTATGAAAATACTGGGTCATAACCATCTGGCGGAATATCTGATTTGATGTTTTTTTAACTCTGATGGCTGTAATGTTGGGATTGCAGCAGTAAGATGATGAACTTCGTGATGAAATAAACATTATTGATTCCTCCCTTACTGCCAGCACAAATGTAGTGACTATCTGTCTTTGAAGCAGTCACCTGTTTGCTTCGTTCGGATTCCTGTACTAGTTTTTGGGGGGGCAAATTTTTGCATTTATGATATCAGCATCCAGAGTAACCTTACCTTGGCCTAACTAGCCGCACTGTTTCCTCCCTAAAATCAATACAGAGCCAACCATATAAAATTCATTTGAATTCACTGGACGACGATGTGATACGCAAACTTCAAAGCTCCCCGCCCCGCACTACCATTTTGCCTGTACCATTACCTGTTGCTATAGAAGCGTTTCCATTGCAGAAGATCTTTACTTGCTTAGCTCAATCGATTTCGTCTGGATCTATACATATATATATATTTATAGTATTCCTCAAAAGATACTAGCGGCGAATGGTCCAGATGATTTCAGTTCACGGTGGCGGTCTCTCTTGGAGAGAACACCCAGCGAACAAATAATAAGGTAGCTCACTCAATTTTTATAGTAAATTAATGATACAATCAAACTAAGGAATTTTTATTGTAACCCTTCTCAATAACACCCGCATCAAAACAAACAACCCACCGGGGAAAGAACTACTTCACCGTCTGTGGATACCTTTGCCATGGTAAAAGTTCGCGAAGCTCTGTCAGGAAGCCATAACAATACATTCACTGAATAGAGTCACATCAGAGACTATCTTTGTGATTCAAACCTATGAGCGAGTTCACTGTAAATATGGCAACTCTGCTGTGGGTATTCAGTCTGGAGAAGTACAACCCCGGTATAGAAGCTATCAAATGCTGCATCAAGTTAAACGTTTGTCAGGTGATGGTATCCATATACATGACGTAGCATCATCACGCAGTATTCGGGTCCAAGATACTGTGTCACACCGACCTCCAACAGCTAGAGTTAGTGGTAAAATTTAACGGTAAAATTCCTAACGTAGTAGACCACGTCACAGGTTAGACCGCTTTTGGTCGGCCCAACAAGGTGGTCTCTCGGGAGAGAATCGATATAAATTTGTACTTCTTTAAAGGCACAGACTTCAACTTCTCAAGTCGTCCCCCCACAGTAATAAGTTCTCTAAAGTAGTCTAAAGATCGTCTGCAAGGGCTCATCAAGAGTGATCTCTTTCGAAGCTTAATTTCTCTTAGGCGTGATCCAGTAACCAAACACTAGCGGTCCCAGCTGAAAATTGGTCCGTTCAAAGAAGGACAATTGTAGTGGTTCCGTCCCACACCTGATGAGATTATATTATGGAGTTCCAACGTTGTATTCGTCCCATTGCTCACACGCCCATTTGGTAAAAGCCCAGTAAACAAATTTCGCATCTTGATCTTTGTATTCCCGGGAACTATTGCCCTGTTCATATCCCATAATAGCAAGCTGAATAAGCCGTACACCCATGTCATGCTGATTTTCGGAGGGTATCTGGCATGTTCTCGGGTATTTTAAAATGTCTGAAATCCTAAACCTCTGTCTCAGAATTATTGAGATGGATGCAAGCCTTACTGCAAATTAAAAATGCGTTACCAGCAGTGTGCGGAATAGTTAAAGTTGGAATTTAAACACTGTATGCACAACCAGTATCAATGCACATGAGGAGTGGGATAATACTTTAGAACGGTAGTGAACTTCTAGAGAGGACGATCGTTTTTTGAATAGGTCGCATAATGCAACGCGCCTTTCGGGGTATGATGTGATGTGCTTTTCAGAGAGGCAGCCTCTATTTTGATAAGTCTCTTTTGAGGATATCAGTGCACATCAATTTCCGTGACTAGGTTTTTACCAATTATACAATAAGAAGTTGATAGTGCCGTAAACTGTGCTGGGCCAAAAGCTTTGGGTACTCCTGGCTTGCGCAAAAATTCAACAATCCCGCTAAGAATGAAAAGTGTTTACCATGACTGATATACGAAAGTCGTCATGTTTCCCCAGTTAGGTTCAACTTTTTATTAATGTGTACATCAGTATACGCTATGTTAATGCGTACATTACTGACTGTGTACATTCCCATAGGCCACCTACTCGGTCGTGAGCGACGGGGACTGTCACTGTTCCTTCCTTCTTTGACATGATATATCTCTCAGGAATCGCTGTAGTACTCGAGGTTCATGTACCTGGAAATATCCATGGAACCTTGACTACATTGCAAACTAACTTGTGTACACTTCAGGTACATATGTATCCGCCTGGTGCCTTGATGTAAAGAAGATCCAGAACACAAATTTTGCCTCCCGGACTTTGGTGAGAGATGTTGCTCATCAGAGACATTCGGAGTAAAATTTGTTTCGAATTTGGAATTGATGTTTCAAAAAAAACCATCAGGTCAAGTCTTACGAGATCGGAGTAAAGTGAGCTAAATCAAGGAATTGATTTTCTTAAGAGCACCCTTCGGCCTAGGAACTACTGTATGTGGCTATAAACAGCGTGCGATATTGAAGGTTTATATTTAAAAGGTAAACAGTTATAATTTGATTTTGTTAATTTTACCGACACGTAATTAATGCTGCTGTTACGTTCACTTCTTCAGTGTTTTCGCTAGAAAAGGTCTACTCTCTTTTCAGTGTTGTGACCGATAGAAGACTTTGCAAAAGGTCCAAGAGAGGTTGTTTTTCGTCTTGTTCTTCCAGCGCATCTACATATTCACCACTTTTTGAAAACTATTGACCAAAATATTAGTGGATATATAATCGGACCTAACAAAAATACGCCCAGATAAACAAACTGTGACAAAAATAATTACGTTGGTTCTTGTTAATTCTGGTTAATTCATCATTTCTGAACCGTATAACTGTAAAGTTAAATGTGGCACAACTTGCTCACTACTTTCGTTACACTTCGGGAAATAAACTCGTTAATTCTCCCTTGGTAGTGCTCAGCGACACCTGGGACACAGTAAGCACTGCCTGAATTGGTGAAGCCTGTGTGTGGCATGAGTGGGATGAAAGGATGGAGCACATTTCCGTTTGTGACCAGTGCTGCCAACGAAAACTAATTATGTTCATATTGTTTCAGGTATTTTCAATGGTTTAGATCGGGGTCGATAAACAGATTGCATGATAAAGACGCCGATGCCTTTACCAGTTATTCCTTATGTCAACATCATCATTATTGTTATTATCCAGCTGAGCTGAGCTGAGCGGAACTGAATTTGAATCTACAGGAATTGAACTCCTGAGCGAAAAATCATACTGTACGCCCTGATTGTCAGTTAACTAAGGAAAACAAAACTGTCCAGCAAATACAGCTGGTTTGCTTGTCACATTTTAGGTAGTGTTGTAAATGAAACATCAAGCAAAACATGCTTTATCATTTTTGCCGTTTAATAAAAGACTTGAAGTCAAACTTATTTGGGACAAAACGACAGAAGATGTGCAGCCGCTAAATGTATTTTTTGAATTAATCTCGAAAACATGCAAGTGATTTCGCTTATGCGCGTTGTGCATATATTGCAGGCCCTGGCCGACATACAGCTGTTTGATTTATCTGTTCATTATACCAAAGACAACCCAGCGTGTGCGGACACCGTTTCGCCGTTGTGTAAAACGCGTTCCCTCAATAAAGATAGGTTCAGATTACTATCTTTAACTTAAATCTATCCACTGTTTTGGGTTTAGTTGTTGGCTCCTGGTATGATCTTTTCTGTTTTGGTAAAACATACACACTCCGGAGATTGTTTTTTCTGAGCCACCCAATGCAACGTTCCACGTCTTCTTGCTTCAACCCTACTAACGTTAAGTCACGTTCAACTACACTCTGAGTTTCACAACAAAGACAGGAATAATGGATTTACTGACCAAATGCGATCAGGAGTGTTTTCAGGGCTTCGACCCACCGTAGGCATTTTCTTCCTTCCTGAAGTGCAGTTTTTCATGGAGGATGACTGCACTTTTTCAACCGTAACATTCTCCTTTACTCTTGTTTGTACTAAGAGGAGATCAAGGTTATATAACTGTGATATAATCTCGGCTAAAGATCACTTTCTGTTAAACGACACAGAGTAGTGAGCCATCAGTAAACAAATTTATAGTGTGGTGTTTTTCCCACTGTGTCACTGTCTGACTAATGGGAGGAAATAAATGTAGGATCAATGTCGATAAACAAAACATGTAGCAAAAGATTAGACTTGTCTAAAGAATTTCCCGAAGTCAACATTCTTACTTAATCAACCTGTCTTTTAACAACAAATAGGTAAAAGTATATTTTAATAGCATCTCGGTTAATCGGAAATAATGCGAAGAAAGTTATGAAGTTCAAATATATCTGGTATTCTCATTATCGAGTGAAGGAAGAAAGGAAATCTGAAGATGATAGTAAATAAATAATTACGCTTAGCGTACGTTTTGGCCTCAAAAGTTTTATAACCCCCGATCTTGAGTTGTACTTCTCAAAACCTTCTTCAGGTGCAGTTCTGCTTGAGCAGTGTTCAGTTCAATCTCAAGTGCGCAGACAAGCTTGATCAGACTGAGTCTCAGCATATGTAGGCTAGTGTTTTCACTGTCAGCTTCCATTCTGTAGGATTTGGATGGACTGTGGGAACGAGCTCGATTTCTTGATGTCTGCGTGCTCTTTGATAGTGGCGTCGGATTTTTTGAACACGCTGAATGAGTATCACGTTCCTCCGTTTGTGTGGTCACATGAGTTTTTCCTTGTAAATTACAAGGGAAGTCATCATCTCTCAAATCAGACAGCTCCGCCTAAGTGAACAGAAATAAGATGTTACGCAATGTATACTTTAGCTTCCTTTAGAAAATCAATCAAACATACAAATAGACAATTAGTTTAATAATTAGGAGATGTACCAAACACCTTCCAGAAGTTAACAAAGCATTAATTGTTTGAATGCGTATATTTTCTGGATGTCAACAGAACGTTTCCAAAAATTTTCGTGTTGGCCGGCAAATGTGTCTTTTACGATGTAAATGAAAATGAGCGCTTTCTCCTTAAATTTTTACTGCAAAATGGACAATAATTTTCATGCGTCTAATTACGGAAGCCGTTTTGTCGCGTTTTATTTGCGATTCGTAGGAATGACAGTCACTTTGAGTGGACATTTATGAAGAAAGTAATGAATGTCTCAACAGTGTTATATTCATATCCTATGACGGAGGTTGGGGAAAACTCTACTGAGATATCCCGACTGGTAATAGGTGTTTAAAGCAAAAGGTCTCTAGTAAAACTTCATCAGTGTGGGGACAGAAGGTGGCTCGTTTCAAGAAATCAGACCACCATGTGGTTTTTCCTGACTGGGATTCATCAGATGGATGTGATCGAATCTGCTTAGAGTTTTCGTTATTTAACGTAGCGCTGGGTTGAACAACATGTGACTCACAGAGGGTGGTTTTTTTCAAGGTCGACTATCTTCTGCCCTCATAATTCTTAACTTTCCCATCAATTTTCAGACTCCCACTGAGGACTTTAGAAAGTTGGTTGTTCTCAGGTCACCAGTATTTTGACCTATTTTTACTACAAATGCTAACATGGGGGCCTTTTCAGTATTTTAACCGATAATTGCTTCCCTTGTTTCTCAACAAAGGTGGGAACTATTTGTTATTTCATGACAAAGTAGGGAGCCTTCTGACTAGTGACGCTAGTTGAGAACATATAGTCCATAGCAGCAATGTTTTCTGCATCCGCCGCCTTTCACCACACTAATGATGAAAATTGCTGAACCAGGGTAGAACAAGGTGTATTTTGATGCTGGCATCTCCACATCTTACACTCATCTTACACTCTCCCATTTTGTAGCAGCAGTTTGTTGAGAGAAGTCATCACAATGCATAATCACTATTATCTTCCAAATCTTTGTCGGTGGATTGATGGATGCCAATCTTACGTCTAGTATGCATAAATGCTATATATGACAGAACCGCCGTTTTAAGTTAAACGTGATCCATAGATTCCAAAAATCAAGTATATATTGTGGGAAAGGGTGTTTTGTTTTCCATTTATTCTGTATGCCGAAGGTATCCAAAATTCGTGCACTGAAATCCCATAAGGGAGTCGGTGACGGGGCCGGCAGGATATGCTACCTCTATAGAAGTGAATGTTGTACAAGGTTTTATAACCCGGAAGCTCTTCTGAATTACGATTTACTTAAAGGCAGAAATTAAGTTACGGAACAATGTAGCTGTGCTTGTATCTTTGGACAGGCGGATGTACTTTAGCCATTGTCTCGAAAAACGTACGAAACAATTCAATAAAACTCATAGAAGAATTCAATTGAGGGTACCAGTGGTTGTTACTCAAGTGAGACAGGCAACAATGAATATTTTGAATGGAAAAAACTTTTAATTTTCCAGCATTTTGTTTGTTGGAAACGTTCTTGTATTAGTGAAAGCAGGAACTCTCATACATCCGAAATTTTTTTCACAGAATCAGTATACGTTTTCAAAATAATTATCTGAAAACCGGCGTTACGCTCATCTAAGACAGTGTAGACTTTAATGGCAAGACGAAATTCTAATTACTTTGCACAACTATGCTCACCAACAGTAAGTTAGAATCTCTTAGGCGTGCCAGAAAACAACAAATTTTTTAACAGAGCAAAATCTAACAAAATCGGGTACCTGCTTGGTTGATCAAAACGTTTGAGATGGATGTCCGAAAGTCATATTTCAAAACAGGGTGCCCGCACTTAGCTGAAACTCCAGTACAATTAGTTTGAAAGGTCTTAGTCTTTTTTCACGCAGAGTAGAGACCTGACACTTAATAAAAGGTCTGAAGGATGGTTAGCTGTACATAAGTGAGCAGATTTGCAGCAACAATCTCGAATAAGTGAGGTGTTTGGTAAGGTTTCACTCTTTATCTTACGACTATGACTATGCGAATGTACGCAACGTGGGCACGAATAAAGCTTGAACGAGAGGGCCTTTTGAATCAGCAACGTAATTGTACCGTTCCACTCGCCTTAAGCTAACCGGAGAACCTTGAGAATGGAGTAGGAAAAGTATGGTATCTAACTTCAACGTTGGGAGATGTGAATCAATTAGCACCTCCGAAATTGCCAACCAAGACTTTCATGAAATCTGGAGTTGGCTATCTTGATTCATTTACAAAAATCACCTCATCAGTCTCACAATATGCAACAGCTACCGTACAACGATAGACAATTTATTTTGAAATCTTCCATATTAAAACGAAAACAGTGGACGTTATGCCAACCTCTTGCCTGTTTACCGCATACATTCGGGAGTAGCTCTACCTGCTAGTAAATTTGAGCTACACGTAAACTTGCGGCATGAACGTAATGGACATCGGATTGTGGTCAGGTCTCGCACCGTCTCCAGATTAGTTATGAACCCGTTCCAGAAGATGAACTACACCAAACACACGAAAACTTTTCTTAAATCCCTTTGCGCTTTTATGCTAAACCAAAGTTTGTCCACCTTCAGCACGCTATTCCAAAGTCTCGACGAATGAAGTTTTGGCACAAACATTAGAACCGAGCTGTTGCAATGTCTTTGCTAGATGTTTTCCGCAACCAAAGTATTACAATCTTTTCTGGCAGTTCACCAGTATATGCATTGTAAAATTTAAAATCTAAATGACCCTGAAAAATGCAATTATTTATATGTGTTTTCCCTTATAAAACTCACTTTTATCCCAAAACAGTGTAGCTGGTGTTCGGCCAGTTCCATCTGATTGACAGTATGTCCACAACCTGCACAGTCTACAGGAGCATAAGCGCAATTTACGTGGTGTTGACCAGAGTGCATTACTTCAACTGGACCCACGAATGTACACCCTCGTGAGGAATGTTCACAATGAGTTAGAAGACCATTTATGAAATTTCGAAGCGCCAGGACGGGTCTGGAAACGACATTTATTATCGATTTTTCGTCGTATTCCCTGTCCCCGGTCTGCGAAAGTTTATGCCGACAAGTTGGACACCGTAGACTTTGACGTTTGCAGTAATTATCCTCCGGACATGAAGATTTCGGCATTGGACAACTAGCTGATATCCACCCCTCCAAACACTTGGCACAAAACGTATGACCACAGTCAGTTACCACGGGAGAAATAAACACACCCTGACAGATATTACAAAGAAAGCTATCGTCAACATGTCCCAGAAAGCGTTCCAGTGGTATTCCCATCAGGTGTTGGTTTTAATATTCACGAGGACGACCATTTATTCTCAACAATATTCTGATTTTTAGACCACACACGTGGCCTTGCTGTGTGCCATATGATTTTCCATTTAGTACAGTCTGCTCATGTCGACCGAGTCGGGTCATCTGTACCGGTCCAATCAGACCTGACGCGTTAGCAATAATAGGATGCGATTCTGACTGCTACGTGATTGGTCAGATCAAGAGATACATAATTTGATGTCCATAAGGATATATATCGCTTTTGTCTTCATCACATCAACGTTTCAGCAGCGATCCAATCCAATTGGACCAAGGCAAATATTCTAACGTTTTCGAGCACTGACTGACTTTCACTGACTTATACACTTCCCCGTCATTTAGGTACACAGACCCGTAGCTTAAGTAGCGGCATGCAGGAACCAAATGGCAGAAACTTCCGTGCAAATTTTTTAGGGTAACAGGCAATCTATTGGACGCTGGAATAGTACGGATAGAAAATTGGCTTTCTAAAGGTCCGGAACCATGAACAAGATAATATTCACATATTAGGTTTGTTAGGAGGAGTAAAAGGTGAAAGGAGAGTGCAAGGATGTCACGTAGCAGTCACGTGATTTCAAGTACTATTAAAACACTCCCCATCAGCTGGAGAAATTAAAAGTACTTTCCTCAGACAATTGGATGTGCCCCAACCGAATCTGAATGTGAATTTTCGTAGCATCCTGAGGCTTGTCATGAGGTGGCGGACTTTGATCCCGGCAAAATTGAGTAACGAGTGTTTCATCATCAATGAATGCTAGTGTTTCGATCCCAGGTAAACACGAGTTTGCTTCGTTTGTCAGTTTCATCACAAGAAAATATCCAATAGACGGAACTATCATTGACACAATGTTGCTGATTAAAAAACACTTTAAATGCTGTCTTGAGTTGCACACAGAACCCATTTTATCGAAAATTAGCACGAGACGAGAAGAGAGCATCGAAAATACGGTAACTCTCTTTAGTGCAATACTTTGTGAGATGTGGTAACGAAGTTGAGCCCGAGTACATCTGCACACGTAATGACTCTCGCCATGAGAAGAGAACAAATCGTGATCTCCCTCTAACCACACTAGTGCTGTGGTACATGGGCTGTCACAGACTCTGACCAAACTCATACATATGTACCCAAAAGTCACGTTGATTCGCCGCACGTCTGGTTAGTGGTTTGTGTATGTCACTGTGATTTCCATGAAAACTACAATGGTCCAGGTTATCGTACATGCCTCTTTGTAGACAAAAAACACCATGCCTAAAGTTGCTGAAAAACTCTTCGACAGGTCACGGTCGGTTTCGCCTTTCCTGAGTTTCATAAAGTAGGCACAGTACCAAACGACGTGTCGATCTTGTGTTTTACTTTAAGGCAAACTAGACGGCGTTCGCGAAGTACACTCATTTGCAGACTAATTTGGCTTTAACGGTATTTGGGAATTGCGTCCAATTTGGGTTCAGTTAGAACATGAGGATCACAGAAACTAATGGAATGTACCTATCTGATGAACCCGAAAGCCGGTGAGACAGATCGTGTTTTCAATAACTTTGTGCGTAGCGTTCCCCCAAGAAAATTTACTGCGATATCTCGAATGTCGTACCAACTAAAACATGAGGCGGCCTTTGTGCAACACATTCAGTTGAAAAGTATTACAAAACGAGAAATTCAGCTGAATCTAGTTGAATCTCCTGTTACAACCAAATTGGTTGCAAATGAGTGCATTCTGTGAAAATTCAAGACATTTCAACTACATATATAATGTGTCAAGATGCAATTTTCTTGATAGTTCTGTGATGCCCTTTCCGTATGTGACTATGTTCTACAAAACTAACTAGATGTGGTATTTTGCGGATCCGCTAAAAAATCAGAAACGTTGTGGATGTTTGGTCCTTATGAAATGATGCCAGGATTAAGTGTGCTACACGAGAATGACACCTAAAATCGCTTTTTTCTGGTGTCCCTACTGAACCCAGTACGTCGTGGTTTCAAAAATGTTGGATGGTTTTATCCTCATGCTCATGTTAAGGTCCAGCCAAAAACTTCTACCAAACCAGATATAGTGATTTTCAAATCAACCTTCATACATTCACCCAAGCATGACCTTATTGCAACCAAGGCAACCAGAATGTCAATCTTGGCTTCTTCAGAGCTTCACGTGCACTTTTGGGAATAAGGCAAATAAGACGGTGTGGTCGCAACAAGGACACAGTAGCCAGTACACTCGTACCTAAACTATTAACTACAGCAGCCTGAGTCAAGATTTAACACAAGGGCCCGAATAAGACCGGATCAGGATATTGTCTCCTGCATTATTAATTGGTCCAACTAATTATCCTCTTGACAGAAAAGGATGTTCTACATTGGCCTGCGTGACAAATCCTTAATTTAGACTCCATGGCAGCCCGTCAGAAATAGTGTATTTCTGTCACTCAGTCATTTGTCCTCAGTTTAGATTAAACAGCACGCGCATTAAAACAGTGTTTTCAGGTCACTGGGCAAATTTGCGGCTACGGTGAACTGAGCATAAAAGTTAGCTCCTCTGTAGAAAGTGAAGAGATTTCAAGGTTTTGAAATTGAGATTTATCCGTAAACAGAGGCTGTTTACTAGGATCAAAGACTTTAAATACTTCTTCAAAGGGAAAACAATCCAAAGGGCTGATTGATTGTTGGTCTGTTCGCCGAGCCTGGCAGTTGGATTGCGATCGAGGTGACGTCGTCAGTGCGGGGTTGAGTGGTTGAGTTGAGACCCACTCAACCCTGCACTGATGATGTCACCTCGATTGGCGATGAAACATTTGCAATCCAACTACCAAGCTCGGCGAACAGACGAATAATCAATCAGCGCACCCGAGCTACCTATATTCCACAACATTGCCAATCCAAAGGCTATCAGAACCAGGTTCTTTTGGTGCTGATCAGCGCCAGATCAGGCGATATCAACTGTGTGTGGAGGAAGAGTGGTGAAAGTTATAACATTCTTACCAGTAACTCATAAAAAAAAGTTAGAGTGGTGGGACTTCTGGCAGGTAGACTGCGGTCGCGGATGCTCGAGATGTAAGGGATACTCCCTGTTGAGAATCTTCAGCAACGTTGTAACAACATTACTGCATCTTAGCTTTAAGGCGTAATTTGTTTTCCACTGTTAGATAAAATTAAGCTCGTCCTTCAGTTGGTTCACTGAGTTGGTTGCACCTATCAACGCCTATCAAGGTGACATCACCAGTGCATAGTTGCGTAGCGGTGCGGCAGTGGCTGTGCGTTAAGTAATGGCGTGCATGCATACATATGCGCGCCGCCAGCCAAGAGTGACTTCCGGCTAGTAAAGGTTGCCCGGTCGAATGTTTGGATTGGTTGACCCGTTAAATTGTGTCTCGAGTGGTTAATGATGCACTGATGGTGTAAGCCTGATTGATGACAGAACATTTGAAATGAAATTGTCCAGTTCACCGAAAACACCAGAAACTGTTTATGGTTCCAGAGCGACCGGCATTTTCCAGATGGCAAAACCTATCATCGATGCATGCATTGAATTTTGACAAGTCATCTAGCATGATCTTGGAACGCACTGAAAAATGGCTTCATGTACGTTTGGTATCCAGGTAGGTTTTTTGAACTTATGTGAGGTATCCAAAAAAGAACTCTTGACTCATGTTTGCCATATGGTCTGTATCCATTTTCGGTCGACTGCAATCAATAGGTTTGTGTGTACCTGTCACATCATTATGATGTATTGCCCTAGAAGTAGTAATCCGAAATCGCACACCTGGGAAGAACAATAAAAACCACAATCCGAAAAAAATATTCCATCGCCAATCGTACCCCGAATACACCTATGAGCACTTAGGTTGAATAAGTGTTAAAGAAAGTGGATAGTGTCACCCCCGGAAGAGCAACCTTATACAGGCGTGCCTTGATTATCGGGCGTAGCAGACATACCAGGCGCAAGTGACAGTTATAAGCGATGGCCGCACCACCAAATGATTCCCTTTCACTCAAGGACTTGATCCGCACAAAACTGCCTTTTTCGTTGATGGCTCACTAATGACAGGCTATTTGTTGCGTCAACTGTAAACAGGTTTCGGAAACGGAGTTTAATTTTTTTTGGCTAAGTAGCTCGCGGCATTCTCAGATCACCTAGTGAACGGCAGAATACCTGACGGTCTTATTCACATATTACTTTGGAATTTGTAGATCTCTATGCATGAAAATTTTTCAGCTGGAAAAAGCGCCTAACTCAGGAAAAACGCAATCTAACTATTGCATAAAGAAGAAAATGCCGCCTTTTGTTGCTTCTGTCCGTATCTGGTGGTTGTATTTGGCCTGTATTAGCGCCGTATTAATCAGTCAATCAGTTATCTTTGGCGCCAGAAAAGATTCTGAGAGTTCCTGGACCACGTACTATGAAAGAAATCAGGCAATTCTTCCAGATGGTTTGGAAACAGCTGCAAAAATTTTTAAGACACTTGGAAAACTAAAAACGTGCACTTCTAGTGTGGGGCGAGGTTTAACGTTCTTGGAGGCATAAATATATCCTAAATATTGGAGGACCACATTGAAAGTTTGAGATCTAGGTGCAAGGAAAAAAACGGTGAAGCTTTTTTAAGAGTAACATGGTGAATTCAGTAATTTCATCAAAGAATACTATTTGAAATATCACGTTGAACCAATTAATTTATGGACAGTGTAGCAGACAACTTTTAACAAAAATGACAGCATATTTCAGTGACGAAAGTTTCGTCACTGAATTTTGTTATTCTTCGAGTCAAACAAAACCGAGAGCACTGATGCAGATAAGTGCGTTTTTTTCTATTGGGACCACGAAAATTACAGTTAGTCAAATACAGTATCAGACGATGATCGAATAGTCCAAAAAAATTTTTTTTCAAAATATCTCCATGTGTGCAGTTGCTTTACATCTTTCGAGGCACGGGATAATCCATTTATGTTTCTCTGTAGCGTTGCAAGCCTCCACTGTAATTTTTTTATTTTTTTGGCAGCTTGGATCAATGTAGAAATTTTGCAATAAAAAAAGCAATATGCCCGAAGTATATGGTGTGACTAAAACTGATTTCCACATATGGTTTTGATATTTTTCCCTTTCTAAAGGACCAATCCTATATGAATTAATTCGAAGTAGGGGATCGAAAATTCAGCAAATCGACTAAGTTAGAATTCTCGGGAAGTATCACCGCACCCCTTCAGGAATGAGTTAAAAAAACATCCAAAAAAAATCTATTTTTAGAACGGCATTTTTGCCTCTTACAAAGGCTGTGTAAGGATGCTGCTGTTTTTGGACGGAATCCCACTCACATTTCGCCTTATTACTAACATTTGGGCGTTCAGGGGGCCAACAAGTCAACTTTGTATGTAACTGCTCAAAACAGTAGGCTGTTGGCAACCTCGGGATCAAGATGAACTCTGTTCGAATTTTTGGACCCAACAGCTGTTCAGTTTGTGTTCAGGCTGCCGTTTCATACATTTTAAACACTATATTCTTCACGAATATTCGCTTGGTGCTTGACATCTAATGCATTGGTTGTACCTATTCTTGTTCTACTGGAATTCTGGACGATCAGGGTGAGAACTATTTTGCGACATTATCTTTATTTCAAGGACACTGTGGGACCAGCTGTAAAATGTGATATTTCAATCGCTCTGACATGGACTGACAAATAAAATTCGCTATGTTGTGGTCGGAAAAACTCTGATGAATGGTTTTGCTTCAACTGCACCAATTTCAGACCCCAATTTTTAAAGGACCACAATTAGAAAATATCATCAAGATATTTTGATCATCAAATAAAAACTCGTGTTATCCAAAATTTTTACTTGATAATACTTGGAGAAATCTGAGATATCCAAAATTCGTTGCAGCGCAATAATAAATTTCTAGATAATGTGTCCCAGAAACAGAAATGTTCTAAAATGCTGTCATGTTTATCAAACGCACATACTGCGAAGATTCCGTCCTATTTTACCCACAAAATGTTTTTCAGTTACTGGAAACAGTCTGCCTGGATCTGAGGCTATTATATGTCTAGTTTACTAGACAAACTACGAGGCAATCCATCAAAGCTTAGCATGTGATGCACATTTGTTGGTATTAGTTACCTGTTGCTAAGTGGAACATCTAATTTCATGGTTTATACTAGACTTTCCACTACTTTCTACATCAATGTCATACGGTATCAACAGTTACTTGATTATAGAAAGTTACATTTAGACACACGAATCACAGGCCAATGATACATGAATTCCCATAGTGTTAATATAGGCTAAACTATCAAACCTGATGTTACAAAAACAGTCTCATAGGGGAGCTAACGCTAGAAGCAACAGCTGAGAACTTTTTACAGGAATTGGGATTGTAACACAGCCATATGGACGTCAAATCGTGCTAATTCATATCCTCTGAGTAAGGGTGGTATTTAGCAGAATTCACGTATGTCCACCATGAACTGGAATGCAATGTTATTTAGACTCAAATAAATCATTTTCGTTGCTCTTCTAAAAGCATGAAATACAAAATCTGTCTTAGGTTTTAATTGGCTCAGTATTTGGAATGTTGAGTGCCATTAGTAAAAATTAGAAAAGAATATTTTAAAAGGCCTGTAGAACAGCGCGGTTGTATTTAATATGCAGGACGACAACATGGCGTGCAAACCGAGGGTGTAACAGAGATCACCAGCCGGTGACAAGAGGCATGGTTTTCCGGATCCAGAAGGAGACACCACCGGATAGTGAATAAAATCAACGAGAGAGCACACGCAAACAGGAAATTAGACAATTAGACATGCAATAGGCCAACTACGTTTCATCAAGGGTACGTACGTACAGACATGTTGCCACTTACATTTCTTCATGTTTCTTTGTGGAGATTTCGTCCTGTAAGTAAAACCAATTTATGCTGAAAAGCCGAGAAGCACTGGGCTTCTCGGTAATCACGCAGCTCTTAGAAGTTGAAACGTCGGATTTTCAGTCTTCACGCCTTGTGTGAACATTAAGTGACGCATTGGATGGTCTTATATGGGAACACTACACAAACACGTAGAAGCAACTCAGATGTCAACAGTCGGTTCAGTGTAGAAGGCCACGATAGCAAAACTGCGATCAGGATACAAGTCATGTGAGATTCCTCAAAAGTCCTTCTCTAATCCACTCTGTACGCCCTACCGTGAAAGAAAGTGACAAGATAACAGTACAAATGCGGAAGCACTGAAGTCAGCTGACGACCGACTGACATTCTGAATAAAGGGTGCTAGTTATCGGGTGGTTTTGCAACTGTCCTCATCATGTGTAGACTTGTCAGCATCCACTCAGGCTGTCTGAATGGATGTTCTTCGAACCTAAGAACTTAACTAAAAAAAACGTTGGGTAGATGTAGTACACTACTCATAAGCCTGATAAAAACTTTCCGACAGCTCACGACCAGTTTCACTCTTTTTGGGGCTCGTCAGGTAGGCGTAATCCCAAAGTTCTCCGTGAAGCTTGTGTTCTTCTTGATCCCGACTTCGAGAGATTTCAAAAAAATACTCTAATTTGAACACGAATGTGGTTTTCACAGGATACACAAGTGAATTCAGCTGAATCTCTAGTTTGCGATGGTCCGCTTCAGTGAATTTCTGAAACAAACTGCCTCATGTTTCGGCTGGTGGCTTTTGAGTAGCGCTACTTCTTGACAAAAAAGTATTGCGATATCTTGAATATCGTACCAAATGAAACATGAGGCGACCTGGTGCAATAAATCCAGTTGAAACGAAGCATCAAAAACGAGAGATTCATACGGTGGTGCTTACAGACAAGTAAAAAGGGTGTATGAACAACCTCAGTTTTCCACTTCCAGGAGAACAGAAACCAATATTCTAATCTGATACTAGAGATACTAGAGAAAGATACTAGAGATCACAACACTACGGTTTATTGCTTCCCAACAAATCTTCGCTGTCGAGGATTTTGAATGAAAAACGGTGGTTTCATCAGGCAGTCGCTCTACATGCTCCAACCAAACTATCCTGAGGAACCTTACTTCCGGTGTTAGCGAGTAGCGGCCTACGCACCATTTAACTGCAAACATGTTGCGGTCAGCTAACTTCTGCTACATCACGAAGACGCAGGTAATCAATCGGTTGGAGGCAGAATACAAGTTTGCAATAACTCAAATTGAGATAAACGTCGGGAATACCTCTTCCCTGCCATCGTACGTCTAACGTGTGTTGCAAGGTATCAAGACCACATTTTAAGCTTTAAACTGACAGCCGAAATTTTTGAATCAAATGTGAGCCAGTCAGCTTTAGCAGCATATTGTCCACCTCAGAGGACAAACTCATTGAAGGCTGATTTTTAGGTAACACTTCTGGAATGCCTCACAATTTTTGTTTGATTGTTTCATAATGTGATGCAATAGTGTTGGATATCATATGTTAGCCATAGCATTCTTTCTCATGGTAGATCCGTTGTTTATCAAACAAACTATAGTAAATCAAAATACCAGTGACTTAGTGTAAAATAAATACCACTTTAAAAGCCCACCTTTTATAGGACCTAAACGGAGGTTAGCAAACAAACAAAAACCCACAAAAGAATAACGAATCATCGGCTGTAAAATGCTTGATCTTACAGTTAGGCTGGTTGATGCGTGGACTTTGTCAGCACGCTGCTCTGTGGATTCCCACTCCAGGTCCTAAAAAGCTATCATTTCTCCAAGCTAGATATCTGTACGCTGAAGTGGTACGAAACAGTTCTGTCGAAGTTCCCAAAATGAGGTTTGAACCAAGGTTATCAAGAGCTGTTGTGACTGAATTGATTACAGCAAGTTTTATTCCTACGTATAACCTTCGGGAAAACCCACACAAGGAAAAAGAAACAAACATCGCGAAGCGAAGAACCTTTTATCCAGCAATAGGTCTAAAACTGAAAAAGGCGAAACAAAATAAAGAGTTAGTGAGATTGTTTATGGGAAGCTGAAGTATAACAAGACCAATCAATGAGGTCAAGGCAGTCTCAAAATAACACTCAAGTAACACAGTAAGGAGAGAGAATTGACTGATCAATATTAATACAAAGAACTTCAGTTCGTTTGACTTGACGCTTTGCGCTGTAACCCAGAAAGAAGAACAAAGTTCAACTCTCTTTCTCGACTAGACGCCTGGTGACTGATGGTTTGACCTTCGACCCACCTACCCAACAGCGCACTGACGATGTCCCCTAGAATGTTGACGAAAAGCCCGAAACTTAGTTACCACGCCCGGCAAATATATCCATGGCCAGCCAATCAACTAACGACTTAAGACTCAGTCTAAGTTAAACCAGGGTCAGTCAGCATTTTACAATTTCGTCTAAGTAGATATTCTTTTGCTCGTGTCTTTAGCTTCTGGTCGGTCCTGGCGATGTATAAATGTTGCTCGACTGATAGGTGCAATGGCCGGTTGATAAAGCCAAATATGACCTTTTAAACAACGACACGTGCCATGGTTTTGATGTTCAGCGCGCAGACACGTTCAAAGTCTGCTCTGATTATTTAAACGTTTGATGCAGGGGAGCCTTAAGACGATGTATTTTTTACTGTGATCTGCGCCTCTATGTGGTTGCTTGTCCTGGGGTGCCTTTCAACGAAAATATTAGCGTTTTCGTTTGACAGCGACGTACTTTGGAGCAATCCATTTTTCTCAGTGACCCTAACAGGAGTGAAAAGCAATCCTGCTTTGTGCACGTTTGTCCTGCACGGGAAAAATCTGTAAAACTGGACAACCAAATGTATTCGATAACGTAGTCATTTTATAACATGAGCTCACCTACTATTCACGCACATGCTGGTGTCTATGCATGGCAGATGTATAATTACCAAAAACGGACTCTCGCAGATTCAGAGAATGGAGAAATTACCTTGGATTTGAATGAAAACAGCTTCAGCATGATGACATCGCAAAGGCACATTGAAGCCTTTTACAGATGCTCAAAAAACTTCAGCTACTCGTGAGTAGCCAACTTGCTTGAAAAATGAATAGAAGCGATCAATTAAAAACACGTCCTCATGAGCTAAATTTGAAGGGCTACATAAGTCAGATTGATAGCCGTGCGGTCATCGGATCCATATTTCTTCGTTGGGTACATTCAGGTGTACTAGCTTTAGTACTATGCTAGTTATATGAGGACTTCATGCGCACTGAAATTGAGTCTTAGTTTCACTATAGTCTGATGCCCGCAAATGCTGAACCTCGGTAAGGATGGAACATGTCTTCACCTTACCTCATGAGGCTACTTATCCAGTACCATCCACGATAAATGTTTACTGGCTAAATAAGGGTGCTTTAGCTGACATCACTTGGTTTTAACCTACAGTAGCGAGCTAAAATCTCCAGAGTGTCAGCACATTTCGTTAACTTTCGTCTGAAATTAACTGATGGATCCTGTACACAACGTAAAATCAAGGCGCCTCGCTGCAGGTTCTTCTAAAATAAGGGTTCAAGGGTCTTGAAAACTCATTACTCATTTGTCTGTGAGTAGAAAACAAACTTTTCATCACAAGCTATCGGGAAAATTTAACCGTAACCTAGATAGGCGGATGTGAACACACACACACACTATCGTTGCAATAGTGACACGCCAAAGCCTTGCTACTAATTGGTGGGTTAAACTGCCAAAAGAAAAAATCGAGTTGCCGATCTTCACTCGGCAACTGAAGCAAGATCTGTTGAACTTCAGTTTTAAACCATCACATCAGATTCATTTGCATATTCATCCAACAAGTTTTTCTAAAAAGATTAGCCGTGCCAGCATTGCCAATCCTTCCAAGACGGGGTAAAAATCTCACTTGATGTGTGGTAAAGACCCGTTTGAAATGACACTCAAGCAGTTTTCAGAGCACGGTGTGGCTACCATTGCAAACCACTTTATAACTAATGTCCTCTCAAGGCACGTTAAGCAAGGAACCGGATGAAAAGCTGTTCTTTTAGAAAGTGCCCTCTCCTAGCTATAAATCCTAAGTTAGCTATTGATAAAATACATTTCTATAAGTCACCCGCTTATGAGATACACATCGTACAAAGAATGGCATAAAAGAAACCAGCTGTTTACCATGTGCAGACAATTTTTCTTCACTTCCTTTAGAATTCAGGCGGTGAAACCAAAGCGTCTTGTCATAACGGACGTAAGTTTTCTCCATATGGGGTATGTGTTGTTTGTCACAACCAAGTGCCCCCGGTAACTCTGTGACTTAGTTTATTAGGAGTCGTTGTTAACTGCAGGATTCTATAATCGCCGTCATTATTTCTCCTGGTATCTTCCTAACAGCCGATTACATTGATGTGTATCACCTGAAGAATAACTCTTGGTGAGCGTGTATTTCTGTACTTAGACAGTACGATATGATGTATTATATTTCTTCTGGAGTAGCATGCACTTTTGCATATAACCTCTTATACAATCTGTAATCTGCTGTAACTGTCACTTATCTGACTATTGCTATATTATATAATTATATTATACATATTATGATACAGTGTAATGATTTCAAATAAGCAGATATGAAAGATGATTTTTGGAACGTCAAAAGAATGTGAAATTGCAGTTGATTGATGAGTCGATTAGTTGGAGAGTCAGTGCTGGTTTTAGTACAAATTACAGTACAAATTTCAGTACAAATTGCATCGGAAGGTTTTAGCCTTCAGCTTAGGCAACTTAATTTTCAGATGAATAGGAGAGAGGATGCGACGTAGCACGCTCAATTTTACGACCAAGGTTTATTTCGGCATTTAGCCAACGCAGTTGACCAAAACAAAAAGCCAGAGTAGACTGGTTTAATAGGCTGACCTGTTTATGGTGGCAAACAGTTTTGCACATTCCTCTTCGGCGCTATCCTTCTAGGGGTTGGATGTCTTTTGTTTATTTGTGGCAATACTACTGACTTTTCTAGGGGGAATGTTTGGTCAGCATTATCGCAAGGTAACTTTCACATGGATGAGATCGTTATCAGTTCAACCAACGCATTTTATTGAGTAGCAAAACAGTTCATCCTTTACTCACTGGAATCTTCAGTCGCCTCGGTAAGCCGGAAACATGGATTCCAGATCAATGGAGTGCATCTATCTCCGCGGAATTTGCCAACCTCAATCTAGCGGCTAAGCTGAACGCTTTGTCCACGCTGTCAAACGAGCACTTCAAAAAATTAATGAGTAGAGAACAACAGCGGAGGTTATTGAAGCCATCTTGTTATGCTACCACGTTAAACCTAACCCCAATGTGCCAAACAACAACTCATCAGCGGAACCTCTTTTTGGGAGTAAAATCCATTTACCCATAGGTGTGTTACGTCCAACTCCCCCGCATCTACAGAAAAGGAACACAAAAATGGGGAGACAGTTCAGTCGCCATCACGGTGCAGTTCACACAACCTATATGCCCGGTGATTCCGTCTTGACCAAGGACTACCACAGCGGAGTAGAAAATGGACTCATGGTTAAATCAGACGCCGTGCGGCTAACATCATATACGAAGTTGACGTATAGTTCGCAACATGGGTCCGTCACGCGAAGCAACTTCGCTCTGGGCATGGTGCAACGGCTACATTAGGTAGCTCGATTCCCCTGCATGTATTGTTTGAACACTTCTGAGTTACCATCCACACATGTGACCCCTGTGCAAACAGAAAAACCGTCAGTCGAATCCATATGCACACCAAGACAGTGCCGCAGTCGTAACTAAAAGCCATTTGTACCAATGCAGGCGAATCCACATCTGAAAACCTGCACACATTTTGAAAACGGACGTGGTAGAACGGTCAAGTCCTAAGGAACAATTCGGTTTTTGTAATATTTTACCATTCATCTTCTCCCTGTTGTAGCCAACTGAACCGCAGCGCTCTTTCTTCCATAGGTCCATCCTCAATATAGCCACTCTTCATCCGGTCCATTTGTCTTTTTCCTTGGGATCTCCCACTTAGATTATTCAAGCGATTGAGTAAGTTCCATCATGCTCCTAAATAACCCAGTTACCACGCAGTTAAAACACTGAGTCAAACTTCCAAACTCTCTCTTGCTGCAAATGAAAATGAAGTGCAAAAATGCCTTTGATGGTAATGAATACCCATTAGTTTTGTGATGACCGTATGGCTTAGAATTAGACTTGTTGAAGTCTTATTCGGCTAGGTACAAAACTCCAATGACGATACCTGCTTTAGGTACGTTGTTTGAAAAACCATAAATCTCTGACTTTTACTTCTATGTATCCGAGCTTTTTTCAGCGACCATTACCACCTTTCCTTGTAAATAATTATGAGTGCCTATGTTTGTTTGCCATCAATAGTCAGTCATTAATTTGTACATTGCCAGTTTTCAACGCCGAAACGGTTTTCCCTTTTGCTGCATTTTGTTATACAATCGAATCATGCTAACCTCATAATTTACTGCAGTAGTACCACTTTGTTTTCTGCCGTTTACAGTTTGTCGGACCATTCACAAAAGCTCCATGTTTCGTGTGGATATCAGGGCTAAAGCCACTGCTCCTCATCCATGCATTCGTCACCCTCACCAGACATCAGCAGCTTTGCCTGAAGACGGGATGAATGGCAAGGTGAACACAGAGCTGCGCTTCTCCACAATCGAAAAATGCAGTATTTGTGGGTTTGGTTAGTTTCTTTCAAAAACTGTGACAATGAGTGTGGTCGTAGGCAACAGAGAACAGCTCGGTGATCCAGCACACAGTTTGCTATCTTTGTCCGGTCAGTAACAATCGGGCGAGTAAGATAGTCATGTTCGGAAAGAAGCGCAACGAAGAGGAACCATGCAAAATAGTTAAAATGTAGCGGCCTCTTTTGCTTAATTAACGTTTTGACCATTTCACTCTGTGTGATCAGTACAAGTATATTTGCACTTTTGCATCTGTTTTGTTTATTCCGCTACCATCATCTGCCTTGCTTATGGCTTTGATCCACCTCAGGTCGTCGTTTTTTATGCAATTTCAAGGTAGAATGGCCGTATGTGATTTCACATGGTGTTTTCACATTGTGCACAGTAAAGCCATACAGCTTGACGGCAGGATGCACTGCAATCTACACTTAGCTTATTTAGTTGCAATTGCTAAGTCATCGTCATCGAACACGTGGTAAGGCAGGTGCTGAGTCGATGAATGAACTTATCTGAGCTAATACAATACACGTGAGGTTGCTGAAAATTCTTCGACAGCGCACAACCGGTTTCGCCCTTCCTGAAGCTCGTCAGGTAGACGCAGTTCCCGAGTTTCCGTCAACCTTATGTTCTACCCGAGCCCAAATTGCACGAAATCGGCAAAATACACTCATTTGCAAGCAAATTCGGTTTCGCTGGGGACTCATGTAAAACGAAGCTGAATCTCTCGTTTATGGGGTATCAACTGAAACAACTAAAACTGAAGCGGTGTGTTGCAGCACATTCAGTTGCTTGAAAGCACCATAAATGAGAGATTCAGCTGGGTTCCAGGTGAGTCTCCCCCAAAACCAAGTGTGTTTGCAAATGAGTGTATTTCGCGAACTTATCTGAGATTTTCCGAGAGGTACTCTCTTGGAACTAGCTGACTGTCGTAAGCAGCCAAGTACCCACGTTCCCTTCTAATGTACATGTGAGCCTGAAAAGCCTAAGGAACAGATAATGCATTACTAGAGTACAGCCTACCTTACCTTACAGCAGGTAAGTCCATCCCACAAGGACTTAAGTGTCTTACCCGTAACGTAAGAACTCTACTGGTTATTTAGGAAAGCTAAAGAGTTGAACAGTGGACAGTGCTTGTTTTTACCGTAATTAGGCCGTATCTAGTCGACGATAAAGTTTGAAGCGGGTTAAGAATATTAAATCAAAGGAAATTCTTTTGAGCTGGACAGACAGGAGCCTATTTCTGGAGAGAAACATCAAAGATTAGTGAATGAGATATAAGTTTTGATATGCCGTCATTAGAGAAGTGCTTGTGTTATTCGTCAATAAAATACACTTGTGAGTATCCATGCGTCCAGAAAAGGCGCCTCAGATGGTGAAAAAACAAGCGTCACTGCCAATCAATAGTCGCCATTGCTTGGCGTTCCTTAGTGAACTTGATCAATGCCCGGATCGGCAGATATTCTAAAACTTGGAAGTGGGTAGCTTATTAGTTAGTAACTGTACACGCAAAGATGAGTTCTCGAACTTCGTTCAGTGTGTGCAGTCCTGGACGTAGCCATTACCTGCATAGTGGTTACCAAAAGAGCATCGCAAAAAAATTTACCTCTTAGCTATTCTGCTGTGCAGAGCTCATATGATTGAGCAAACTGCAATTGAAACTCGTGGTAAATTCTGGGAAGTGGGTCTACGTTCGGTCGTCTTCTGGATACAAGTTACAAAAATCTATAACGTTGTTCATCACCCAGTTTGTAAGAATGATTTCGAACCAGACAAATCAGGGTTGTCGTAGTATTATTTACATCAACTAGGAAAAAATATCTAACCAGATTCTTGTTGCTGGAGTGTGTTTCGTATATACGGCCGTGAATGTTAGGCTAACTAGAACACTTATCTTTTAATCTATGACGTTTATATGAGGCTAAAATCAGACGTTAATTAATCTTTTGTTTGCGTTATTCCTCAACTCACAAGGTAACCGCATGATTCAGGTGGTTGACATTGATGATCAATGGATGTTTGTTCTGGATACGATACTACTCACATAGCTAAGAACACTCTTTAACAGAGCAATACCAGTGTCCATATTTAGGACTCATCAGGTAAGCCTAGTCCCGCCAGTTGACCATCGACGCGCACAAGCCGTGTGGTAGGCATGACATAAATTGACCAACATTTCAAACAACCTGGTTGCAAAACCATCAAGCTCAAACTCTTTGTTACCTAGCCTTTTTTCCTACAAAAGTGAGGGGTCATCCGCTGTACGTAGTCTTTATCTTCAAGGTACTTTTGATGAAGACATCCACGGGTTAGAGATACTCCGGATCAGAATGACGGTACGCTTACCAAAGTGTCTGTATTCTACTAGAACACTCGTTACGCGACAACGACGGCAAATTACTTCTCAGAGAAAACTGATGTCTGAATAAAAGAAAATCTACCCTTGTTGGTCAAAAGTATGAAGTATATTCTCACTGACATTGTGTACATTCCATCGTTCAACATGAAGTCGCATTTAAATAAATCATGGTTGTACGGAGTGAAACATCTATCTTGAACAGTGGCGTCATGCTGTCGATGATGATGCGATGATGAGACGATATGTGAGCAGATAGAATGTACATAGTATTGAGAGTTCCTTTGAATAAACCTCAGGAAGATGACGGGGGGTCAGTGCAGAAGATCGTAGGACCCATTTTAGGCAGTGTTTCCTGGAGGAGCTGCTTCAAACCACGGAAGTTTTGGTCAGTGAATTCGCGCTCTAACCACTGGGCCATCTCGCCCCAATCCCAATACTCGAGGATATAGGCCGAAATGCGAGACATCAACCAAAACTCGCTACTCTGATGTTAAATATTATTTCGATTTTTCGGTAGCGTGAGAAAATTTGGAAAATATTAATGGAGTGAAGCCAACTTAAGTGAAGTGTTGACTGAAAGATGAGGCGGTCTTTGTTCAACAAGTTTAATTGGAGAATAATATAAACGAGTGATCCAGTTAAGATTCAGCTGAGTATCGCGGTAACACCAAGTAATTTGCAAATGAATGTATTTCGCCAATGAAAGATGTATGTATTTGTGCCTTACTTGAAGGTTTTCGGCGAGGAATTTGAGCCTGAACGAAACGAGGTATTCACTTGGCTCACTCACGCCTACCTGCACTGTTGCCATTCCCTAGGAATACATATTCTCACTTTGAATGGACAGACAACATTGAGCGGATACAAATCCTCATCTTTTTCCATTAGATGAAGTATTAAATGCAATTGCCACTGAATTCTCCTTAACAGATACGGCGAATTCCCTTCCCTACATCTAGATCACCAAGCCTAGTTGAATTCATAGTTGAATTTGCAAAACTCTTCGTCAGGGCACTGAAAAAACTACTGGAAATAAAACCAATGTTTCGAAACCAGTTACCGCATTATCGACCATACCTAAGCGGTGGATAGTACCAACAAAGAAACTAAAGATTACGCACTTGCGATTTAGCCTATTACCTTCATGTTTTTGGTTCAAAAAATGTTTAACCTGTAATTTGGAATTTATTTCTGTGTGGATAGAAGTTACGTTTTCCGATGCTCTTAGTGGTAATAGGCATAGTTTGTTATTATGCCTTATCGCAACCAGCCCTAGCGGGGTTAATGTGGCACAGTCAGGCTCTGAATACAGGCTAATGAGGGATTTTGACCATGAAATACTTGCACGGTGGATGATGCACGTTGAGATTGTGCGGAGTTTTATGGATTTTCTGATTTTTTGACCACTTGGGTATCATGGCCAAATATAGCACGGTCATGTGCGGCTGGAATGCTACTTTTATGTGTATTGAGAAACGAAATCTGCTCGTTGACTATAAGGAACTTCAGTGAATGTAAAAGATAATCATTTACACATAGCATTGCAGCGCAAGGTTGCTCCGTTAACGACCTCAGAAATCAACCGTACTGTCGAAGCATATTTTAAACCACAGTAACCGCAAAACGAACGTCTACAATCAGTTAGCTTGTCCAATATTCTTCGTCTTCGTTTGAGTTTCCAAGCTTAGTCTCTCCTTCAAACTGTGTCAAGTGGATCCCACTCCTGAACACATCAACATATGCTGCTGACTGCATGTAGTATAACCATTCATTTTCACGGTGGCCCCCGGAACCAACTCCAAAGTGTCTTACGGCCTATGCCAAAGCTAGTATCCACACGTGTTAGGTGCCGGTCAACCTGAGAAGAGGGCCGAACGGCAGGGCCTATTTACACCGCCCCAAAGATATCAAAGCTTCGGGGCTGAACACAAACGTCCAGTGGCATCTCTAAGCTTTGCACTTTCGCCCTAGATACTGGGCTTGATGTCGTCACAGGATAGCTGCATGTTATACACGGTCACACTGTAAATCTTTGGTGGCGTTTTGTAAATACATTTAAAAATTCTATGAAAAACTTGTCAAATCGCGCTCCCGAATTCCCAGAGTGGACTGTTTACAACCACAAGTACCGCCTAAGTCTCAAACTTGGCCACCTGTGATTGCGATATTTCCAAACAACTTGAGCAATGAGGTCATAATACGGACAATTATGATCCTAATTGTCAATAAAACTAATGGAAAAAATTGTTCAACCAAAACTATAGGGCTTTATGAAGATGACCCTACCTAGAAAGGAGTACACAAATCAATGTAAAGCCGTAAGTAGTCCTGAACTCTTCATGTTTTGTAGCAAGATTTTGTAGTTTATACGTTTTTCTAATAATCCCTGTTCACACAACAAGAGTGATGCATTTTGTTGTATGTATAGCTTTCAGGTAATAAAATCCACACTATTCTAATTGGAGTTGCTATATAAATGTAACTGAGTGGTAACTGTATTGCAATCTCCCTTTGGCAATTTTTACCGACAATGGATTTCAATACCCTTCATATGGACAGTCACTTAAACAACTGTTGAACCACTTAACTTTCCCTTCAGAGAGTGAATTTGAGTAAGTGGACTTCCTAAGTCGCCATGTCGTTATTTTCGGCAAATCGTAATTGTATTCCCCTGAATATGAGTAGACAAGGCGGACACATGACGATATTTTGCCACGTGTAACAAACCACCGTACTCAAGGCAGCATTATTGCGAATCTGTTAAAAGGTCCGGCTAAGGGGTCCTTTTGTTTATGCTTTTCATATCAAAGGACAGTAGTACGACTGTTGAGCTAATGCCACGTCAAGCATTTTCACGGACCCACATAACAATTTAACGAACGGTCTTTTGCGGAAGTTCTTCGTGTAGTGAATGCAGTAATCTATGGTGAAGAAAAATCGAACCAACAATGGAGCTAATGAAGTAAATGATCTATGGGTTACAGCAAAAATATATTTCCGGATCGATTAAGCAGCTGCAATAATAGCTAGGTTAAAGCGATTGATGCTTCATCCACGTTTGAGTTTTCTACTTGACTGACATGATACCAAGTCATGTAAGACGATTGCATCGTACAAAGTTGCGTGAATGATTCCTTCGTCGCTAGTCGAGTTGCCCAAGCCTAGAAACAGCCGAGGGTCCCATATATGAAAGTTTCTGTCAATAGGTTGCACCTTCATCCCTGAGTTTTTGTGTGCCAATTTAATTTGGCTTCCTACAGTCTCTGAATTTCCGCTCTGCCAGTCCTTTGATTTTTTCACAGTACAGCTACTTCAGATTATTCCACTTAGCAGCGTCCACTGGAACAGACGCAGCCCTTTTGTGCTTGAGGTGTCACAGAATTACATCTAAATCATAAGATTACTCAAGGGAGTTTGAAGGAAATAGGTTCTAGTTCGACTTCGTATGTATTTAAGGAGGATATTTGCTGTTCGGAAGGCCGTCTAAATATCTTGTGGAATATTGCTGCGAAGGAATTTGTATTCAGATTATAATGGCTAAATTAAGTTTAGCCTTAAACGGCCGTCTATTTCCTTTGATGTTACCTCTCTGCTTGGTGACCAACCGCCCATCGTCAGAATGAAACACCTTCGCAATTTTGTTCTACGAATGGGACAGAAAGAGCGGGAAGGACGTTGATTGGCCGGAATTTGAGGATAAGCATGAGAACAGTTTCGCGTTATCGCACAAGCAACATGTTTTTTAGAACTAGCACATAAAGACCGGGAAGTCGTTCGTAGTGTTTGTCAGTCACAACTGATATATTTCCCAAAATCCTACTCCAGAAAAATGCGCCCTGAACCGCCAATATCTTATGGTTATACTAGTAGCCCGGTACAACAACCTTACAGTTCAGATGCTCATGCATTAATTCATGGACCGTATCACATCAACACAGTCATTCCGTCGACAACAAACACGGTGAATGATCGCAGAAATTATTTCACTTCAGTGACTTCAGAGCTAGCTGGGCTAGCCTCCGTACCAATGATCCCCAGTGACGCGCATGGGCAGATCATTGTGCCCGGACCAGACGGATACCGATATCAACAAGCGGATCCCAATTTCTACGCAATCCCGGTACAACCCAACGACGTCAACATGAGGCCATTTTCAGAAAGCTCCATTTACATGGAAAAGGATCCTAACCAGACGTGTGAAGAGTCGGTAGAGATGATAAGTAAACAGGAAAGTGAACAGCCAACCACAGAGAAAGTGAGGGAAGATGAAGTAGAAATCTGCTACTCCAAGAAGATCCATCGTGAGACCTGGGACACGAAAGTTGATTTCTTATTGTCGGTCATTGGTTTTGCCGTGGATTTGGGCAATATATGGAGGTTCCCGTATATATGTTTTAGAAATGGTGGAGGTGAGTTGATTGAACGCCCAGAAAATTGCTCACATCCATATAGTTTTATGGGGAAGTACAAATACTCTAGGCGCATCAAGTAAAGATGAGGAAACCTTTTTTCTATTTATTCATTTTAATAAATTCGACACATTTCAACCCTTCGTAGCAGTGTTTTCTCGTATTAGTGAGACTTGGCCACTTATGCATACGCATGATCGGCTATGAGCTTTTCTGAATAAGTTCTGTCATGTCGCATCAGGCATTGACCTTCCGATGTGTTTCCTACTCTGTCTCACACTAGCACAAGCTATAAATTGGTTTAGTCTGCAGTACTTTCCCTTATAAGTGCCCTCCATACAGAACCACCACTACAAATTTTCAGCTCCGTAGACAGTCCCCCAAGATATAGAGTACGCGCATCTCTTTCAGCAAAACGTAGTGAGAAAGTTACCACTAGCAGGTTTTTGGCAATGTTTGTCTGCTTTACTTATTATCTTCCTATGTGCATAACTCATGTATCCGGAGGGCCCATGATACTGGACTGCGTTTTCAAGGTGAAAGTGGGGTCATGGTCCTTCTACCTGTTTAATGTAAGTCTATATATTTGATGATAGGCCATGTTGCCACTCCTACCAGTATTGGAAGAGAGCTAATGGCCAGTTGTGGCTTGTTTTTAGACAGTCATCACAGCGCGGCAATTCATATTGGCACCTATAACAAAAACCTAGCCGGGATGTCATCATCACATGTTTTGCTGGCACCATAATATTAACAGCTCCGCGTATGCAGCTACAAATACACTGAATACGGTTGAATAAAACCAAAGCTACAAAGATTACAAAGATTGATGGGGCTTTGCGCCACAACCGTAGTGTTGTCATTGGTTCAAACATTGTACCACCAGCTCTCTAATGAGGTAGAATTCTCTTGGATTCTTCGAAGTCGTAAAATAGAGCAGGTGTACTTGTGACTTTTCCATTGACCTGGGGCTAACCTCACTGTTACTTTAAAACATTTTTGTTTAAGCCTTGGAAACTGCCTCATCATCGAGTCTACATCGTGATGAGGAAATCGCGGCACATTTGAACATACCGATCATTTCCAGTGTTGTGGGGTTTCATCGTGACATATCATCTCTCATCGAAAAAGCGAACAAAGATTGACCAGACCAGTCGTTCGGCCTAGACGATTGCAACTGCAGTCGCGGCCCATTGTAAGGTCTCTCGTGCCATCATGTTGAGGTTAGCACGTTCATCATCGCCAAATAATCCTCTCAGATGTACTGTCTCATCATAAAGGAGATGATTGATTAGAACGTATTTCACGCTTTCTGTAACGGAGTAATGTTGTTCTACTTTTTTAGGTATTCAGTCGATTCTTCGGCGTCGTCTGTAATGACTTTTACACATATCTGATACTTTGCATACCCGCGATCGATATAGTCTATCTCAAAGTAGTTGGCAGACCGCTGCCTGAGCCACTAAGCAGAAATGATTTTATCCCAACTAGCTATTATCAAGAAAACTGATTTAATTAGAAGGGGAGTTCTGATTTCACAATAGCAACAAGAATGACTATGGGAAAATGATAAAAGTATGGTGTGCATATTGCAGCACTACAAGATTCAGCTTCATTTCTTCGATCAACAATACAAGTTTGACATTTTCAACTGAAGATACTGTGCACGTCTTCTAGCCTGAACCGCCGGTCAAACTAAACCAGATCCACTCAAAAAGTGCTCCCTGATGTGACATAGATGTTTAAATGTATAGCTTATCCATTCAAGGTGACAAAGATTAGTAAATTGAGATTGATTAAACCAGAGGATTCGCTTGCCTTGTTTTCTTTTCAGTAGTAACTCAACTATGTGGAGTTCCATAAAGTACATTGAGAGGATTTTCTTCAAGAAGGAATTGCAATGAAAGATCTATGCCATCCAGTTTATCCCCTGACTGAATTCTTTTTCTTGAAAGCTTTCAATGTGCAGAGTACTATTTGACACCGCTCAAATCACATTTTGACTTTCCTTGGACAAGAAACGCCCAAAAACTTATCCACGTCCGGTTAGCACTTGAAGCATTTTCTCTAGTAGGGAAAGTACAATGTGTCACGTCACCACTTGTAGTTGAAATCAACCAGTGGTGTGGTTTCAGATAGCCTAACTCACGCACTAACGCGGTACCGTGCTCCGATGCCGCCAGGATTTTAAATTAGCTGATACCTGAACTTCAGCCCTAGTAACCAAGACCCGATTTTTCGCTGAACTGAAAAACCGCATCGATCGTGTGAATCAGGAGATCTCCATCAGCACTGGAGTCGTTCCCCGTAATCGGGGGGCATCCTGTAAGTGAAGGAACAAATCATACTGCTTTAATATACGATACCAAATCAGTCAGGTGTGTGCCCATATTGATGAGTAGGTCGCCGACCAAGGTGGCATATAGTTGGTGAAACGCGGGATTCACTTGGTGTCAGGTCGATATTTCATAGTTGACTTAGCTATAAAAGCTAGCTTATCTTCATTAAGTAGTGGATATGGAAAACGTAAAAGTGAAGTAAGTACACACTTCGTTCCATTCATTTCACTACGTTGGTAGAAGAAACCGGTAATAGCTTTGTTATACCATTGATGTCTTTCTACTAATTTATCTGCAGTGCCGACTTCTCACCCGGTTTCAGGAATGGGCGCTGCTCATAATCCTAACCGAGGACATAACATTTCTGGGCCGACCTACAGAGTACAACCTAACGTGCTGAAGTCTGTCCGAACAAAGCTTCTGACTACTACGATAGCCACTAGTATAGGGATTCACCGGTTTGAATTCTGTATCCGAAAACTACTCATACAGGAACCAGTGCTCATGCTGCCAATCGGTAGAGTGATAGGATTCAAGTGACTTTCAAACCAGTTTCAGTCTACTTTCCATTACAAAGTTTTATTCTGAATAAGAGTAAGTTATGTATATATATATATATGGGTTAATTGAAGAAGCTAAGGGGGTTTCCTCCAATCAATTCAAGTGATTCCTTATTAGGCCAAGAAAACCATTCGGACAATGAACAAACGTCATCAGTGATAGGTGTATCAGAGGAAAGATACCCATGTGAATCCTCAGAAAGCTTCGTAAGCATGGTTTATTTGAGTGTCTAGCGAAGGTAGTTATAATCTTAACATCCGCCACACCTGCTGATTAGATTACAGAACGGTCTTCTATCATTCCAGGGAGGACCCCAACGTGAATTATAAAACTAGGCGAACCAGACGGCAAACTACCCATGGATTTTTTCGGTCCTCAGATGCTACTTAAATTGGGGTCGATGATAGTTTATTCGATATCCACACGAAAAATCGGGTATCTTGTAAGATGTTCAGTCAATGCATAAATTAAATGTCTTTACGAAGACCGCCATCGCTTTCATAGTCCCTGGGGTTATGTTTGCAAGTTAACTCTGCTTTTTGCAATCACTAGTACGTTAGAAATTCAAAAAATTGAATCCAACCCTACCCAACTTTTATTGTAAATATTGACAAATTTTACACCGTATTCATTTGTGAGTAGCTGATGTTTGACCGGAACATCCAAAACTTCCCACCCGTATGAAAAAAGCCCGAGTGGCGGGACCATTTGGCAACACCAAATATGTTGCTACAGCGTTAGGATCTGAAATCGTAGCTTTGTTCAGTCCTCCGTGAGTAGAAATAAAATACACCAGTCATTTGACGACCGTGTTGGTGCCAAAGCTATATTTTTTCTACTGTTTAATAATGAAAACGACGTTTCCAAACAGAAGGCATTGGGACAAATCGTTTTAAAGCCCAACTTTGGCACGAAAATCGGTTGAATTCCTCGGGTCTGAGGCTGGTCTAGTTTTGGATATCATTTTTCTGACATGGGAGGAAGTGTACTTATTCTCACTCTATGCTTCATGTGATTGGAATCGAATCTACAGCCGAGGCCAGTCAGCTTGGACGATTTACAATATACAATCCTAATTGATAGTAAGTTGAGGTAACATTGAAGTAACCCTGTTGACCTCTACTGTTCTTGATGCATAGTTGACCACTGGTCATTTTCATGCAAAGGCATTCATAAACTAATTCGTTAAATTTGGTGGCTAATTTGATTCCATTAGCCCTTTTCCTACCTTACCTATGAACCCTTGGCTGTATAGTAGAACGCACATTATATCCGATTTATTGAAAGCAAGTGAAAATGCCTATGACCGCGCGGCATCATTCCTTTCACTTCACTGGATTTCAAACCTCGAAGAGCCACGCAAACTAAAACACCTAATGACCCACATAAAACTAAGACATGGGGATTATTCTCAGAATAAAGTTTAGGCACATTCACTTTTTAGGTTGTAGATACTAGTATTCGCTGGAAAAACACTATATGACCACGGACATGCACGCCAAAGCGGTTTGAACAAATTTTTAGTCATGTATCCTGCCATGACTTCTCCTCAGTGCAGTTCTGCTTTGACCTCCTGACATCATTCAATATATACTTTCGAATAACAGTCCTCGAGTAGCCACTTATGTGCTTCAGTACATCGCTTCAACCGCACGTTCCTGGAGATACTGGATTAAATAGTATGGCTGGTATTCTGCTCACTGAGCTACGAACATTTCGCTAAGTAAAACAGTATGCAAGATATGTCGATACTTGATCCTCAAAAGTGCAATTTCATGGTTTATATCAAAATTTCAGAAAGGGATACCGCCTCCGTCTCAAGTTTGTATGCGCTTTAGACTCAGCTCATACCGTGAGAGTCTTTACTCAAGAAACACAGGACATCGTAAATGACCGGTACACATGTCAGCCAAATTCAAATCCCTCGTTCGAGCCCATCTTGCGACCAAACACAACTGCAAGCTGAAAAGTGTGATCAAGTAACATGACGTGAAGAGTTGATTGCAACGTGTAGAAGGCTCATCCTAATGTTTCAGAAGTATACGTTGTCTGGTTCCTGAATGTTATAGTATTCCTACGTTGACTAGTACAGCTTCTAGCCAGATATTGCTTCAAATTAGAGGAAACGTGATAGCAGCCAGAGTAGCCTGTTTGCATTTTGTGGAGACTAGTATAGGCTTGTAACTATTATTTCCACCCGCAATGCACTTCAAACTTTTCTTTTCTTCATCCACTTCGTTGCAAGAGCACAAGATGTAGCGCAGAAAAGGTCAAACAGCAAGAAGATAATAAGATGCTATGTGACTTAACAATGAATCAGATGACACAAGACACTAAAGGATACGTTAATATATGCTATATCCTACAATATAAATATATTTTCAGACACCTTGGTGGCAGAGGGTCAGGAAAGCTCATTTGCGTACATTTTAAATAGCCCAAGTGCGACCCGCGTCACTCACAGTGTGTCTGATTGGGTAAGCTGCATCATGTGGCTATCAGATGCTGTCAAATTGGGTCACAGTTCCGGTTTCTATGATAATTGTCTGACTTTGTGTGGTACAGGCAACTCGGATGTTTGATGTTGGTCAACTAGTCCTTCACTAGTTCTGAGTTGACAATGCCACGTCATTACCCCCGGGGAATCTCCTTTACTTAAGCTCTGTGAAATCCTCATCGCCAGTGTCCTCAGCGGAACCTGTGGAAAGGCCAGTAGCAAGACCGGTCTGCCCCGCCCACCACTGTTGCAGGAACAGTTTTGTATGGTTCAAATTGGTGCTGGCCCCTGTGAGACTGCTTGTCTCTATCTATGCGCTCTGTAAACTCAAAATGAAACTTTTCACGTCCGTGAATCACCAATTCACTGAACTCCCTCGGATTCTGTTTCAGTTTATCTTGCCAAGCCTCATTGAGTCCCACCAGATACTGCGGCTTCCGACATTCATACATCTTATTCATTGAGAAATCTCTATAAGAACCTGAAAGTATCTTAAAGTGAGTCCACGCTTGTTGGCCGTGGTCAGCAGTACGGTACAAATTGTAAATATGCAGACGTAATGACACTGTGGATTTTACTTATTGGAGGCCTTTGGGAGATCATCACATTCTTACGGAGACATCCTGCCGAATCCTCTGGGAATCTCTTGCCCTTTCTCAGATCGCCAGTTCCATCGTGATATCAGCGAAACATCTGAACAGGTAGACAATCCCGACAGGCTTATTCACTTCCGTCGGACTTTACTCCAGCACTTTCTTTTCTGGTGGCCTTCACCGTCGTTTCAACTTTCGCTAATAGGACCTCAGTAGATCTTTCCCATTGCACCGAACCAGCTGTTCTCAATGCCCTCTCGGACGTGCACCTCAGGCGGTGACGGGCCAGGACACTCCCACAAGCCCTTGGTCACGTTAGATCAGCGGCCTCCAGAAAACAAGCCCACCCAAGTACACACTGGCGAAAGCAGTGGAGAATGAAAACGCGATTCAATGGGCTTGTCATGTACGCCAAGCACGGCTTCGCTCTCAGGTCAATATAGAACAAGGTCGAGCGGACTAATCACCAGTGCGTCCGTGTCTTGTGAAGACAAGGCAGTGATGACATCGGATCCACCGCACATTTCGGACGCACGCGTACAGATAAATCAGGCCACGTGAAGTGAGCACTAATGGGTCGTGAGCCATAGGAAAGGCAATGGACATTTTGGGCTTACGTAGATACACCTGTACGTCTGATTGGTGGCTTTTGTGGTCTGACTGTGAGGTTCGTAGGTCATTCTTATAGGCGGCTGGGGTGAGAATCAATGGAGCTATTGGGAACAAAGATCAGAGTGACGGACACGCTTACAGAGACTAACGGTCAGACTGATTATCGGTCTGAAAAGACTGTGATGCAGCAGTTGTGAAACCAGGAGCATCGGACGAAGACCGTCCGACTTCAATGCACCCACGTTGTCAAATAATTCACTGTTCACAAACATATGATAGTACGAATTGCCACAACATCTGGATCCCCTTGCCTTACCGCTTACCGCATCCAGTACTACGGTATTTCTGGTCGTAACAATAGAAGTACATTTCACTCCAGTACTTTTCTATATTTAGTCTCCCTCTGAAGCCCCAACAGAGACGTAGACCAAATAGGAACAGCATAAACGGGAGATTCAGCCGGACTTCAATTGAGTCCCCCGTTAAGCTCAAATTAATGTACAAGTGAGAGCATTTTGCGCAAGCGTTTTATATGCCCATGTGATGTTTATAAAACATTTGTTCATCTCGCATCATTCTGGCCGGAAGGATGAGTACAGTAGGAATTCCATCGATGCCCATCGACGGGCATTACTAATCAAGAATACCACTTACCCAAGGAAATTGTTTACTAACCATATAGATGAAAATTTGCAATATCAAAGTGTTCTGTCCGAACTGTATACTTGTGATTGAAATGCTACAGAATAACTATTCAGCGGGCGGAAATCTCACAACGAAATCCGTTCCGTCATCTGGGAGATTGGGATCTTTTTTGAGCTTTTATTCCCAAAGACGAAAGAAGAAAAACTTTACCAATGGAACAAACTACTGTGGGATTGGTATTCGCCCTTATCGTTTCATTTTTCCGTTTCAAGTCTAGGAGATACTGAGAAGTACAGGTGGGTACAGCCGTTCACATCAGTACGGTTAATAAGTTTCTTTTTACCATTTTCTTTCCCTCCTAAATTTGTTCTTGAGGACAAAGTGTGAAGCATTATCTGGTAGTTAGATGTCCTTTGGAGAACTGAAAATCGAGGTCACTCGGGTGAGGTTACATTCACATCGGACAAGACTGTACTCCCATATAATGTGCACGGACACAAATGCACGACATTTTTCGCTGAATCGATCATAAAAAGACAAAAAAGGATGAAATGCCCCTTGCCACACTCAACGTTTATATCCAGATTTGGGAAGACTGAGGCTTATTTTGAGAGCAGGGTTCGGTAAAAGGGCCAATACGTCACCCTTGATTCGATATTTAGACTGATGATTTTTCATGAAGAAGAGGCACCACACAATCTTTGAGTCAGTGAATTCAAAGAGAGAAAGAGAAGTGCGATTTGCGCTCAACCTACTCTAGTATAAATGTGGAGGATAGAAGAATAACTGGATTGACGAGAAAGGTCGCAGTCCTTGCTGAACCCAGCTGAGAAGTCCTAACTTACAGGTCTGAGCTACCGCAGAGGTACGACGAAAAACGATTATGAACATTTCCACCATAACGACAACGTTTAACAGCTAGGCCTGTCTACTCCTGTGCTTGTATTTCAATGAACTGAGTATTCGGATGTTCCGAAGTTCAGGTTCTTTGCTCGCTTGTGCATCTACAGTTAAGCAAAATAAGTCAAGTTTTTCAAAGTATATTTTACTTTGCGACAGATAATATCTAAAATCGGGGGTGCAGAAAAATTAACCCTGGCTTTTTGAGCCACGCTTTGAAGCTAAATACTTCCCGAACCAAAAATTATAAGACGACAGACTAAGGATCGTTTGAAAGGGCACAATATTTTATCTGCTGGATGATAACGATTACTTCTTATGTTTAGTTATTTCTACGGCAATTAGGCTTAAACCAGTACTTCACAGACAAAAAATGACATTTCTCAGTGCATTTTTGAACGTGAAAGCAAATATACCTATTTGGACATTAATTATGAATGCCAATAAACCAGTGTATGAACGTCTCAGAATGACGGAAAACAATTGTATATCCTGAGGTAAAATTAAAAATAACGGGGGCTCCTTCAAGAACTGGAGATGAAATAAAACACCCATCTACCGAAACTTGACCACCCTTTCAATAAAAATGTGGGGGCTCGTAATGAATGCTCACAAAGCATTGTGACGTGAATAGATCACACTTAGCATTTACCATTGTCAAAAGCCACGTAATTTTGCGAAGTTTCTTTCAGGCTCGAATTCCTCACCGCTACTGTTCGGATAAGCCAACACTATACATACACATATGTGTGTGTCAATTGATTTGTAAACAGTTATCATTAACTTGAGTCCGCATTGATCTGATTGATTTAGGGCAACGACTACCAACTAACTTAACATTCAACGACATCACGATTTACTTTGGTCGATAAATAATCCCGCAGCTTACAGTTATATCTCCAGCAACAACCTGAAAATAATCACTTTTCATATGCTTTGAATACATTTCTTCTCGGCCGAAGAAGGTGGAGGTTTCAATCAACAAAAACACCCTCAAGTCCTTGTTTCTCCCAAGATCCCGTGGCAAGGTTACTTTCTCCTTACATGTTTTACAAAGTTATTATTTCCGGGAACTGCTCGGACTGCAGATCCACGAACATGTACATACTTTGAACGTTTGATTATACTAGTATACCAGTGGACAGACTCCGTGCATCAGCCACAAGGAAATTATAGTAGGTGTACACAGTCATCAATTCAGAACAAATTTTAAATTCACTGACTACTGATATTCTACCAGGATAAAATGTACCTTCCCCAAGCTGCGACGTAGAATCACCCAGATCGAAATAACAAATACCACAGCTTCTACATAGCGACAGCAGGTCAACCACTTTCAATCGTACAGTCAAGTTTATGTCACGGAAATTAGTTTCAATACCACGGAGCAAACAACCCGTTATCTCTAGCATACCTCCAACCATTTTATTGTGGTCGATGTAGGTTTTTGAGTTTTGAGTACTGAAATTTCGCATAATCCGCCTTGAAAAAAATGCTTTCATAGTCGCTTTGTGTTGTTATTATACCTTTCTCAGCCCGTAAACAGATGAAAACAAGGAAGTAGTTTTAAATTGTATGTACTGTTGATAACATTATGGACCGATTCGAATAAAGCTTTTGGAGCAGAGGCCGGTCATCATATGAGGGGTCATGAACGAATGGCTTGATATCCCATCTGCAATGGGAGATTCCGACACGGAAAAAATGGAGGCACCAAAAACACATAGTGTTAGGCTTAAAGTTTTTTTCACCGTAAACATAGACATTGCCGTATTAAATATGGCCGGCCTCATACTTTTACCTTGGGTGTGTTTCTGGGGCAGTTTGCCAACCCAGCTTCCGCTACCTCTATCTAGCTTTCATACAGGCACATGGAGGCTAGACACAACACGTTGAAAAATTCACTTGAGAGAAGCTCTTTTTGACCACCTATTCGATTTGTTGTTCTGCTCCCCCAAGAAATGCATGTTTTTGAAAAATGTTTACAGCAATCCGCAACAAAGCTTATCAACAAGACGGAATCAATCAAAGTCACCAAGTGGGTCAATCTGTTGCAATTTAATCAATAAATTGGATAGAATGACAGTTCCATCAGCGATGGCCCCTACCTTAATTAATGTATTGAAACTATCAGCGGTAGATGAAAAACGATAGAATATTTCTGGGCAACAGGTCTATTTTCGATCTATTCGCCATGGTACAACTAATCATGAAGACTTCGTGCATGGGATATCGAATAGCTTCTAGTACCCTGAAACACTGTGTTATTTCGAATGTCGCCAACTGAAGCACGAGGTGATCATTGTGCCACACGTTCAGTTAGAATATCGTAAACAGTATATTCAGCTGAGCTTCCCGTTAACACAGATATAATTCGAAATTTAATATAGTTCGCCAGTTGCGTAAACCTTGGAGTTCGAATAGAACATATTGCTGACGCCAACCCGAGGATTGCTCCACCTGATGATCCCTATTAGGGGAAAACCAGTTGTAGCTGGACTGGAGGAGTTTTCAACAACCTTATAAGTTGCACATTATGTCGGAAGTGTGCTTAGTTTTGAACACGTCAGTGGTCTAAAAAGTACCACAAGGTCGTGAGATCAAACCGGCGGTCGGCACCAAAAACCCAGTACTGACAAGATCAACTACGTAGCGTTCTGCAGGACAATATTAAGAATACCTCAACGTTCTGGTTCTTTTCTGACTAATTTATATCTTCAACCTTTATGTGTATTTCACATTTCCGATGTGGTCATCATCTGTTCATGTCTTCGTAAATCCAGGTGCCTTCCTTATTCCTTACGTGGTGATGTACATACTCGGTGGACTACCCCTGTTCTACCTGGAACTAGCACTTGGGCAGTTTCAACGAAGTGGCTGTCTTACTGTTTGGAAACGAATTTGCCCAATGTTCAGTGGTAAGTCTTTCGGTTATTTTGGTGTCTTTCAGTCAGTAATTTGTGTGAGCTACCATGAAGTATCTGTGTATTGGCATTCACGGCTTTGACTCTGTGTCACTGTACAACCAGCCGCTAGGTGCATGTGTAAAGCAAAGTAACTAGAAAGCTCGATGAGGGAAGAAAAGACGAAAAGGCCTTAGCTAACTGATCTGGCCTATAGTAAAGATGGTGGAATTCCATCTCGCCTTGGAGACTGGCTAAATCCCAAGGCAGGAAATTGCACTTTTATTCAAGAGTCTATGGGACTTTCTAGTTCCACAGATGAAGGCTCTGTTAATTGGTTCGGGCAAAACATTGCAATGCAAATTCAGTGAAGAACTGAGTCGGTCTTGAAAACGTCCTTCACTGAGAGCAACTTAACGGTTGCCGTTAGAATTCCCGTAGATCTTTTTTTCTTGGCTTCTTATTCTGCATATCAGCTAAAACGCTTTAGATTTAACTACTTCCTAGCATTTTTTGAGCACTCTGATCAAAACTTGCTGCACAACTTTACAAACTTTTGCAGGCTGTTTGGGGGCCGTTTGTCTCGTTCAGGGTTAAAGTTTCAGGTAACAAAAAGCAAGCAGACCAATTAACCGATCGGGTTATACGGTGGTTATGTTCTCTTAGGAAAGAGACTACAAAGAGACTGTGCAAAAATGGTCCCTGTATATATGTATGGTCTTCGAAAATCATACCTGTTTCTACTAAGTTTGTGAAGTGTCATCTTAGGACTTTCGCAGCTATATTTGAGATTGGCTGTAGAAGACAAGCAGCTTACAAAATGCGTCAAATGTGGTGACCTGGCTATCTGCTTTTATGTTTCAGTAAATTGGTTGATGAATCTATGCAGCGGCCCTCTGCTTCGTATATCTTTTCTATAGGACTGGAAACTCCTAGGTTATCTCATTTTACACAGAAGCCCTGGGAGCCTCAACCAAACCCTTTTCCGATAAAACCCATCACATGATAGTGGCCGTTACCCTACTACCCTCAATAAGCACTTCATCTTTTAAACACCCAACTATCCAAGCTTTAAGCTCATACAAGAAGGAGAGAAAAACACCAGTTGTAGACCACGATGTACTGGTGAACCCGGCTAGAGAAACGATACACATACTGTACAGGTAGCTTTAGGGTAACTTATCGTTGGACCGGGATAAGTTCAATCGATACACGACTGTTATTACAGAAGAATAAAATAAACATCTCCTCTAGTCACAATATCCGTCAAACTTTATGTATTGCCTAAACCACATCAACCATATTCGCGCACCCTATGCCGATCATTCCTTAAACGTTTCTTTCGTGCAGCAATCCTATTCCAACTCTGATTTGATTTCTGCAAATTATCCAAATGAATTTAACTATTTCCCTCGTTTTACTTCCAGGTATTGGATTCGGTATATGCATAATTGCCAGTTACACTGCCTGGTACTATAACACAGTCATGGCATGGGCATTGTTCTACATGTTTGATGCAATGAAGCCCCATGTGCCTTGGGACAGCTGCAACAATTGGTGGAATACAAACTCCTGTGTGACTGTCTACCAAAAACTGGTTAACCATACACTCACAGAAGGCGAAGAGGAAGGCGTTGCGATCCATGAAAACATTTCTTTCTTGGTCAAGGAAAATGTGACTTATTTCTCTTCAACCGAAGAATATTTCTAGTGAGTTTGTTCAACGATACCTAGAAACGTAGAGTTATACAGTCGAAAACTCCACAACTATGTGTTGCAACTCACCATGCACATGTGCGACGAGTACAGGGTCGTTCGCAAACATGAGAACGTGAACCTTAGCCTGGTTGACAGGACTCCGCACACAAAAACGCCTGATATCGAAAAGACATTCACTAAATCGGCATTTGAACTGTCCGTCAAAATCGACTTCCACGAAAACAGCATTTACGACGGCAATTGCTAGAGATGTTACAGAGAGTGGCGAGCGTGCACTCCCCTGTCTTATGATAGTGAGAATTTCGCAAGCGCATCCAGCCGTATCATTCCGTTATTTAGGCTTTGGATGAGGTCACATATTTTGGCATACAGCAGTATTTGAAAAGAATTATCCGGAACACTTTTAAGTTCATGAAGTTGGAACCTTTCGTAAACCCCAAGAAGAGAATATGTGGTGGTTGTCGGTGGATTCCTCTTCAACCTTTCTTGCAGCAAATTTCATATCCATTCTCTCGCAACCATCGAGGGAAGTACATGTTTCTATGAGGACGAGTGCCTTGAGACCTTCATTAGTCGCGCGTTTGCAGAGCACTCGTGCCAGGAGCTTGCCCGAACACCTCAGCAGGGTGATGCCCCAACAGCGGGCAGATGAGGTCTTATCTTCTTTTACTATCTAGAGTGACAAGATAAAAGCATCCACGATTTTCTGTAGAACGTCCTCTCTGCTAGACGATTATGGTCGACTGAAGAGGTGCATTCTCCAAAGTGTCACTACTATAAATAGAGTTTTGCTACAAGCATGTATTCTCCAGATAACCTGACAATTCGCAGCTACTTGACCGCTTGTCGTATCTTGTTAGTACTCTTAGCATGGTTGAGAACAGCATCAAAAATTTACCCAACATAACAGCTTTAAATTGCGTGAGTGGATTACGCCGGTGGTCCTAAATATAAAAATCTTTCACAATATAACCTTACACACTACTCATAGGGTTGCTGAAAACTCTTCGACAGGTTTCGCTCTTCATGGGGTTCATCAGTTAAACGCAGTCTTCGAGTTTCCGTCAATCTTGTGTTCTACCGGAACCCAAATTGCACAAAATTAGCGAAATACTCCAATTTGCATATAAATTTGGTTTTGACGAGAGACTCACCTGAGGCCCAGCTGAATCTCTCGTTTATGATGGTGAGTCTCCCGTTGAAACCAAAGTGCTATGCAACTCAACGTATTTTGCTCTTTCCCTTTACTTTTTTGTGGGAGTCAGAATAAATAGATCTGTTCATTGGCAATAAATCTTCTCTTCGGCAGCACTGCTCGCGTTCCACTAGTGCTTTTTCTGGACTCAGCTTGTTTCCCTGAAATCTATGTGAGGAAATGTTTGTCCTTGTGCTCAAATCTGTTGCTTTTTATGCGGCGGGACTGTTTCAAAAGACAAAACCTTTTGCAGTGCCTAACCTCGCAGTTCTAACACGGCGATGGCAGTTTTTTGAACTGAAAGACTTTTATCACTCGTGAAAGTTTTGAGACTGTTTTCTACCCATGGGCTGATCTGGAATGGCGGGCCTTGTTTACTAAGCGCTGCACAGTAGGGTGGCTCTCTTGGAGCATACCGAAGTCATGCTTCAGATTAAGCAACCAGTGGCATTCAGTGGTAGTCTTCTGGAGAGTTATATTCTGATCTTAATTGAGCTTGCCTAGATGTATAGATATCTGGGTCATCTTGTGAGTGCAGCCCGCAGCTAAGGATCAAACATTGGAATTGATCTTCCGTAATAGAACAAAGCTTGAAACGCTCATATTCCCAAGTCACAGAATCTGCGTATGCGACAAATCGTCCGTCTTCTTCAACCAATTCGGCACACTTCTATCGGGCACACAACAAAGACATCTGCTCACCAACTATTTGCTCCAGGAAGATGACGGTATTCTTGAAAGGAGATTGCATGGGGTTTCCGCTCGTGCTCCACTTGGCCCAGTTTTCGGAAGGGTGGTTGAGTATTCCAGCCATCATCCTGAGCTGAAAGACCGACGCTGAGTGAAATTCCGAAACAAACAACTGGATGTTACCTAGGCTGAGAGATCGAAAGCACACTCTGTGATGCTGCTGCTGGCCGCGTCCACTGAAGATGTGCTGGGAACATTACGAGTCTGCGGTGTCATCGCGATGGCGAAATGATATGCGAAACATTGCATGCGTTTCACCTGTTGCTCAAAGGCGAAATTCAAGTTTTCCGTTGAAATGATTAGCTCAGTGGAAATAATGGACTTCAATTGCTGCAGCCGTTAACGTATACTTCGCAGTCGTGCTTTCTGTGCCTGCTGGGACCAGCTTGTCTGGATCAGACAAAACGCACACAACGACGTACGCCGGACATATTTTGTGCGGGATTGGGACCTGAAGCAAAAGTGCATGGCAAAGGGTTGGATAAAAAAGTTGATAGCGTGAAGGTCAGAAACCAGCAGCCAATCGAGCAACTGTAGTCTGTAAGGTCGCAAACAGCGCGCAGCCCAGTCGTTCCGTCAGCCCAGGCTGCATGGCCTGAAGCTCCGATATCTAGCATTTTTTGACTTCCTTAGATGTGGCTAACTATGAAAAGTGTACTTCTAGGGGCCTGTTAAGATGCAGAGACAAAATACACTTTAATGTCGCTAGGGCAAGAGTGTGGTTTATTTTTTCAGAGGCAAGGAGTTCACAGCCATTGACTTCGTGTCTGGTATTCCACATCCCTTATGAGGCCTGCGACAGCGCTCCGTGTTCTGAGGTAAACATGGTCTACGGGTGTAACGTCTTGAAAAAAACAACTGAATGATCTTTTAGCACCATTACTCTCCGACTGTATTGTGACCTTTTAAGTGGCCATTTTTTCTAGCTTAGCCCTGAAGTATGTAAACTGAGAAACAGTCTTTTGGTTGTTCAGGGAATTATTTTCTAATTACGCTTCGAGAGCTATAAGTTCGGGATTTCCAGAGCTAATTGCAGATAAAAGAACCAATGTGCGATCTCAGTGGATCTGAAAACCCGGACTGATGAATGATGATGCAATTACAAAACGTCTTTTGGGTAGCGGCAGTGTTGCTCAAATCACAGCTTTTAACTGAATTTTAATTTTAATTTAAGGCTTTTCAGCACATCATAAGCTGAAAAGAAGGATATTTTTCGCCACAAATATGATTTCTTTGACGAGTGCTGTTCTCGAGGCGAGGTGAATTACTGCACACCCTTCCTTTGAAATTATTCACAAAAGAAGGCCGTCTGAACTCCTCGTATCCGTATGGAAATAGAATGATAAAAGTGTTGCTCTCATGTGGTTGCAAAGCAAGATTCAAAAGCTCATTAAGCATTGTCTTGCAAATCTTACTCTTCACTATAATTATGGTAAATCCAAATATGGGCTGACAGTTTTGCTCGGCAATCATTGACCATCATTGGTTTGTGTATACGATTCAACCAGTACTTTTTTTTACCTTCATTACGCCTTCATGTTCTCATCCCAATTAACTGGTCCTTTTACATTGTACCTTCAGCCGACGTGTACTTCAGCTGCAGTATTCCACTGGCTACAGCAATATTGGTCCAATCAGATGGGAAATCTCTCTTTGTTTGATGGCGATCTTCACCATAGTCTACTTTTCTCTGTGGAAAGGTGTCAAAAGTAGTGGAAAGGTAAGCATCAGTTTGTCAGAAGTTTCCGCTGTCTCAATATTGTTTTGCTTTTGAGTTAGAATTAGCGCCGGACATTAGCGGGAAATAGTCCGTGTGCTCTGACTTGTCTCCCTATCACGTCTATCTTATTTCTAACCTGTCCACTTGTCGACTTTCGCATGTCGCCTATTGGCACTGTTTGTCTCCTCCAGAGCAATGTTGTTATTCCGTTGAGAGATCACTCTAAGAGACCGATCAAAAGTGACTTCTTTTTGAAAATTATCTATCTTTGGAAGCTAGTAAAGTGCAAAAGAGGGTTAAAAAGTTTACTCAGGCTTATTGCGTTGTAAACAGTATAGGTAGAAGACGTTGCAAACCGGTCGCCGGTATCGAACAGCTGATAAAATATGCGACGGGTCCATGGAGGCATTACACTGGATGATATGCTAGACGTTAGATAACAAGAACTGGACAAATATTCAAGCTTAGTCTTTTCTGAGCGTAAGCTCTCCACCGGAGAGCACTGTACGGAAAGCCTGAGTTGCAGAAACAGCGGAATTATAGGTTGAACACATTCTAAAATTTAAACAAATCCGATTTTCAGTATGATGTACATCTCACTCATCTCTTAGTAGGAAAAGCGCCTCCTGTCTGATGGCAGCTATTAACGGTGACCGACTTTTCCTTTTGTTGAACATATTATACCGCATCGCACTGAAGGGTGCTGCCGGAAAGTCCAGTAGGCTGTAAAATATGTACGGATAAAAATAGAGCAGAAGACAAATGATAAGCAATGCTTTGATTCGTGGACGTGATAGGTATCCTGATTGCTAACCAGTTAGTGAGTAACTTATCAATTAGATGCACTAAGCCGGCAAACAACTGTTTTTTTCTCGCACGTGCACTTGGAAGAACGGTCTAATTTCCTGTCGCAACAGGAAGCCGGTAGCCAGCACTGTTTTTTCTTATATTCTTTGACGAAAAGGAGGTTTTTATCTGTCCATACTGCAGGAATTGTGTGTTCTAAATGCTGTCGGAGACTCAGAACTTAAAATCCAGTTTCATAACTCATAATAATACATAAACCCGTGTAGATCATTCAGTGAACATTAAATCACAAGATGCAGTGCACTTGCGCCAAACATTTCCTCAGAGTAAACCACCGTGTGTCAACAGGCTGGAAATTGTAGGGTGCGGAAAGCCTGGTTGCCCGTACTCTACGCTAAAGTGAACTTATACACTGTGTTCCGGAAAGAATGATCTCCATGAGATATAAAAGCATACCAGGCTGATCAGTATGTAACCTAATCATGCTTCAGTGTAGTAATGACGGCTACAAAACCACTGGTTTATGGAGACTGTGAAGATCGGGGTAAAGCTGAGCAGGTACACGGATTGTGTGACCACTGGCTGTTGCTTGTTGCCTATAGATGCAGCACCCTCCAGCCTTTGGATTGTGCTTCAATGCCACTTGAGTGCTTCCAATACGTTACAAGTCTTATCACATATTTCCTGTTAATATTGTCAAAAAGGGCCGTTGGATATGGTGATTCACGTGCAGAAGCTGTTACAGTGTTGCCGTCAGTGAAACTAAGAACGACCATATTCACTCTGATACCTAGCTTCTGAATGACGGCGATAAATGTCTGTCACAATGGTATTAATAGCTGTCGGTAAGAAAGTTGGCCGTTTTTAAGGGATGAGGTGTGTTCTATGAGATAGAATGCTACTTCATGCACTAGGTTCTGTTACTTTTGTTGTGTTGTACTCTTCCGACTCCAGCAAGAATAAATTGTAAATAAGGTCAATTGAAAGGTTACCTCCATCAAATAAGTTTGTCGGGATGACGCAGGGACTGCGGTAATTTTTATTTTCATACTTATTTCCCTCACATTTCAGGCAGTCTGGATAACAGCAACATTGCCCTATGTCATCTTGAGCATACTGCTTGTTCGCGGGCTTACTTTAGAAGGGTCATTGACTGGAATCAAGTACTACCTCACGCCAAAGTTTGACCAGCTTTTGAAGGTTCAGGTGAGTTCTCTTTCAAGAAGGGATAGTCGTCTAACCTTGTTGGCTAATCTGAGGTATCCACTTTGATCTCACGTATTTCGGATCTTCTGTTTTTCAAAGGAAATTAATGTAGTGAACCGAAAATACAATGCTTCTCGTCTTGTGGTACATTAAAACTGCGTCAGTAAATTTGGGCTACTTAATTTCTCATTCCCCCGCGAGAAATCCGATACCTGTCCTCAGTAATGAACTTTAACTAAACTAAACTACTAGCCCAAATGCATCAACACATAATAAATATTACTGCACGTGGTCGAGTAATCTACCAATTCCTAATGACTCGGAATGGTTCGTATCCACAAAGTCGTTGGGATAACTGTCGGTTGGTACATTTTCCGAGTAAACAAGCTGTGTTGGAGCAGCGAACGTTCAAAGATGTTATGGTCCGTTACTTCATGAATACAAATCATAAGACAAAGAGATCTGGACCTATTTTTACTTGATGACGCACCCGGGGCAGTGTGACTTCTTAGCAAATTATGGATGTTAAAAGCAACAAACCCAGCTCCATCGAAATTGGACTGATTGACAAAAACCAGTAATCACGTGGACATTTCTTCTCTCCATAGTTATCATCGGAAAAGATAAGAAGAATTGTAAAAAAATTTATCGGTCTCACCTGGTGGTAGTTCGTGGGTGGCCACCACTGTTATATACCTATCACACTGCTCTGTTCCGAACCAACCGGTAGCATTGGCACATCACCATCAAACACCCAAAAAGGATGGGCTGTTCGACACTTCAAAAGCAAAAATGTGATCGGCCCATGGAACTCCGAACTTTCTAGGTTCCTGTCTCACTTTCTCAACTTACCTCTCAATTTCAAGTGTTTCAGTTTTTGTGTATTTCATTTTGTACGATATAGATGTGTCCACTAGAATCGCTCTATGGGTTGCTATTCACGGAATTCGCTTGGTCAAACTTGGTCTTCCAAAACCAGTTTTAACAAACCTGGACTGTTCCTAAGAACAAGCGGACGTGGAGGAATGATGGAATCATTCGGAGGCTATCTCCGAAAAATAGTGAAATTCAATGTTCTCATACGGAACGGCGTATACCACCATCTGGTGACTAACGTCAGGTAGCATACGGGCAAATACTGAGTGAATGGCTCTTACATCTAGACCCTCTGTTAGACCATAGGGAAACCAACAGTCATATCAGGCTTGGTGAAACTTGCTCGGTGGCCGTCGCTGTAAGGCTAACCGGTCGTCCACGGGTACCAATACTCTTGATTTGCCTGACCGTTCTTTTTCTGTTATACCGATTCCTTCCTTCATTTTACGCTTGTGCACGAGACCCTAAAGAAATAAGTCGCTCCGATTGTCTTGTCAGTTGCCCTCCTAAATATAACTGCTGTTCGATTCGAAAGAATTTATTCGTGTTCTCCAAAGGTCAAGAGAAAAAAGATCTTCCTTCCTTTTTGTTCCCTCCACTGTAGGTATGGAGTGAAGCGGCTTCACAGATATTTTTCTCACTGGGTCCTGGGTTTGGCGTTCTGCTTGCCCTGTCCAGTTACAATAAATTTCACAACAACTGCTACAGGTAAATCTGCTTAACGCCCATCTTTATTTCTTCAGTTTGGGTATGTATGTCTGCAAAATCGGAAAAGAGGTTATGCTCTGGGCTATTGTAAGTCATACGGAGTTTTCGAATCTCCATATCTGGGGTTCACAGAGCAAGGCAGCCTACCTATGGTGAGAAGTTATTATCGGCGTTTGGCATTTTACATACATTTAGGGAGCTTAGAACCCACAGTCCCATGATTTATCGAACCCTAAGTGATTCGGCCACTGATGGTTGAGCAGCAATGTGAACCGCTTACCCGTCAAGAGGATATGGAGCTAGCCATTTTCCAATGGTGTAGTTCATGTCACCTGATCAGACTTTAGCTAGAAATATCTCACAGAAAAGCCAGTGGGACATTTTCGTTTTTGATTAAGGAACTTTTCGTTTTTCTGTACCAAAACGTTCGGCGAATAGAATCCAGGTTCGATCTTATCCAGTAGGTTATGCGTTCGAATATCTCTCGAGGTTGATGAGGTGGATGGAATACTAACAAAAAGTAACAGCAAACATCAACAAACAACATAAGTATCTCAGAAAGATGAATAATCCACGCGACGAATGAACCTTACTTCCGACAAATCGTCAGTCCATGACCCAGCCAACGCGTGACCACGTGATGTGAATTCCATGATTGAAAGATGAGTGGTGCCATATCCCGTCTAAGTGTGAGTTAATCACACCGATGATCAGGCGCACGTAACCCGACGGTTTAGTGTTTAGTTTAGTTTAGCACCTGGCTGTTTCATCCTGCTGCATCTCCGAACGGCCGCCACGATGACAATTAAATCCGTAACATATTTTTGTTTTATTTTTATCAACAGTAATTCACTTCCGAAAAAGTTACTTATAAAAACGTTCTCAAAGCATACTTAGACACGAGTGCGATGAAATACGAACAAACCATCCTCTGCCTGAAGAACACCTGTATATTTTCGGCATATCTGTGTAGTTCACCGAGGCTTGTGCATTGGATAAGTGATATCAGAAGTCGATTGCCTTCCACCTAAGGCTTATGGTTGCGAGCTATGTTGCATGGCGGAAAATGGCGTTGCTTATCCTTGCTCGACTGGTGTACACTCGTCACAATACGCTGAAAGATAATGTTGTGCAAATCCAGAGCATTTGTAATGTATCCGAACATACGTTTCTGTACCCGCTAAGAGCATCGGACTTGAGTAGCACACACACGGAGCCACATCCAGTCGGGATTTGCACCGAGCCTAGCCATTCAAAACAGAATAACATATCCAAGAGGTCATCTCGTCACCAGTGGTTATCTTGCTTGAAATCCCTTTGAGTTGTCCTACGTGGTCGTGTTAGAACGAAACGATCTGGTATGAAAACCCAGATCTACTAAGCACTATTTGTCGAGTGGTCTGGCCTATAGATCATTAAGCTGGCATTGTAATCTAAGGCCAGTTCTGGTAACACCTGTTTGACCAGTCGATATATATTTCTCAGGAAAGTTTTACAGTGACACTTAGCTGCATTCTGTTGTATGGTACCAACCGATAAAAGCTGGGGAAGACCGTTGCTCTTTTTAAGGTGTACTTTTCGCGAATGGACGCTAAGGTGAAGTGCTAAGAATAAGAATTTTTATCAGTAATAACAAAACAAACCGGTGAGTAAAACATGGAAATTCTCGGTGATGTATGAAATGGTTTCTGAAGATTCATTCGTTCAGAAATCGTTGATGCCTTTGGAAAGTGATTTATTTGCTGTGTTTCGGGGAATGTGATAAGAAGTTTTTGGACTCAAGAGTTACTCACTTGAAGTTGTGGCTGTTCTTTTTTGCGTTGAGCCATTAAGACACCTTGCCTGTACAAGGTTTATTAACCTTGGTTTTCGTCCATAGATTCGTCTCATCACCCTAATTAACATCCAGAAGTACACCTTCCTAGAATACCATCGTTTGTGCGGCGTATATGCCTGAGATAACCCACTTCGCTTTATACCACCCACGGGACCCGAATGTTATGCTGCCAGGTATGCTTGACGTAGGGCCTTGTTCAAAGTTCGCTTAATTTAACTAAGGGCACGATCACGAGTATAGGGAACCTCTTGGTATATAAGACTCTTAGGGTCTGTGATTTTGGCTTTTTTCTTCTTCCTGCATTGAAAGTAGTTATTGAAATCTGAAGACTTGAGAAGAGCACCCGCCAAAAAGAATTTCTGCATTACTAGCTGACACTAACCTGATTTTCAGTGGGTCAAAAGCCAAGTCATCAAGCACTAAGCATCCACTCGAAGCAAGACATAAAAGGGAACTTCACTCTTCACTCGAGATCTTGGTACAGCACAGTCACTCACGTAGACTGAGTTCTTTTGCAGCGAATGATTAGTCAATTCTAACCTATAACACGTACTCGGAAATTTTGAGCGTTACTCTGAGACTACCGTGGTGCAACTGACTGGTCTGGTTGCGTTTTAGTTCCGTATAAACGATGCCACCAGTCCTGCATTTTGTTCCAGTTAATTGGCGCTATACGTACTACGGCAGAAGAGATTAGATGAATTCAATTCGCGGCATTGTTGTCCTTACTACCTTATTCAAGCTAAGTCGGGTATCCTAAAAGTTTAAATTGGTCGAGTAGAAAAAATTTGAGAATTTTCATCAGCTGAGGGGAAAAAAGCATTATTATTTCGTTTACAGTATACAGTAGCTGGTAATTGCCGTCTTCCTGAATGATGACCCCGATACAGGCCATATCAACGGTTAGACACTGTCAGACGTGGCCTAGTCGCGCCCCCAATGGCGCTCATGCATCCAAGCTATTGCTATTCAGAGCGTAGCTCCCTTCCCGATTCCCTTATTTAACAGTCCACCGACAGTGCTGTATTTACGTACCGATTTGTCGGTTCCCACCTCCAATGCGTAGCTATTTACCCCACCTCCCCAAATCATCGGTGAACGAAACTGTGGCACCTAAAACCACCGCACGACAAGTACGCGGTTTTTACAGCTGACGATGATTGAAATGACAATCACTACGCTGTATCCTGATTTGTACCTATTAAGCCAAAAAGCTCTGGCGCTCTTACAGTATCCTATGAATGGCCTGTTGTTTCATCTTGGAACACTTGAAACTGGATCTCAACTTAACTGCCCTCAGTTTTGAGGATTCTTATTGTATTATTGAGCTCAGCCTTTGTATAACGCACTAACATCCGATTCGATACGGTTTTTCAGTGACGCTATGCTGACCAGTTTCATTAACTGCGCAACCAGCTTCGTCTCCGGTTTCGTCGTTTTCTCAGTACTTGGGCATATGTGCTTCCGGATGAAAAAGACCATGCAAGAAGTGGCTAACGAAGGTCAGTCCTCCATTGTAGATTAGAGATCTACGTGGATTTTGATCACCTTTGGGAATGCTAGTCGTTTCTAGCACTGGAGTTTCATTAGTACACTTTTCTACCTTTTCGCTGTGTCATCGTCTACACTGACGTTTCTCCATCCTCCTCAGGACGGACATTTCTGATTCAAATGAAACCCATAAATTAATGAAATCTGTCAGCCACGAGTTCTTCAACTGTGTATAGTTACATATCCTGGATTAAGTCATGCAGAGGTTTTCTAAAGTTGAAAATCTAACGTATCCAGCCAGTAATTAAAAGGCATTTGTATTCGTATAACTCCAAGCTTTAAACAATTCTCCGTTACTGAGCAAAAATTAACTTTACCTGTCCGTCACTTTTGAAGATTTACGAAGCACCAGCTTACACCACCCCATTGTTTTGTTCTTTTTAGGTCCCGGTTTGGTTTTCATCGCCTATCCGGAAGCAATCGCGACTTTGAAAGGTTCCACTTTCTGGGCAATAATCTTTATGCTTATGCTTATTACTCTTGGACTGGACAGTACGGTGAGTGACGCAACAATAAATTTAGAAAATGTGCTAAGCAGATGATTAATTGCTCCTTTGCTGCGCAACGACTCTTCTTTTCAACGTTGATTGCTTTCAGCTGCAGTAGAAAGCTTAAATGAAACTTACGAACTGAATAAATATGGTTCACTTGGTAACATTTATGTTCCAAACCAATTGTACTGTGTACTATGGTTGCTACGTGAAATAAAATTTCCCGACATGGGGGATGACTCACTGATAAGAACTGTAGGGTGCCCCATGATGAACAACGGTCAGAAGACAATAAGTAAAAGTCACCGGGCCCATGTATTTGGAGACTTCCGTACCTAGCTATTTTCGTGTACCGTGAAAGCGTCCGTCATTCTTTTTTCGTTCGTGTTTCTCTTAACTGTACACAACGTTTCGTCGGGTTTTACGTTTTCGCCTCAGGGAATGCCTGAATTTTTTTAGCAAATTTTTAGTCAGGCGAATTTCGAAATGATCGCTGGACTGAACCTCGTGACCAGACCTAATACAGCACCATATGCAAGCGCGAATGCAAGCAAACTATCAAGTCGCTGGTTACGGATAATCCAATTCTAGAGCACGATAGTAAGCCACAGTATAGTTCAGTGGGTTTTAGTAGGCGTCATTTAAGTAGATTAGTATTGGAGATGGCTCGGAATGCTTTCATTATGTACGAATAAAATTGTATACATATTCACCTGCCGAACCCATCAGAACGCATCAAAACGATTGAATATAATGCAAATTTAGATCGACGTGAGAATTTGCATCAACATGGGTCCATTTCACTCCATTTTACTCCACTTTCTATTTTGTCTCCAGTGGCAGTATGCTGCACATGACCGGACACTCATTTAATCTCATATGCTTTACGAGTAGTGGTTATCTGGGAGGAGCCGTCTTTTAACCCATTGGGACCCATTTTCTAGGAGGTTTCATCCTTTCAATTTAGTACACTGTCGGAGTCATCCAGAGTTCTCAGCTGGTATGTTTCGAACGCAATTTTTTTTGACAACTGTAAAAGTTTACGACCTGGCTATAGTATATTTACTGACAAGTAAGGTTCAATACAGTGTTGTCCTAAAACAGAAAATAAAACTCGGTGTACACTGACATACTGGGGGACTTGTCCGGTGGAACGAACAGTGAGACAGTACCGTGCTTACAAAGGATAGGCTGGAGACAGACCTTACTGAATGAGAGGACGAAGTCTTACAAATGATCACCACAAGTAAAACACTTCATACCACCTGAAAATGTCGCATTCTGATTTTGAACGAATTCTTGGGGGAGGGAAGCAAAAATGGACTAAGAATGACCCATCTGGATATAACTATTCACATCGACTTATATCTGGCTTGCATTCGGTTAATTAACTGTCCCTAACGATTGGGATTTTAAATGAAGTTCGTTATCAAATGTTTATTGTGCGAAAATCAGTTCCACTGGTAAGAATGAATTCGTTATATGAGTGAGAGCATGCTAGCTGTCAATATACTCCCTTCTTTTCGGACGACGAAACTGGCCTTTTTTAAGGGGCTAGAACATGCTGGATGACCGTCCTCTAAAACCCCTTGAGCTAGTGATCCTCGTAGGGAAGCATTTTTATCCCAATGCCGTTGGGGCATTTATTCTGTGCTGACAAACATCGTTTTATTTAGGTGTCCTTTTTTAGGGTTTGCTCGCACCAACCTCACGTTCACTATTCCGTTCGCAACAATGCAACATAAACAGATATCTTTAAAACAGCTGGTTTCCTGCATGACCAAGCTGTCCAGCCAGAATTTGAAGTCTATACTTCGTTGGAATATTCTTCAGTTCTTCTTGATCGTCTCACCGGTGTTTGGATGAAAAATATTTACCCAAGAATATCCCTCAGGCATTTTCACAACCTGTGTAACACCATGCCATTGAATTTACAAATTCTCAAAGGCACAGCCAAACATAAAAACAAACAAGACGCGTTCCTATAGCAGATGGAAAAAAGCTTGCCTGGTTAGATACAGTAGCCTTTGATAAATACCATATCAAAGGTTACACTTCCTCGGGTTCCTCGTCTCACGTCTTCTATTATCGAGTAGAGTGACTCCAAACACGTCGGTTCAGTTGAGCGGCGGAGCTAACCAGGTTTTTATGCGCAAATGAGTTCACGTTCAACCACTGCCTCGAAAATCAAAGAACAGAACTGTCATGGTTGATGGGTGTCGGCAACCCAGTATTGAAAACCGCGGAATTCCCACTCGACAACCCGACACCTTGCATGAGTGTCCTCAAATTGACTGCTTTTTCAAGTACTGAAATACACAGTAAGATAAGATAAGTATAAGATAAGTATAAGATAGCTTCTTTTACTGATAATTAGCTTTACACACTATTTACACTGAGGTTGTTCCTTGTCTCCCCGCAAGATAGCCTTAACTGGGAAGGTACATTTCGGTGGCACGAGTAGAAAATAAGCAGAAGGTAACCTAGGTGGAATGGATTCCCTTTGGCGCCCCCAAAAGGACTGTAAAGCGAAAGTACGTTTTTGGCATGCTGAGGCAGCACTTAACATACAGTACAAGCTTTGCGACAAGTTACACGACCAGATATCGGTTTGAAATCCACAGGAGTGGGTTATCATCTTCCATGCAGCCCAATGACTGGGGAATGACAATTAGCGTATGTTACAGTCGATCATTCCAAGCCTGCCTACTGCAACTTCCTCACTGTATCATGTTACTTCACTCTCCATTTAAGATTATGTCATTGGAAGACAGGAATAGGGGAACCAAATATTGGTCATCACATTCATCCGGCATGACACTGGCGTTTCTCGGAACGATAAGAAACGAATGATGAGATGCATAGAAATATCGATCATATCTACCGTCAAAGGTAGTCTTATGAAAAGGAACAGATATCAGGACAATTGCTCCATTAGGATGGTTGTCACTCCCTTTTTCAATCACGGATTGCTGCCTTCCAGTCAACTGCCACAAAGAAGTTCAGATTACATTAAACATCACTAGTGGAATTGCAACTTTTCTCCAAAATTACTATGAGATGTTCGCCCAACTTTCAAATGGTAAACTATCATACTGAAAAACTTCCAGTGCTCAACTTATTGGGCAATTCCCATATAACTTGATACTGGGACAAAAACCGGAATGCTGAACATTTTTCTATCCGCCAGTTATTAATTGGACAACCAGCGCGCGGCTTTATCTTTTACCTTATCTGGGCGGCTATCTAGCCCATAAAAGCGCTCGAGTGACATCATCCCTCAGTCGCCTCAATACAATCCGGGGGAACAAACTGAAATAACGAGGTGTAAAAGTTAAGGCTGTTGCCGCAGCCTATTTGAGACTGGTGAATACTGTTTATTTGGTTCATTCTGTAGAACATGTATGAACAAGACAAAAAATGGACAATCAGGTGGCATTTGACACTGGTCGAGTCCATGCATACAGAGGAACTTTTTGTCAACAAAAGCCTCACATATCTCACACTCCGAGTCGACCACAGAGATACAAATCATCCTTGAATCTTGATTTTGTACAAGTAAAACAAGTTGCACGGTCAGTATTGCGCGCACTGGTCGGCTAGTGGATTTTGTCATCTTGTGGTTAGTAAGTGTTAAGACCGATGGATTAGGGAGACATTCTCATGGATTTGGAACGGGTCTAGTACTTCCTTTTGAGTGCTGCCTACAATTTCTTTTCTTTTCTCCGTCTTAAAACTTTCACATGTTCCACTTCTATTATACGTCTTGTGTTTACAGCGTGGCTGATATTCATCCGCACTTTCTTGATGATTCGGTTATTCTTCTCCACCAATTCTGATATGTAGGCCCCACAATATCTGTCCTATTTGGACCATAGTGAACTCGTTGCATGTAGTTTTGTACACAGTCTCCAGTACTTTCAACCATGAGGCCGTCATTCAGGTAAACCAGTATTCAGCGTAAGATGCTTCTTTTCGGGTATGCTACTCTAATGCTGGTTATGTTTAGCATCCTTCGAATGAACTATGTTGTTCGTGCTTTATATGGAATGAGTGCTGGACCAAGCCATGTCTTAACAGGTATTGATATCGAGGCTAATACACCTCTGAATCACCACTTAAGCAAATTCATTGGGCACTCTTTTTCCTGAAGTCTGTGTCTGCCTTCATTCGGACTGTCCGGTTGACCTTTGCAGTGGGCAGCACTCTGATCTAACCAAACATTGATGGGGCATCATTAGCGTACAGTGCCTCCAGATAGGCTGAAGAGAAATTTAGGAAAGCACTTGTGTGTTAGTTTCTGGTTTCCCATTACGCCTATGTGAAATACGATGCAGGTATTGTGCCCTAAATGGGTTTTAGCTGCATGCTGATTTTGATGTGAGGATGCAGAATGTCGAGATCCCCATAGATTTGATGTCATCAGGCTTGATCATATCAAAAAATGGTGTCGAAAACCCGCTAAAATCTCCCTTATACGACTAGAACCCACTGTAGAAAATTTTCCACGTAACTATTAGTCAAACCAGGGATATTAGATATCTCACTTCGCTGTTGCAAGCCAAAGACTGAGTCAAAAACAGACAAATCCGAACATAGTTTTATGCCCCCAACTATTTTATTTACTGAGCTTTATGTCCTTTCTTGAAGTGCTTCGTCAGCCCCTTGGTCACCTGCAAAGCATCCGCCCCGGGGGTTGTGTACATCAAGCTGATGTCAGGGCGCACGGTGTCTTCGTCTAACTTCAATGTAAACCGTACAATTTTATTGACAAAATCGTACGAATCCCTAATTTTGTTGGTCGATTGCTCCGTAGGTGGTTTTAGTATACCAGCTAAGAATCTAGCTAACCGATATGGTTGAGAGCAAGTATTTCCCACCACTGCTCTTATTGGGGCCTCCTTCTTGTAGATTTTAGACAGCCATTGGAGTCGTGAATGAATTGTACGATGACTTTCCTATCGGTTCCAAGGGTTTTCTAACCGGTTTGACTAGTTTTGGAAATTTGAGTTCTTCAAGAATTAGCTTCATAAAACTTGAACAAAGTTTACCAGGAGGGACACATACATGAAAACAAATTATGTCAGACAACTTCCAGGAATAAAAACAGCCTTGGGTTGATGGTTAGTCAGGTGGCTGTTGATCTCTCTGCCGAGCTTGATAACTGACTAACGAAAGTTTCGTCAACATTCAAGGAGATATGGTCAACACAGTGGGTCTAACACATCTCTATGTTTGCTCAAAGCTACGTATTTCAACGCCATACAGTTCCTAACACATCTCTATGTTTGCTCAAAGCTAAGTATTGCAACGCCATACAGTTTGAATTTTGAAGGCGTTTTGTCACGTACAGCTGAAGTTCATGTGCTCAGAATGGAAAACATCACATGTGTTGCATGGGTCTTTCATCACAAAGGGTGCCAGTCGAATATTACGCAACACTTGATGACATGACCTAAAATGCTTGATTAAAAGAAGGTCACCTATATTCCGGACGCGGAGTGATCACATCAACTGATCAGGCTCTTTAGTCCGAATGGTCGTTTTCGGACACGAATCTGTAGGTCTTGGGATTTGAGACACACATTGTCAATAAGTACAGCTTATCTTCGTGAAAACCATTCCGATGTTTATCTTCCTTATCGTAATTACTCCATGTTGTCCCCAAGTGAGTTGTAGTTCCCCATCCTGGGCAAGAAATTGGTTAAGCTCTCCGTTCTCTTTATAGGTGGTTGTCTGCCTCAAGGGTTACACAAAATCTAAATAAGAAACGAGGAAGAGCGACAACATCCAAAAGTCACATCCAAAAGGAATGCGTTCTTGACCCTGTACTGGACTAATATTCTTCTTATACTAATCGTATGAGTCTTACTATTCATTCTGGCTTGAACAGCCCGCCTCCTGTGCTGCTGGAAAAACTGATAGTTTATCGGTGAATGCTGAAACCTTACTTGGTCGCGTCGTAAAGCTTTAATTTCACTGGCTTGGTTGAAACACACGATCAGTTAGCTCATCTAACAAGGTTTCTCATAAGCCATCAAGCTATAATGTTGTAGAAAAAGCATACCTGCATGCTACATATATTCATGTATTTGGTGTTACTCATTGTGATTTACTTATGTAGATTCCCCACGGTAATCTCTTATCTGCCTGTGTTCTCATGTTCACTGACTAACCGTACAGCGTGGACTGGAGGTGGACGGTTATTCGGATTTTGTTGCTTCTTACAACCCAGTGTTCTTTTGAAGCCCGCTTCATCTCAGGCTGGCGCCACATGCTAGTTGTCAAGCTCATAAACTCCTTACAGGAAGTGAACTTGGAATGCGATGGCAGATAGACCCATCTTGGTACGAGATACTGAACGCGTGGGAACATCTCTGTCTCCACGTGACTCTGAGATATCGTAAGGTCAAGTGTGAACCTCGCATAAAGGGTATAAATAACTTCTGTGACAAAAGATTATCCTAATCAATAAGGCAGTTGCCTTTCTATGCATAAACCTGTTATTGGAAGGGGGCTGATTTTTTTGATGAATGTGATAACACAGAGAATTTGTGCTTGCAGCAACACATGCATGTTAATGGCTAGTGTGCACCGGTTCAAAAGTGGTTTCGAAAACACTGAAAAACCTACAGAAACAACTAGACTAATTGCCAAAAGGACAAACTAAATCAAAAAATAGTCGATGGGTCGGGCACACCAATCACATCGCTCAAGTGTGAACACGTTCGCCTGTTCAGACTTGAAAATTCAGATGCGTCCAACGTGCGTTGGTGGAGTAGTGGTAACACGCTCGCCTCGCATGTCAGATGTCCGGGGTTCAAATCCCGGCACGGCCACTGGATATGCACTGCTGATGAGCTCTAATAAGAGCGAAACTCGAGTCCAGTACTTCCCTTTGGTGTGGACTCACCGGAATAATTCCGCCAGAACAGGAAGACGGCCTTTCAGACGAGAGTGGTGTGAATATGAACAAAATACCTATCCCGCAAAACCCCAAATGCGACCTAAATAAAAAATAGTGCGTGTATTCTGGCAGGCTTTTCTCTGTTTGAATATTCAGATGGGGTTTTCTTAATCGCTTAGTCTCTGTGCGCACCATTCTCTTTCTCTCTCCCTCTGTCTTTCTCTCTGGAGTATTACTCCAGATATCTTGTTAACTTACATTTGGGAGCAAGCAAATTCACATTGTCGTTGCGGCGGTCGTTCACAGTTATCTTCACCAGCTTTTCTATTTTTTTCGACAGTTTGCCGGATTGGAAGCTATAATCACCGGGGTTTTGGATCGCATTCCAAAGATAAGAAGACGGCGTGAATTATTTGTTCTTTTCATTATTATCTACTGCTTCCTGGGTGCGCTGGCAACAACTACATGTGTAAGTTGTTGAGCTTCGTTATTTTCCAATTTCCACTATTTAAGTACAAGCATTACTAATAATGGCAATAGTAACGATGGGGACTGTAATGGTGCTGTTCCTCTCTGATGAAAGACTCAGCTGAAATTCACTTGAATCCCTCGTTTACAGTATACTCTAACTGAAGATATTTCACAAAGGTCACCTTGTTTTTCAGTTGGAGCAATCTTCAAAACAGCGAGGGCCAAAGGAAATTTTGAACAGCCCACTACCAAGAAGGGCAAAAAGTGGTTGTGGGCTGTCCAAAGTTTCTGTAAATCTTATGAGTAGTACTGAACTATTGTAACCGAATCTGAACTGAACTCTTCGCAGCGTCAGGCTGCGAAAATTCCACAAAGAACTTGACAACTAGGCAGAAACGAGCGGATGAATAATCACTGAAAAAATGTGATGCAAAAATCCCTGAAAGACAATCTTAAAACTTGACAATGCGAACCCCTACTTGAATGGTCAGCGAAAGATGCACTGTCCCGTTTTTCACTTATTATTGTCCATATGTTGCGCGCTGTGCAGCGGACATTACTAGTCGTGGTCACGGAATCTGCGCCACATGGACTAAGTCATGCCAAGTCATGTGTTTGGGTGGAGAAGAATAATAGCTGTGCGATTATGAATGAGGATCATAACAGTAACACGATCAGAAAGGCTCATACCAAGTTTCTCTTAGAAAGCGTAGACCGAAGTAAAACGGAATGAATTCAAGCTTTCTATGTCACTGCTGATAGGGTTTTTCATGTAGGATATAAGTAGACCGTCTAAATATAGGAGTTTTCTTTAACTGTATGCACTTTACTTGATTTCAAGTACCTCAGCGCAAAATCACTCCAATTGGTCCTGCTAATTACCTCATTGATGCTGAGTTAGCTTCGTCCAATTTCTGGTGAGCATGAAGCGATCAATCTACTGAGTATCAACAAATGAAACTTTCCAACGATTTTAATGGGTTCGGAGAACCAAACTACAGTTCTATAACAGTTATAAGCACAAGTAAACCCACAATACGCAAATCACCACACCTCAAATTCTGGTTTGTTCGTTCCAGGGTGGGTTCCTGATCTTGGCACTACTTGACCAACATGGAGCCCAAATTTCAATTCTGTTCATTGTCTTCTGCGAATGCGTTGCCCTCTGTTGGTTTTACGGTGAGTCCAAGTGGGTTCATTTCGATGACCCATTTAAACCGAAATTTTTCTGTTTAGGAACCAAACGATTTTGTGGTGATGTCAAACAAATGCTCGGTTTTACGCCTGGAAAATTTTGGCAGATATGCTGGGCGTTTATCAGTCCACTGTTTCTTCTGGTAAGTTCACTATTTATTATCGTTATCATGTTGTGCATTCAATTGATTGCTTGCCGATTTAATTTGCATTGCGATCTTCTATCAAACGTGAATTCCTTCAGTCTTTTTATTAACACAGTTGGGATTTTGTGACTTTGTCCCCATGCCTATTACAACGGGCAGGTTATACATTTTTTGGAAAAGCTGTTGGCAAAGGTTTTCCACTCATATATAAGTATGGAAGTAATGCTGTCTTCCCAAGTTCCTGTCACTGGTGTGTGTTACTGTCCGGTGTTTCAAGCGCAACCATAGGGCTTGGAAGTGCTCGATGATTTGGTAACCGTCCAACATAGACGCAAGAGGTCCTGAACTTTGCGAGATGGAGCACGCTACTCTTAAGTTGTTGTAAACTCTGACGCTGCACAATCAGTTTCGCCTTTCTATAGACTCCTCAGATAGGCGCAGTTTCCCAGTTTCCATGAAACCCATTTTCTAACTGAACACCAAATCTGTTGACCGCTATGTTGACTTTGGGCGCTTGAAACACTTCGATATGCTGTTCAGCATTTTTATCACTGGTCAAAATGCTTAGTGTACTGACTACACCAGTTATCGGAAGGATTCTTGGATTTCGCACTTTTATCTTTCATGTTCTCCTTCCCGAATATGTGATAAGAGTGAATTAGTAATTTATAGTATTTTAACCTTATCAGCTAGGTGTACGCTACATTTTGTGCCACAGTGGCTCCATTCAAAAGGGGACCCATCAGACGGAGAAAAATATTCAAAACTACTCCTGAAAACATTTTGCAAGCAACTATTAAGTAACTCAAGATAAACACAATCTGCTCACCTCGGCGGACAGTTAGTTACACAGGAAACTGGGGACCTGTTTCCCCTGCAGAAAGGAACAACCCAGAAAAGACTACTCTAGTGAAAACGATTCCCTTTACATCCATTTTCCACTACTGATCTTCCCTAGCGAGAACACTCCACAGGGGAGGATTTGAAACCTACACAGATATGGCCCATACAATCCAAGCAGAACTACCGGTTCTCCAATTTCTGCACTCCCGCTTAGTGTTCAACTGTTGCGCACTGCAAATAGCTGCTGGTGCAAGCAACAAAAAAGTTCATTTGACTCATTTGAGTGATGTCCAACAGATCCTCATCATCTTTGCTAGTTTGGGAATTATTTGTGCTATGATAAGCGCTGGGTGCACTTAGACAGAATTCTCTCTTCTATGTGTTGACGAAAGATTTCCAGCCGGTGAATTTGACGTACAAGGAAAGCAGGGGTTTGAAGTGCACTGTTTAAAACAAGGCCTCAGTTACTAGATAACAGTTAAATTCAATGTAAAATCATACTCAGTTCACACTTGAAAATCAGGCATAGAGAGTTAGTACTTCGATTATCTCCGCGCATGAATTTCACAAACATCAGGAAGACTCCAATGGTAATATCGTTTTGATCTCAGCTGTTCATGGTTGACCTGGAACTGACGATTACGGCTCTCTGGAATCGAATGGGACATGGTATTCGTAGCTAATTTCACTCCATTAGCACTCCTGGTTAGTTGGTTGTTTGTTACAGAATTAGGCAAATTCTGTCGGAGTGCGCGGTCGTCCTCAGTTCACCGCCTCACATTCGATAAAACCAAAAGTAGTAAGCTGTCCGATAAATTCTTGTATATATGCTAGTTCTTTGCTAGCATAGCATATTCATTAGGATTTCAAACAGCCACTCTTGTATAGTGGTCAGGAGTGCGACACTAACCACCCATTTTTGCGGCCCAGCCACTCTTGCATGGTTCGTCTGGTCATTTTTCGCTCACTGCCGAAGCATTCAGCCTCCTCTGGTTTACCCACCGAAAATCCAATGTTCATTGTTAGTCAACTGCTGAGGTCTTCTACGCATGAATAGATATGTGCACTGTTGCCAAATGCCTGAAGGCCCAATCACAAGTGCCCCGGAAAACTCCATAGTCAGAAGGTTGATGATGGAAAAAATAGATCGTCAACTTACCGTTAGTACTGAACTAACGCAGTGCTGTGCAATAGCCTATTGGATTTGACAAACATATTCTGATGCTTTTAATCAACACATGTGTGTTATGATTAGTTCAATATTCCAGGTAATCTGTTTCTCACAGGACGACAAACTTAGTTGCAGGTTTGCACAAATGGGAAATGTGACTTGGGCGTGAACCGCTACTAGTCTGACCCCTAGTTTAACCAAGCTTTACTCAACAAAGAGTAGAGTTCTCATTCAACCAGGATTCGACCGATTCGACCGTATCCCCACCGTATTAAAAAACATTTTTACCTAAGTCATTGGTTCTGTACAGGACGAGGGCGGATCGGAATTTTACGTAAACTAAACTCAGCAAATTGTGATATTTAGGAGTTAGGAATAGGGGCTAGAAAGTGGTTGGCGGTTGGGTTGACAATTAGCTCGAAGAAGTTGGAACTGCGGGCTTGTGGTAAGGATCCCAGGATTCTCCTGCATCTCATACATTTACTCTCCCAAGGAGACTTTTGCACACTGTTGTACCAATTAATTTTAGTTCCACTTCTGCTCACTACGACTGAATAGCTGTCGCGCGTTCTTCTGTTTTTCAAGAAAACATCTGACGTGAATGTTTTATGTGACTATTTGAGAAGGGATTCAAATCACGATTGCCCAGATTATTTGGACTGACAGAATACTTCTACTGACTACCAACAGCTGGTTGACCGAATCGGTCCAACGGATTAAGCACCCTGATACTGTAAAACAAACGTGAAATGCTTATTAAATCTATTTTCAGAATACCGTTTCACAAGCATTGTAAAAAAAAGCTCCTAGCTTCATTTATTTTAGTCTGTTTGGCCTCGTTTAACGCGTTAGCTGGAAGCCGAAATATCTCGAATTACAACGTAGTGGATTGACTTTACCTAAAAATATCCTCCGTTTGAGCATGTGTCTTTGATGTGTGATAAAAATGAAGCAAAACTGTAACGTATTTGATACGACATTGACCGGATTGAGGACAAATCTGTGGCGTTGCGACTGAACATTTTAACTCGGCTTCTAAAACTGCTGTTGGTTTAATCGATTCGTGAACATTTTTTGTGCCTGCAAGCCCCACGACTAATTCAGCAATGGTCACAACTCTATCTTTTGCGATGAAAAGTTGACAAAATTTATCAGATGTATCAACATCTTGCGCAGCAGAAAGTCTGTCCGTTTGCTTCGGGTTTATAGTGTTTAACAAGGGTTTTGATTTAAAGTCCAGATGTATCTTACAAACGTTGTGAAGTTCTAGAAATGTTATATCTGACTGTTGTCCCTGCTCCAGCGCCTAGTGCCGGTAAAAGACTCGCCGACAAGGAACACAACAGCTTTATTGCTAACAGGCGAGTGCGTGCAAGTACAATGGCCTGGTGCTGTATTTTTAAGGGTACTGTCTGACCTGGATCCAACGCTAAAAGACTCGCCGATGGTTGAGTTTGAGGGTCTCAGTAGGTTTCGGGTATTCCGGAACAATATTCAGGAACCTGACCTTTTTGACAAGAAATCAATGGATTCTCATGATGTCTTAGGAACCATTAGGTTCTTTACTTTTGATGTTTTGGTGGAAACCACTTTTCATCTACTGTGCGGACAATAAAACGTTGTGCGATTTTAGACTTTCTATGATTTAAACATAAGGGTCAATTTTAGCTTGTTACAAGTGGCGAAGAATATCACCAAAGCAGCATGACCGTTGGACTGGGACGAAAAGTCCTTTCAACTGAAATTTCTGGTTTACAAGATATCCCTTAAAGCCTACTGAAATTGTTGATCAGTTACAAAATCACACTGTATGTTTTCATCCCTGTTTGCCTTGCTTCTTATTCCTCCGTTCCCCCATGTCACCAAAATCTGAAATGAAGATCAGACAACAGCAGATAACAGCAGTCAGAGAACAGCAGTGTCCGTCACATTTCCTCTTTGGCAACTAAGCTGTTGAAATGTGTCGACGATTTTGCCTTTTTGGTTTTTGACTTCTGGGCTGCTAAATTTCAAAACTCAACACTTCAGCTGACAAAATTTAGCTTCATTTCGACCCTCCGGAACACATTTTCCTTGTGGATGGACAGACTCATGTGGTGAATAACGAATTGATAGGGGCCAGTTTGGGCTGACATTAAAGGGGGCTTTGCAAAGATTCTAAAACATGTTCAAAACTGACTGGGTCAATCCTACGCCAGTACCTGTAAGATGTCTGGCTACTGACGATGCAGGATTGCACCCTAACCCACGGTGTTTTTGTGCTGTGTTGAGAATGGATGGAATTATGCAGTCTGTCACCAAAGATCAATATTAAATGTAGACCCATCACTTGGAAGCTGTTGTTGGTACAACATGTGTGTTTGATTATGGTGGAGCCAGACTACAAATTAAGTCACGGTTCAAGTGAATAGCTCCTGTATCCTTACTAGATATAAGAGACACGGCTGTGTTTTTAAATGCCGTGTTGAAAGTGGTCGAGAAATACCCAAGCTAAGACAACTGGTGTTTGAATTGTGACCGTTTTTAACTGTTTGCTTGCCCAATGATCATTCGATATGTTGCGGTTTCAGGCAGGTCGTCATTAGCTGTATTGGGGTACGAACCATTCCCTGTACGGAAAGGATTAAACACGCCGATCAGTGTGCTTTCGGAGGCGCAGTGATATCACGGAAGTGGTCAGAAATCAAGTTGATATTTGTTTTTTCACCTTATCAAATAGAACTGCAAAACCTCTGCAAACACTGAAGTTGCACAATATGGATTATAAGATTATCCCAGTTGGACAGTAATCACCCCAATTTTTCAAAATTTTTATCACCATTTTTCATGACCTATTAGACTTGTGTCAGGTCATCAGCAAGCTTCTCCCAGAAGAGAACCTCTAGAGACTTGTAAGATGCGTACTGATGATGAATCTCAAAATCTGCAAAACGGCTAATGACTCCTGGTAACCCTCTCCGGTCGCATCTGCGGTGAAAGGTTAAGTTAAAACTGGTATCGTGGCCACTATACTCACTGTAAAAAAAATCAACTTCATAATTATGTGTACGTGGAGGATGGTTGCTTTGTAGTCTCTGGTTTAAATTAGATGTCTAGCGGAGTATCATACTAGGCTAGTCTATTTTATTTTGAAAACTCTTTCTAGACCAAACCCTGATATTCTAGTCTGGTAAGATCTACACAAAGTAAACACCAAAGAATCTTTTTTCCCTTCTGAAAACTTAATTCGTGAGAGCAACGACAACTTTGATCTACAAATTAGTGGAGACGTTAAGACGTTGAAGCCGTCCCGTAAAACTCATGCACAGATTTAACAGAATCGGAATAGGATGAGAAATGAGAGTGGAATTATATTTTGATCTCCGAATGCATGCTATGCAAGACCTTGCAGACCGTGATGAAAACACGGAAGTCTCAGTCGAACTAGCGGTCAGCATCCTGCAGAGTCATGAAATCTAACATTATCACAGTCTCCGTTCGGTTGGAATTTAACGGAATAACACGGCTTTACTATACCGGAATTTATTGCTGGACTTTTGGGCCACTGCAGGTAGCTTTCTTCAGGAGTGAAATATTCAGAATTACACATACCGGTTCCATCCGACTGGATTTCACCAAAACGGCTACTGTCTGACTGTTAGTAGTTGTTGCGAGTGGTCTTAATCATCATGCCACGTTGTGGATATACAAGACTCACCAAGAAATGTACATAGACCGTCAACTGCTGGCATAGACATGGAGTTGAGCTGAATGATCCATTTGACCTGCGCACATTGCGCGAGTGTTTCATCGGTGTGCCAAGGTACTACCGTGCTAGCAATCAGCACTTTCAAATTGGGACCCCTGTCAGTTGACTGTGCCCTTTCATGACCGTTGAGCCTGTGTTTGAAAAATCGGACTAGTCGATCCGCTCGACGCGCCACAGAACTAATAGGACTACTCAGATCTACCTGTGCAGTTTCAAAACAGAGGAATGGATAAGACAGGGAACTTTGGTGATTTTCAGTCACGGTTGCGTTGTCAATCAAGCCCAACATGACAGTCGCGGGCACTTGGCATCTTTGTGTCACTGAGCTCATTAAAGAAATTGGTATAAGGGGAGGACCAAGAGAATCCCGAGCAAATCCTTGCAGCTTAAAGACCGTCCGAAGATTCAATGCAATTGTTTTGATCGCTGGTTTATTGAAATGCGACGGCTGGTTCGTCCGTCTTTTGAAGATGTGCCTTGATGAATGCCAGCTCACCTTTCGGAAACTACGTACCATGTGTGACAGAATGAACCCAATGGATAATAAGCGACCAAGAGATAGGTATGTTTTGAGAGGTACGTTGTTAGAGGCCGGGAACAGACTAATCGTCTGAGCCGACGGAACAAGCTTCAACCAGTTTTGCAACCGAATTGGGGGTCTGTCACTTCGAAACACACCAGTGTTATGCATCCACTGACTTCATCGGCTTTACTGTCAAAAGGGGATCGTAAACGAATCAGTATTACACCCAATGGCTGTGGCAGTTTTTGACTGGTTCACTTCCACAGGTTGTCAGCAGACCAGTTATTCTTTGAGATGCTGCTGTGCACTACCCGCATCTGGAGCAGTCTTCACACAGGACTTTTGATCTGCGGTGCTGTTATGTTTAGGGCTCTAGTCACCAGGTCCCAACCCACCTTAATGGGCGTATTTTAGCGAAGCTCATGAAATGATACATTTTGTATGTGTGATGCATACTGAAGTCGTGCATCAAGAATTTTATACGGTAAACCTATCGAAAGATGCTTCAGTAAGATCTGACCGGACAGCTCAGAAAATGGAAGTGGATGTTTGGTGAACGCTAACAGTATGCCATCCAACAGCAGCAACCTGGCATACAACGTACTTCTATACTAGATTATATCCCTTGCTTCAATTGCACATGTCTTTCTGACATTCGCCCGGTGACCATATCACTCCCCCATGAGACAGCCGATGTCAGTAATCTACGGAAGAATGAGTACCTCAACAAAACGTGTGCTCTGCCACGACTCTTCAAACATGCTGGTTCTCCTGCACACAGTTTTGTCAGTGTCTTCGCTGTTGTAGACACATGCGTAACCCTTCCTACCGAAATCAATGACTAACCAAATTTCACGCCTACTGGGCGATTTTGATCTGTAGGAAACTGAAGCGAACGCAACACCATTTTACTACGGAAGAGCTGGGGCGTAACTACTGGGGTTTGTTGTGTAAAGAGGTAATGAACTAGCATGACTGTGAATAGAACTCATTTCAGCAGATGACTGTGATGACCTACCTGCTACATGGTGGGCACGCTTGCTGTCAGAATGGACCGCTTCACCGTCTGTTCTCACTAAATTCCATATGGATGCTTCGTTTGAACGGTGCGTTAGATTGTGATGATTTTGATATGAGTTGGTCTCAACGTCACGGAATTTAAAAAAAGTGGCACGGAAAATATCGTCAATGGTACAGTTCTGCAAACTTGAGGTCATTTACCTCTGCACGGTGGCAACATTGGGAAGGCCTAGGAAAATGCCCAATGAACGATACGCATCGTAATTCCGTTGAGAAACATGTGGTGTTTATACAAATCACGACACCGACAAGGAACAAGCTGCTTATTGGGAGCATTAAAAGCCTTTTAAAGGAATGAATGGATCGGGGTTGAGCCAGGGCATCATGAGCTATCATTGATGGAAACGGCGAAACTCGTAGTTTTGAAACTCTTCAAGATATGACAGACAATTTCCACGGGAATTCTATACATTAGCACATGCATATGACAAGAACCATTGTTGTTTATATAGTGCTAGAGGCCACTACGATTTCGCCACACTTGGGTCTATGACTCGTGGATAGTCATTACACTATTCCGTGTTTTATCCCTTATATCTTACACACCGCTCACATGTGAATAAATCAATAATTCTTTGTATAGGTCTATAGAAATGGAATGCTGGCAGTATGTCCTTGGGTTACTGATGTGACTTCCTCACAGATCACCTAACCACAACTAACAGCAAAACTTTCATGGGATGAATGTTCAGCTGCGTTTCAAAATGTAAGTAACTTAAAACACTGACTCCCCCTACACCTCTTGATCAGAAGTGAACTGATGGCTAATTTAAACACTGTACTAGAATAGACGTTTTTCTGGGATATATCTTTAAGATTATTCGAACTTGTGGACCGGATAAGTGGGTCGCGCTATAAAGTGTAGTATGTCGCTTGAGCAACGATCCTGGGGTTTTGTTAGCTATATCGACAAATGTGCACTTAACCAAAAACCTCCGGATAACAAAACGTGTTTACCGTTTACGAATACATATCCAGGGAAGAATGTCAACACTGTTGCATTCTGGTTCAAGGCAATCAGAAGCATTCCGTTCATAAGAATGATCTGTTCGTAGATAGTCGTGCTATGTACAGACAGATGAATATTCTGAAGCTCAGCCGCAACGCGAAAGCCATTTGCGTCGATTTATCCTTCAGCCCACAATGTTCCACGGTTATTCAGCTTATATGGGCACGATAACCACACTATACGTTGCAACAAACGTACTTGGTCAAGCTTGCGTTTTCCTGCAAATGGTTACTTAATCTTCACGCTTGTCAAGCTTCTCTTGCACTAATCTGCACATGACAAAACGTATTCAGCTTCGTTTGCTGGTGGCCAAGCTTCTCCGAATGAACGATGGGGGAGAAATTTGCATACAAATCGAATGGTAATCGCATGACAGTGCTGGTAAATCGCAAACAAGTGACGCATTTAGAACAAGAAACTCGCAGGTTTATGTGAACGGCAGTAGAAAACAGTCGGGTGTTTACCGTTTTTCTTGGGTTGAATATTAGTGGAAACTGGGAAGTGTATGTTGTTTGGCTCGGTAGTTAGATACGAATTTGTCCGCATTTGGAGAATGCAAATTTCGCTTATGTTCTTCGAATTTCCAGCCACAGCTTGTATAATTTTTTGCCCAAGAGTGAATGAAGCTCAACAGGACCATTAGATTCTGGGCATCATCTTCCTGAAGTGCAAGTCTCGGGTTTGAATTCAGACGGTTCGAAGAGTGTTCAAGCATTTCCTTCTGGTTTGTCTCACATGAGGTATGCAAGCTACATTTCCTTGAGCCTATTCTGTTGCCACGGCAACACAGATTTGGAGCGAGGCTAACCACAGTAAAACTTTCGTAATATATCAGCATTAGAGATGTAAGTGGTTCTGTAATGACGGGTAAAGGCAGCTGGGTTTACCGAAATGACTGAATTTTCAATAGAAAATCAAGTTATTCGGTTGTGAATGAATCTAGTTAAGACTACCTGAGTACGCGCTCCTGACGAGAGCTGTTCGGTCAAGCGTATGAATGGATCAGTCGAATGTCACGCTGAATAAGGGCTGCTACTCTCTGCACTGCACTTGGGCGGGTAGCAGCTGACGAAATACTTGATATATTGGTCATCCACTGATCTCATCTACAGTATCCCATAAGAAATCACCTACAGAGGAGACTGAATGGAGTTGTCTCCTCTATGAAAAACCAACTGAAAAGAACCACCTGACTTCTTTATTATCAAAGTAAAATCTGATTATCTACGTAAATCCGAGTGAACCCTCTTGCTTTTCGATTTTAGAAGAAAATTTTACTGACGTATCAGCATGTGAAATTTAGTCGCAATCAGTGCAGAAGAAATTTTTCTGTACTGTATATTCAGAAGATTACAGAAAGGGATAAGTCGTATTCAGCAAACTATAGATGATCAACTCACAGACTAAAAATTATCACAACTTGTTGGCCTCTAACACCTGAGAGGTTGTTACACGAGAAACCGGTTACCATTAAACACGAGATAAATACTGCGTGATTTTTCAGTCTAACTGCTTATTAGCCAATAGTGGCCGAAGGGCAGGAGATGCGCACAGCTAGACATACCTAACAGGGATGCGAGCACCTCAGTCCTACCTTGCTCTTCAAAATAAGTTAACTTCAGTTGTGCCTTGAAAGCTTGATTAAACAAAGCAATTGTGAGTATCGGAATCTGTCGCGAGCCATGTCCTGTCATTTCGGGGCTCCATTTTCTAACTGTGTCAGTTATTTGAACAATTCAATCGTGAAAGATAACCTTGATCAAGAAAATTTGCGTCCAGAATAATGTGTTCGTGTCGCAGAATAGTGTAGTATCAATAGTACTACTAACTGAAGGGCAAACATTCATTTACTCGGGGCTGCTGTTTGGGGTCAAAACATCTGTTAAGAAAAATATGGTGCCAAAAATGTGGCTCTACTTGGCTATTTGTTTTCTGGAAGGATAGCTGATTATCATGGAAGATGTCTGCTTAAGGAACTGTTTCCTTGAAAGTAGGTGTCTTCTTCAGAGGTTTCACTGTGGGTGATATTGCGTTCAGTTGCTTCTCGGTTTTCTGCATAATGTTTAGCCGGATCACGATTTGTCATGATGCTTTATCATTGAGCGCCAAACAAAAAGGTTTTGATGGCTCGAGGTCCTTGCAACTCTTGTAACGTTATCAAAAACGAAAAGCTTCAATAGACCTTGTGCCGCTTCTAGGCCTCATGGTCTTGGATATACCAACCTCTCACTACACGGAATTCGTGTAGCATACATAATGCGGTCAAAATCAGTTGCGAATGAAGCTATGTGTAATCGAACGGTGGATGTCATTTCTGTGTTTCTAGGACGCTTATACTGTTTGTCAGCGGCAAGTACGGGCGGAGAGACAAAGTTGATGAAAACGATCTAGCCTCAGTAGCAGAACGGCTGAGGGATTCCGGTAGCCTGCAAGTAGGGGCAGTGTGATACAGAGAACCACCAGTTGATCATTTAGCGCCAGCAGAATGAAGCCTTCTCTTGAAACTGAAAACTCCGTCAAGCAGCATGTGACCAACGACTTTGTCAACTGCAGGTCTGTGGAAAAGTATCAATCGAAGCGCAGCTCACGCCAGTAGTAAATTTAGACGTATAATGAGAAACAACCTTTCGACACTCAAAACACTTCAACTTTGCTTACCAGCATCGAGAGATAGTTGAAGCACACCGTTAGTAATAGTCATGACGCAAGGGTTTGAACGAAATTTGACGACTCGTTTATTTCTTCCTCTGAATTATAAGGGATTCTTTATAATATGATTTGCTTTGGGTGAGGAATCTGGCGATTGTAAAGTTTTCATCATATATCCCTCGAAATCTCCAGCCTATGCGCGAGATTTTGTGACACCATAGGATCCAGGACTACAAGGTGAATGATGGGTTTTCGATCGACTGGATGCAATTATTCTCCCTCGGTCATGCGATGAGGATGTGTGCTTTTTGAGCGTCGCTAACTCTGGCTTTCGGTTTGACGTCAACGCACATGTCTTGGTAACGGCTGACACCGAGGACACTGGGACAAATGGAACGACAACGAGATAGTCTCTGACGCCTGACTAAAGAAGTGTGGTAGACTCGCTTTAGCATGGTTGCCCAAGTAATGGCAAATGTCCTTCGGATCGTACAAAGTTAAACCGAAGTAGCAGCCTGCCCTGTATTTATTCGGTGTGACCCGGATACTCTTCTCAGTGTTCGGCCATGGTAAAGTTTCCTCAAAATTTGAATAGTTCAGTGAATATCTTCCACTGACAGAAGCGCGGTAAAGTGGAGAGGCAGTCAACTGGTCCTTCTTGGGCGATACATCTATTCCGGATGTTTTGCTCTGGCATTTGTGTATACCTCGGGTTGAATTTGATGGACCACGTAATAGTTTTTTTTACCTTATTCCAGTCGGATAACTGCTTGGTGTTTTAGTGGCTAGAGCTACAAAGAATTGGCCATCATATGTTGGCTTCGACAAGAATCTAAATGTCTCACGGTCGATTTAACAAACCACCCCTACCTCCTGTACATTTATGGGGCTTTCCAAAGCAACCCCTTAGTTTTCACGGCGGCAAGTTGGCGTCTGACAGATTGTAAGCCTTAGAAAACGAAACCCGTTAACTCATCGTGGTGTCAGGACCTCGCCATTCTTGATGGCTTTGTCACTCCTTGAACTGGGCGATTCGGTTACATTTTGTCAGCAGTCGAGGTGAAATCACCAGTGAATGGCAGATAAGCTCTGCACCGTTTAACGGTGTGTCGACGTGTAGACCATCTAGATAACCTGGGCCGCTAATACACCCTTCACTTTGCCTTTCTTGTTAGCACGCTGTCACTCAGTATGAGTACTGTGTTACACCGGGACTGTTTATAGAGTCCATACAATTCTACAAGCAACGATGTCAACTCGGCGAAATAAAAGACTGAATTACTTTTTTGACTGGATTCGCTTAGTTATTGGAACACTCAAAATAACTGAATATTATTCAACATCGTGGTTTGTTCAACAGATAAATAGTACTTAGTTGTTTTCGCGTAGGTTGTTACCTGTTTTGCATAACGCATCATATGAAAGTGAATGTACTTGGTTCCTTAATTAGTAACCAGGAAAGAGCTCACAAAGTAGGATTTGGTCACCTCCACAATGAGTCAGTGAACCATGCGGAACAAATTCTACAGGTGCGATTCAACGAAACGAAATTTTTTATGAGTGCGAGTAATGCTGATGAGCAACCAAACTGAGTTACTTCCTTACAACGCAAAACAAAGTGGTTCACCATATCAGCTGTTCTCGCTTATTCCAAAAAGATTGCAAACTCTACATTCTTCATTGTCTTTCTAGTGACAGTTGCCACCCACAAGCAACATGATCATTACTATGTGCGTCCTCTATGAATTACTTGAGCCCTTGGGATGATACTTTTCGGATAACTGAGGATACAGAAGGAATTGGAAAGTAGCGCCAACTCTCCTTGAGTCCACGCTTTAATCAAATAATCAACTACTTCTGCTACAGACTTACAGGACTTGTCACTCTTTTGTTTAAACTACTGCGCCCGTAATGTATCTTAAAGAAACGCTCGGTGAAGTCGTACGCGATAATATTCGGTTGTTGTACGGTTGGACTGTCTGATCGTACCTTGTAGTGTGCTTTCTGACGCATCTCTTTTCGTGCGCGTGACTGTTGTTATTTCGACAAACTACTGACTAGTAGAATAGTAGCTAAAGATATGGTGCTCTTGACTACGCTGATCGAAACGATCGAAATTTCGGAACAATCCTAGCGAGACTGAACGTTCACTTTTGAAAAGTATGTTCAACGAGGTTGCAAGATGTAGTAAGCATGCATTTAAGCTAGTTTGATGTATTTCGCTGGAAAAATTTGCTTCTCACCTTGGTTGATGCTTTCCAGTGATAGAAATTCAGATCTTTTTAATCGACACTTCACTAGCAAAAGACATTGCCACGAGTCTTGTAAATTCTGCCAGCTTTCAGTACTAGATGGCTATATTCTGCTGATTAACTCGATTTTATTCGAAAACTGTTTCGCATATTCTATATACTACACTGTACTACTCATTTCTAAGACATTAATTGTTCCTAAATTGACTTCATCAAACTAGCCTGCCACAGAATAGTTCGGCTAACAACGACCAATCAGTTCTTCTTTCTCAGCTAACGAATTAGAGCAAGTGAAAACTGGAATAGCCGTCTGCTTCACCTTTCAAGTACTATGCTGTTTGCGTATGATTGTAGCTGTGAAGAAGTGCTTGCTTTAAACTTTAGTTTCTGCAGCAAAAGCCTATCAGCAGTTAGACATGTTCACTTGGTTGTCGAATAAAGCTACACTTGAGAACTCATGACAAACTAGAGAAGCCAAAGTTTGTAAGAACAGCAAACGCATCATATTGGTTGATATTGAACGATGTAAACGCGCCTCAAACAGGCTAACCTGATGAGGCGGTCGGACTAACTGGGCGAATTTTCACTGATGCGCTTTCCGATACGTCCGGATAACAGCGTATGACCACAGACTAAGAACAGTACTGTTAGTAAAGCGAGGAAAACCAACAACTAATTATAATTGAAAAGTGCAAATGAATTGAAAAAAGCTGGAGGTGCCCTTACATGAAACCATTGTTTTCCGTCGTACTCGGATCAGAGTGGGCCTGAGGTTAGAACATTGCCCCAAATGACATGTTAATAATTTGTAGTGTCAGGGTCTATCGGTGTGTACGCCTAACTTTTCTTCCGATGTTCTTGTCAACAGATGAGCGATAGAAAGCCGCAACGTCAGTCCTCACTTTTTCCACTAGAGAGCTGCAGCTTGAAAACTTATAAATAAAGCAAAAGTCTGAAACTGCTTCCTCACCACATTTCAAAGTCCGATCCATGTATTCAGACAGAAGTAATTGTATCTACTCTCAGTCTCGAATAGTATTTGTATATACAGCTGAAGGACATCTTTTTGCAAGAATATTTCGTCGTTGAGAAAACAGGGGAAAGGTTTTTGGTTGTGGCAAGCCCGCAAACCAAGCAAAGAGCCGTAGGCTGTGTTCTGATACTACTCTACCTTAAGCAGATTATATTAATTTCAACGTCATATTCAGGTGGACTAACGAAATATCCCATTGGTCTTTTCCTCGGCCAGCACACGATTTTCCGGACTGCGCGCTACTCTCTGAGCACAAGAATACGCAGTGTGGTATTTGGTATCTTTAACATTCACCAGTGCTCACCAAGCTTCCTTGCTTTGAAACACTGCAGACATACACCCAAGAATTTTTGCCTCTTTTTATCCGTAGGGTTCTTGAACAGGCATCTACGGATATGTCCCTAAGGTATCTACTAAAGAACCTACTATATAGGTTATGAGCTTGCCTAGCTAATCCTTCCTGGACGAGCCTAGCATGAAAGCTGCATGTTGAAATTTACTGTGGAGATGCGGGACTTGACTGGTAGGTGATAACCTGCTTGTTGTCTTAGTGCACTGAGTTACACGCACAATGTTTGGATCAATACGTTTTGTCCCATCCTCTCGCACTCATTAAAAGGAGCAAAACCTTGCGGGATGACAAACGGGACTGCATTCCTACCAATCACCTTACTTCTTGCACGCAATTGAACCAGTCACTGAAAGGTCTATTTGGGTTGAACCTTTTGGATAACTTCGGTGAAAACCCGAATGCATTTGTTTGGCACAGTCCTGCGAAGTTTTGCGACCATTCAAACTGGCATTGGCACGATTTGTTTAAAATAAACTAGACAAAAGCTGTCTGCCAAGTGAAGTGTTTTGGAAAATAATTATGCATCCAGGCTACTAAGTCAACATGTATAAATAGACTGTAGTAACTGATGTCATGGGGGTGTGGCGATGCCAGGTGATCCAGTGTGTTTACCTGGCTGAATTTAGGTTATGCCAAAAACAAAACCTCAGGAATATTTGATTACTACTCGACTGATAGTAGCTAAACTAGCTAAACCACCTAGCTAAGCTACCTAGCTGTAGCCAAAGTGACGAGTTTTATTTTGGGGTGGGAAGGCGATTGATAGAACCTGACGTTGCATGTACAGTGTATCCGACTGTAAAGATGACTTTCCTCAAACCAATAGTAATCTTCACCCAAAGTGGGAAACGGATTTTTGACCACAAAATATATGATGAAGAATCTTGGTGTTGGTGGCTAGGAGGAATTGCTTCTTGAACCGGCTGTTTCGACTGCTTCATACTGTGGTTTGTTCGATTGTCCCCTTCATTGTCCCTGTTAGAATCATTCCTTCAAGTTAACACTCTTTCTGCCCCAATCCATGCGTCAGCGATGACCTTGTCATACGCATTAAAGCTGCTACTTTTGTACACGATAAAAAAGCGGCGAATGAACTGAGTTAACTACCCGTTCGAATCTATTGCTGATAAACACCAGTTGTCTCAGCCAGCCTGTGTAAGATGTTTGGTGCCGAATAACGTTAAAGTTTGCTGAGATTAAATTGTTTTAAAAAATTTGCTGCTTTCCCAAAAACCCATATATATTGCATGATTTAGGTCAGTCAGAACAAGTGACACTAGGGGACGAACTTTTGTGGTAACGTTTGAAACGATTGCTCATACCACCAGCGAACGGTTAACTTGTGAAGACTTGGTTCCATTGAAAGTGCACACACTTTACTTTATAAACTGGCACGCGGTTTACGATATCTGGCTTTATCTTCCACTAACGCTATTTGGCCGCTCGGCTTTGAAGGAGCGCGCTGCAATTCGACTTGGTCACAAAGTCAACTGTTTTAACTTTACTGATGGCCAAGATTGCCACACAGAGAACCAAACTTTGAGGTAGACTCTTGTTTTAAACTGTTTTCAACTGACCGAAACTGAAGACTGGTACCATTCTATGTAACGGAGGTGGGCTCTATAGAGCTATGAAATTTATGCAGGCGTATACACAAGGCTCAGGCAGGTCATTGGGTTGATAGGTAGGCAAGCGGTTAAGCAGGCAGAAATAGAAATCAGGAGGCTAAAGCAGCCAATATAATTAAATATTCTTCAGTTTAAATGCGACGTGATTGGCCTATTCATAGCGTGGCTCTCTCCATGTTAAATGTTGCGCTTGAAGAAAGACTCCCAGGTCCACTTCTATACTCTGAATTAAAAATCAAATTTTTCTTTGTGTGGACTACTCACATGACCTATTCTACTTTTTCTGTGGCAACGCCGGTTGGATCGAGGATCCAGTACGTCCTGCTGATGATTGTTGGAAATATGCAGCCATATCATGCCTTGTACTTTCTGATCATCTTCTTCCCATCAGACACTTTTTATCTACGGAAGACAAAACAAACATTGTGTGACTCCGTCGCGTTTCCAGTTTCCGAAATTTCAACGTTCTATAAGTCAGAAGGTAAACTGGCAGTCACAATGCTGTTTAAATTTGGAATCAGTTCCCTCACATTACTGGGACTGACTACCAGAGGCGCCCAACTCAGGGTGAAATCATGCTACTTATACCAACGCACTGATGCTGTCACCTCGATTGGTGATGAAACGTTTGCAATCAAATTGCCCAGCCCAGCGAACAAACCAACGACCATCTATACTACCTGAGCTACCAACATTCTCCTCTATAGCAAACGAAACTTTATTGAATATCGTTGCTATGGGATCTCGTATTGTTTCGCAGAGTATCATTATTTTATTGAGTAAAAGGGAGTCCATCGAGCCTTCAGAACGAACAGTCCTAGTGCTCAATAGTGAACTCCGTCTTGTGCGCTTAGTTAGTTCTTATTTTATGTGGCTACTTTTTTCTTTGTTGCCTTTTTCATAATTCTTTCGCCGTGGTGGTTGATTTGCAAGTGCAGTTGCCAGTGGCCACCAGTTGGTCTAACTCGCTTTGCGTTCGCTGTCTGGCCAGCACCTCAGACCTTGTAGATGCATTATGTAGTCGCGTTCATGTATTTTACCAGTAACAAACCGTGCCTTGTTATCATGCCATCTAACTGCGATGTGCATTTTGGTTTTCAGGGGCTATTCATTGCCACCATAGTTTCTTACGAATTCAGGTCTCCTGAAGCCTTGGGCATTGTCTACACACCAGACACTTGGGTGAGAGTCATCGCATGGCTGATCGTCTTTAGTTCGGTCGTCTTCATCCCCATTATGATGATCGTACAATTTTTCAAGGCCAAAGGATCGATCAAAGAGGTGAGTTTAGCAAAAATTTCAACTCTTGTTGTAACTTGCCTATACCCCACCTTAAAGCGAGTCAATATGAGCCAGATCCTTATTATATCGGCAGTTTCAAAGGTAAATAAACCGCGAAGAACAGAGTAACTTGAACTGTCTAGAGATTCCATTTATTAACAGCGAACGAAATCGAGAAACCGACTCCCTCTGAAAAAAACAGCATAACCATCATTATAATCAGGATGTAATATCTATTTGGTATAAAATCCTTTAGGGTAGTTTGTTGCCGATGGGCTTATCAGGTGCAAACTTCTTGACGTCCAGATGGACGTGTCGTTGCAGTTACTTTGAAAAAAATTGTGATATGGTGAATCAAACATCACAATTTGATCACTGCACGGCAGCTAGACGTTGCAACAACTATGCAACCATATTTTGTTTCTGATATGATCTAACTATAGTTGCTCAACGCGCTTCGCAATGTTTCAGTTCGGCGGTCCACAACAAGCTTACACAGGTCGTTGAGCGCCCACCATGACTTGTTTGAATGGGGACTGGATTGTGTAATCCCCTGTTACTCTCTACAAATGGGTCAGGACTTGTAAGCACCTTCCTTATCTGCATCGGAACACTTAGCAGGGCACTAGCAGAAATGCTCCTGTGTAGGATCGAATCTGGATCTGCGTAATTTTTGGGATGTAACGTGGACCTAGCACAGACATTTGGCATATGGCTTAGCCAGTGTTTCAAGTAGAGAGTTGTTGATTACTTCGTAGATTTGAACGGATTTTGTAAAACGATAACACCCACTTTGAAAATATTGTTAAGGAGAACTCGAGGATTGTACCTACCTGAAAAACCCAACAAGGACGAAACCAATCAAAGGCTGTCGAAGAGTATGGTCAAGCGGTATCTCGAATCTCGTACCAAATGAAACATGCAATGGTTGTTGTGCAGCGCGTTTGGTTGAAAAATAGCATAAACGAGAAATTCAGTTGAGTCTCTCATCAAAACCAAACTGATGTGCAAATCTGTATTTCGCAAGTTAAGAAAGACTTCTTGTCATTGAACAATTCGACCGATGGCTAGTGAAATGCCATTTCATTATATCCAACCAAAGATGTTGTCACATTCGGATACTCACTTTCAGATGTGATGCCCAGGGGAGTTAAGTCTGTGCTGGTCCCTCGTGATCCTAAAGGCGTAGCAACTGACAGTAGAAGTATATCATAACCGTTGTATGTGATTCAAAATAAATTAACATTTTGGGTTCGAGTAGTTATAAATTATCTACCTTCGGCAGGCGCTTCATCTGCACGTTTTCAGCTTTCAGAATCAAGACTCAGTGGTGAACAGGAACAGCCGGAGTATTTCATTTACCTTCATTTGCCGTTGGTCTGTAGGCTAAGCTGATCTTTATAAATGAGTGATAGATTTCTTCATATGCTGAGAATCTGACTTGCTCTACATTGTATGATGCTGTGTCGTTGGTGATTCGGTTACCTGTGCCAAAAACGAATAGGTTATCGCACGATCATATTGCTCCCTTCCAAATAGCTTACGAACTGACACAACCCATTTGCAAAGGGGGCCTGTGTCAATTGCTATCGGTAAGCAAATTCTCCAAATAGCTCTCAGTGATTCATCCATCAAGAAAGACAAATATTACTAACCCAGATGTTTGAAGGAATTCACCAAAACCAGTAGAATATCGACCAGACAAGTAAAATTTCAATCGAACTTTTTATCAGCGGAGCAATATTCATAGCAGTCTCTTCTTAAACTGTTCTCCATTTGTAGACGTAATACACTACTCATTAGCTTACTGGAAATTTTTCAACAGCCCACGACTAGTTTCGTTCTTCTTGGAGCTCATCCCGTACGCGCAGTCCCCTAGTTTCCGTCAAATTATGTTCTGCTTGAACCCAAATTGCAGGAAATTAGCGAAATACACTCAATTGCAAACAAATTCGGTTTTGCAGGGGACTCATCTGGAACCCAGCTGAATCTCTCGTTTATGATGTTTTCAAGCAATTGAATGTGCTGCACCAGGCTGCCTCATGTTTCAGTTAGTACGATATTCGAGATATCGCGATATATGTATAGACGTAATGCATTGCTCATAAGGTTGCTGATGTCCAATATGTGTTTTACCAATACAAACTCAGAGTGGTGTTGTCATAGCAAGTTGTTCTTTCTCATCGGCATCCGTAAACTTCAGTTTGTGGAACGAAAACCTACATTCTTATTGAGAGGTTTCAGACTACTTCAATCATCGGTCATAGACACTGCGGGCAATTTGTCACAATTCTGTCAGGATGAATAAAAGTCTCTCATGTCATGCCTTACTTTCATTTGTAGCGTTTACGTTATCTCATAACACCCGAGGATCGACCAACCTATAAGGACCAGAAACAACCAACAGTTCCCAAAAGCTCCAAACCCGACAAACAGATCATGGAGAATGAAGTTGCAGAGGCAAAAGAACCATGAAGTGTATACGTCTACAGTCAATTCCTTATAATCTAGTAAACTTTCAATATTCAAGATTACGGGCCCACTTCCGACTCTGTTATTTCACACTCTACTCACTCCAGTCCGCTTGGAGTGTAAAAACCTCTGAGCGATCTCATGAGAAAATGGATACTCCACCAAACATACCTAACTACCTTATTTGTTTTATTTCGCTTATGACATTCACTTTAAGACTTGTGACTGGCAACGCAACACACTGATCTGCGCACATGCATAATAATTTCACTGCTTTACGCCATATAGCTTTTGTTCATTTCGTTTGATTGAGTTCGTACAACGGACAGTGTGGTGAGCGTGCTGCTTTGCCTCCAACCATCAGTTATTCAACTATATCACCCACTGACTGACTTTCTGTGTACTTTCAAACAGAGAGATGTTTGGTTATGTTAAAATGTGTTTATTATGGTTTCGTCACCTATGTTACTTAAATCGAGATTCCATTCTATGAAGAGGGTTTTCCGCGCATTTTTATCTCTTTGTGGAGTTTCAAATCAGTATTCATTATTAGTGAATAGGTAGTTAGATTGTAAACGCGATTCAAACTACAGCTTCCTCATTTGCCTACAAGTTTACTTCCCCCTCTCTTATACTGAAGGCTCAGAGAATCAGACTTGCGGTGGTTGTGCTGACCACCGACAGGTCTCGAAGAGGTTTTCCATTCTGTGGATTTAGTACAGAACATCAACACTATCACGTACGCATGTTGCTCGCCATTTACTATTATGTTACTAGACCTCTATAGCCATTCACGGTAATTAACATTTTCTAAATTTCATCACAAGAAGACACTCAACATGATTTCGTCAGCCCATGCCCAATCAATTTAATTCACCCAGCTGGCATCACGTGGTCTGTCTTCGCTACACTGACTGATCTAGTCACGCACACATCCTCACGAATGACTTGACCTTATGAATCAGTACGACTACAGTCGTTTTTACATGAATTCTTAGTCTAAATCTTAACTGGTCAGCTCCGTTCAGCTTCATAGGGGACATCTAAGCCTTAAAAATTGTTACTTACCAAGCCAAAGAGCACGAACTGTTGTGTAAGATTTCAATGGCTTTTCAGCATAGATTGACTTAACTTAAAGGACGAAATTTCCACTGAAAATTCCTGGGTTTTCTCACGCTACGAACAATGAATTTGAATTGCCCAAGCATATGCTCTCACGCTATGACGCACACTAAAGTTCTGGCGATTTATCCTTGTTCTATCCGTGTTTGTTTAATACCAGGCAATTAATTCCACATAATGATGTTCGTATCTTTTCTCGCACCAGCGATTTTCGTCTTTCCACAAAGTGATCTTTCTACGTGTGATCAGGTGCATTTTGCGTCATGTAGATGCCAATTCGCATTTTTAGACGCCCACACAAGTAAATCCCACGTGCGTCTTTGAGCGCCACCTGTGGATGACGGTTGCTTAAGAGCGTAGGTGCAAAAGCAGTCGAGATAACTCATATCCTGGTAGACACACGCAGGAATACAATACGGATCACCCGATAACAGTGTTGCCCATGAAGTACCTGAATGCAAATGATGCTCAGAGTAGTTGTTTCACACCAATAATAGCTGGCGTGCAATGTGGATAAAAGCAGCCGAATCGTAAAATTTGGGTTTGGTACGCTCCGACTTCTCAGGCACACACAGGATGAGTTGAAATCTACCGTAACTCGTAATTGTTTGGCACATTCCAAATGCGTATCCTTATCTCGATGAAAGATTCCCTCCTTAGACAGCGAATTTGAGACGCAATGCCATTCAAGAGGCTCAGGGGATACAGCTTACTTTCGCTTTTATTGGTTTATCGACTGCCGTTGACCCATGACACCCAGAGGAGGTCAGCAAACATAGATAAGCTAAAACGTTTGGGAACAGTTAGGGAAAACCACTAAAGCGCAATAGAATTAACCAGCAGTTTTTTGTATGAGCGAAAATTCACTGGCAGTTTGGTGACTACACCGTTCTGATGCTCGAGAGCGTTGGAATTTGGAGACGCATGCAACCTATCTGCAGACGGTGTGGAAACCATAAGACATTCTTCTAATGAGCTGCTTTCTGTCCTGTTGTGTACTCAGTTTGAATTCTCACGTCTGAACAGATGGGCTTGTTTTCCTTGGGTGATGTGAGTGGTAAGCCCAACGCTTCGAACAACGATCCAGTAACATATCTTGGTTGTGTCGATCGATTAGCCCGCCTGTCAGGACTTCCCAGTCAGTTAGTGCCATAGACGCTTAAAACCTTGCGTACTTTTTTGGTTAGTTGGAAATGGTTGAGGGATTTCTAGAATGCACTGCTGATGAGCTCTAATAAGAGCGAAGCTCGAGCCCAGTGTTCTCCCACCCCTTTGGTGTGGACTCACCAGAATGATGGCAACCATTCAAACGATAATGATGGGAGTGTGCATTCTACAAATCCCGCAGCCACGTTCAACTAATACATGTTTATTTTCGTTTATGCTTCCCGTTCCACACGCGTTCCACAGCGTGTCCAGGTTGTTGTGATCACAGACTGACCCAACGCGATTATTGACTTCATTCATGATTCACCCTCCGACTACAAGGCCGACATCTGTCGAATTCGTGTTTTACTGTGATCAGCCAATAAGCCGTCTCGGCATGTTGCGTCCTGTGTGCGGGATATAAGATGTTTACGTGAACTATTTACGTATTTACGTAAACTATTTACGTGAACTATTGAGTCAATTTGTGGATTCTATGAACATCAACTTAAGCAAACTTAATATCTGAACATGTGACCCTTGGCTTCATTTTTTTGAGGTGGCACAATGTATGTACGATTTGGACTCTCTGGAGATTTGTGAATGTGAATAATTTTTGAAACAGCTGCTTGTTTCTTATTGATATTACGATGTGCGCAAGGATGAGGATTCGAGCGCAGGATTTTGAAGGTACGGCAAACTGACTTTAAATAAGTAAAGCGGAGCTCGAAGACAAACACCCATTTGCGGAATAAGGTGGTCAAAGAGAATTTCAAGTGAATTTCGGCTGAATCTCTCGTTCCTATTTCATCATTCTTTACATGAACTCACTCCATAGATATCACCTCATGCTGCAGTTGAAGCGAAATTCAAGATAGTGACATATTTTCCTTGATAAGCAACCATCTGGAAGGTTGGTGAAAACCCCTAAACAACCTACTATTGGTCTTACTCCGCGACGAACATTATGAAGAGATTTAACTTGGATTCAGCTGAGTCTTCCGTTAACACTATCCTAATTTGCAAGTGAATGCATTGCTTCATCTTCGTACAATTTGGTATTCAACTGCAAAGTACGATTAATGGAATTTTGGGCACTGGGCCTTCCGGACGAGCCTTAAAAAGGACGAAACCGATAACGGGTTATACAAAACTTGTCGTCAACATTGTAATCAGTGAGATATCAAGAAAACCAGAGCTTGTCTAAACTTCATAGGTCGGGAGATATTAGGTTGGGGGCAAAGTGTTGTTCTGCTAGACCACAAAGCAAACAAGGGAGAGCTCAGTGCAGCTAACCTCCTAGGAGAATATGATTTGCATGTGATAATAATCAAACTTCTCTGTCTGCGTTTTTTCTACTCCGTCATCTTCAAGCCGTTTATCAGTAAACTAATGTGGACTGATTCCGATCCCCAACTAACCAACTACCCGTGCTATTAACAACGATCATCTGTTTGCAGCAGAAGTTGCTTGCTGCTAGCTGCCCTGACGAAAACTATTTGTATGATGCTGAGATGTTAGTGCAGTTCATCCAGTCAGTCCACTTTAATGCTATAGAATTTGTAATCAGACAACTGCTACGAACTTTCAGCTGAAGACACCTAGTACGTCGTCTACCGAAGCGATGCCTTATTTTGTATACCATCTTCTAGGTGCATGGCTCACAACATAATATCAGGCAATAATGTGGAACTTCGATTGACAGTTTGCTCTATGAACGGGTGAGTGAGAACCTCCGACCGCTCCCCGTTCGTGTGCTTGTTTGTCTACAGCTTTGAAAGAACTTTCTGACCACCTATAAAATAACGTACTCCAGTCTAATCCAAACTTGCGTAGGCTTCTCATAGGGCATTTGAGCAATCAAAATGGGCTTTACGATACTTCTGCCAAATCCCTTGATCACCATGTTGACCTCAGCTCGGTTACTGAACCTCCCCAGAGCGTTGTTCACTACAAAAACACGACGGTTGAATTTGCTGTAATTACAGGCCAGTCTTCTTTCCGTGCAAATCTATATGGTTCATCCTGTCTGACGTTTTTTATTATGTGGTTCTGATAACCCTGGAAACTGCCCCTACAGATGTAATCGCTGAGAACTGGACCTACTGTTACCAGATTAGCAGAACCTTAGATTGTGAAACTATGTCGTGACATTTCCTGCACTCCTGTTTCTAGCATCTGGATCAATTGGCCTTGGCTATAAACTAGTTTTCTAAGTTACAATCATCTAAAAAGCATGCGGAAAGTGGTTCGACCTAGAAAAAATTAAAAGTCATCGGCCTTCAGGTCGGTACATGTTGTACACACTGTACACTGTTGGTTGTTCAGTTCAAGCATGACTAATCTTGATGAAATTTTGCATTCACTAACCTATTTGAGCTAGCTAGATACAAGTCGCTTTAACCCAAAAAAAAAACATCTAAAAGCCCGGAGATTACTTTGCATTTTTCGTGTTTCTAGTGTTCACTTTCAAAATGCTTGCTACATTCCTTCCGCAGTATAGCAGAATGTAAGGGCCACATCACACCATCCGAAAGATTGCAAACCCAATGTTTATCCCAATGCTGCATGGTGCACATCAGTAGCGGAAACATCTGTAGTCCACTACGTTACAAGGACGTTTGGAAGAATTGCACCCGCAGCTTCAGTCACCTGAAAGGTTGGGTTGCATATCCCACTCTACTGTGTATCCCTCCCTAAAGGTCATCCGTTACCCTCACTAAAGCTCCTAACTTCCCCAAAACTTTGTGTCAGTGGTGGCTTTTCCCGACTGAGGTATAGCGGCAGCAGTAAGCAGTAACTCCCAAGACTACAACAAGAATGCCCCACGAGGAGCACTGACCCCTAAACTGGTGAAGAATAATATCACACACTGCCATTTTACATCTACGAGTGTTCAAAAAGATGCTCTGAAAACCCTCAGGACAAAGCGAAATCGTCCTACTGCCGAAGTACGGCGACTTATCCGCATATGACATTCCGAGAAACGAAGATCGAGGGACCAATCCACCTTTTCGTGTCGCTACAGGTTGAATATTTGCACAGCCTTCCAGTGACACCGGAGACGTGATTGCCTAGCGAAATCCACAAAGAGCTCTAGGCTTTCAGTATACTGTTTGACTGAATAAGTGTGATATTATCCCTGCATTTGAGCGAACAGAAAGTGATTTATCCACTTTGATGCGCAAGTCAAGATTGTGTTCAGCTATTAGGCACATTTCATGAAGGGATTCCGGAGATTCGAAAATAGATTTAGTCGTGTGGAGGAGTCTATCTACAACGAAAAGCCGAGAAGCACTGTAAAACTGTTTCACCTTTATTGGGAACCGTCAGCATTGCGCATCTTACGAAACGCAGAGATTTTCGAAACCATGAACTCCGGGCTTTGTAGTGTTGACACCGAGATATCGGCCCAGCCTGGCAGCATTTAATGTCCAACGTCCTTTTCAAATAGGTCAACAAACCTCCTTTGCTCATATCCTTATCTCTCTAAAAATCTGAGTGTTGATTTTCCGAACCACGCTTACAAAACCCTACTATGGTAATACATTTGAAGACGGTCTAAGGCAGATCATTTTTTCACTGTCGTTGGGTGATCCAGAAGCGGCTTTCTGTCTTTTGAATGGTATGGATACTGCGTTGAGCACAGAGACGCGTGAAGCTTTGCCTGACTGGACCAGGTGCAGCCTGACTGGTTAGTCTGTCAAAACCCGTAACCAGTGATCTCAAACCGGAAATGTGTTCTGTGCATACGCCCAAACAAACTGCAACGATGACACTGTCAAAGGCTTTTCTTTTAAGAAGGACTTTCGAAACTTCTGTGGGTGAACAACGGTACGGATATCACTATTCTGGCTGACGATTTGCTTGTCCAATTAGGAAGAATCGAAGTCAGTGAGAGCCGTGTCGGTGGAAGGTGTGGTGCATCATGTATTGTAAGTTCCTAACGTTTTCCCGTCCCCAATTATAACTCCTGCCCCACTTTCGCCCCAATGCATACATTTGAGCTGGCGTTTTACCCTCAGGCCACCATCTCGCTTGTAACCGCCCCTGTACCCGGATGACTGTCTCACGTGCTTGAGCCGGATTCACCCTCATTGTTCGCAATCCAAGGGGATCACTGTTGCCGATCAGTGTGCGCCACAGCTCTAACTATGTTTTACCTAACTGGGGGTTCCGGTGGTACGTGTCACTCGGAGATAACGCTCTCATTGTACCATGCGGTGTGGAGGCTCCCAGCACCAACAACAGCGATCGCTTCAAACAATTGTGCTGATTATTATCTCTTTGTCGCAAGCATCACGTTACCTGACTCATCCAGACCGTAAAAAATCCGGCACTGAGAGTGGTAACACTTCCGAAACCACGACGTCAGGCGTCCATTATTTTCTGATGGCATAGGCCATACACGGACTGTATCGTATAATCTAACAGCTGGTGGTACAGTGGAAGGATAGAATCGTTCAGTGAAAGGAAGGATCCAGGTGGAACGTGCTGATGAGGTTCGCTGAAATGACACTGTGCTGGGAGTCGGGTAGGCATACAGAACTATCCACCACAGAGCTAAAAGAAATATTGTTTGGATGCCCTTTTCGCGCTAAACCGACTACCTCATAGGCCACAAAAGCTATACACAGGAGCAAAGTTGCTTACCCCACTTTGTATCGCGCAAGATACCTAAAATCCGGGTCACAACTCAAATCAAGCAAATTTGTCCCGATATAAGAACACAGTCTGGCTCCATCCAGATTGCGCAGTCTCATTATACGGAGGGACCTAAGAATTTCAGAACGGAATGAATGTTAACTTAAAACAACTCCGTATGTGTCTGAAGCAAGACAACACACCACGTATTCAAACATGAAAAAACAGCCCTTACCCATCATCCACATGCCACCGATCCGCTATCCCAAGCCGCTCCTTTTGTCATGGCAAGGGTCTGTTGTCAGAAATCTTCAAACTTCTTAGAAGGGTGATAGTGTTGTGCCTACAGTGGTCAAACCAGATGTTTTTCGGTCAACTTTTGCCATGAGCTCGAAAAGCCCATTTGTGTCAACGCACTTCACCTGTTTACTTACGCTTCTCTGATTGGTTCGCTTGACGGTAGACTCCGTGCTTCTGACCTAGGCCTGTCTTTTGACCTCTAGCATGGGCAAGCTTGAGCTATCATTGGTCAGTGGTTGCCTCGCGTAGTTTCTATGCTTTGCACTCTGAATGTTTCATATTTTCCTGTACTCATTCAGTACATAGACCTCTGTTCCAGTAGTGTTATCTCTACTTCTTTCCTATGCAATAATTTCGACAAACGCCGGTCATATTGAACGTGAGAGTGTTGAAAAGCGTGATTCCAAACGGGTTCACTTGGTTTATAGTCAACAGTCATAAGTGTCATAAACAACGGAGAAGAAGTCAGAGTTTCAAATGAAGTCATCGGTAGCACAAATAGTGACAGTCGTCGACATTAGACATTCAGTAGTATCACGGCTGCCAAACGTTGGGTTCCAGAATGAAGCCGGATAGTTTTGGGAATCGATGCTTGTCATTCACTGTCATCAAGTCAGTATAATCGGCGCTTGCACCGCAACCCATAACTGACTATTCGCCCTTCATTATTCTTTTGGGGAATTCGTTTATCGCGAATGAAATACAGGGGACAGTAGTGTTCTTTGGGGCATATGCATGGCACTTGACCTCCGTAGATATATCCATTCGTGCTGGGTGTTTCCACATAGCAGAATTGATCTTCAGTGCATGTGGGCTGGAGTATTAGAGAAAGTGGACGGAATATTGTTCAAGTTGTTAGCGATTGACAAAAGGAGCGATTATTAAGCGTAGACTGGCTTCACTTTCAGGATGAAATGTCCATTGAAAATAAATTAGCTGTTATCAAAAAGTCGTGCAATCGCTGTTGCACTCAGACTGGAAAATGAAAGCTCAATTAAGACTATAGGTAGAAAGTAGTCGGTGAAGAAGGTAAAACTGTAAAACTGACTGAAGAAGTCGTAGTTTCTGTAGGCCCTTCAAGAAATAAGGTAAATTGTCGTGAAATGCATCATACAGAGCTAAGTTAAACTATCCCAACTAACAGATAAGATTTAGAATTCACCGATTTTGTTGTGCAGCATGCTCATAAGACACGATTCCATCCCTTGGTTTGTAGTTTGCCTAGCTGTGCTACTGATACGCACAGCTTGTCTCAGAAATAGGCTAAACTTTTGTGCAATCCCACATAATATTCTCCCAACAGTGCAATTATACCATGACCTATCCAACTACTCGTAATTAGTGTTGTCCAAAATTTTGCTATGCTATGCAATAAACACCTGGTAATGTCCTCTATTTCGTTTTTTTGACCCGAAATTGCCCTTATTGTACGCTTGAATTTATTCGACTCATTGCATTCTTGAAATTAGCCGTGTTAATTTTTTGAAGAACTGGACTGACGGGAACCTTGTTTGTGTTATTAACTATAAGAAGGTTGAATTTTCAGTTGTCGTAAGGTTGATGAGTCTATTTTCTAACTGCCACAGCTGTCACTGTTCTTCCAGGTTCCCAGTACATGTTACCACAACTCGTTCTACTTTAAAACCACCGTAACTTTAAGTTCGGGCGAAATAGGTGACAGTCAGTGTTGTTAACATTCTACTTTTAAGGACAATGCTGCGTGGTTTATTCAACTACATATCCGGTCTTGGAAGTTGTTTCGTCTGATGTTCACGGTCAGATATGATCCACAGCTGAGGGATATACCAACAATGGAGATGATAGACAAAATATCCCGACCGTCAGCTATCTTTTTAATTCACCACACTTTTCGGACTTACATCATGACATTAGCCGAATCGAACAGATTTCGGATACATGCATCCTTACCCGTTTTGCGCAAGTCATTTGAATGTAATTTCCGCGGAAAACTTTGTCCTTTGGAAGTACGCCTTTGCTGTATCCGTATCGTTCGACGTCAGCAACACCGAGACATCGACAGTTGACACGGTCCAGCATTAACCACGTTCCGGTTTGGCGAAGCTCAAATGCGATTTCAGCCTCCGCACCCGTGCAATAACGGTGATGAAATGCGTAGATTGGAGAACAGAAGTGTGCTTGAAATTCATAGTCTCGCATATCTGTGGATTAAAAAGGAAAGCTTCCTGATCTAAAATGAACATTCACCTGACCCTAGGACTTCGTCAACAAAACCGAACCTCAGACTCCGAAGCCTGCATATCTCGTGAAACTTAAATTTCAGAAAATGTAGAGGACCGACTTTAAGCAAACTGCAAAACAAGGCACTACCGGAATGCAGCAACAAGGTGACTGTACTACGAAATAACAGCTTCGAATCCTGGTTAGATCCTGCGCACCACCAAAAATAATAAAATAGCTCATGGTTGATAGCAAGTAAGCAACTCCGCATTTATTGGTAAAATGAAGAGAATCGGCTTCAGTTCCCAAACTCTGGAAAATTTTTACTGGAATGGGTACGAAAGAACAAAACAATATGGTCACTCTGACCACCGCTCGACAGCAAACACAGCAATCACACTATAAGACACAATATCAATTGGATCATATACGCACTAAGAGCGAGATTTGGATTTGCTGATGGATAGAAGATTCCACAGCAGTATTCAGTGCAGTGGGAGCCAATCACATTGACTCGATTGAAGCATGACTTCAGTATGAAGAAATTGCTGTCATCGGAATACATCAAGGTGGGCCATACATCAAAATATATGCGTACAATACTGATTTTAATTCTGCGTGATTCTTTGGAGCATTCTCTGTAGCAGTGTCTGAAATATTCTCCCATCCGGACAGAAGTCATCTATCTGTTGCTAATAGGGGATTTTACTGACGGACTAAGATAATTAAAATGTAGAATGCACATCTATTACATGGGATTTTTAAAAGTTAAGACAGCGTATTGGAATAAGATGATGCATTACAACCAGCCAGAAACAATCGGAGGCACATCCTAATCAAAGTACACACCCCATCACGCGTACACGCACACAGAGCCAACACACCCACACACACTGCTCACAATTGACTATCAACTGATCGTAGGAGCAAGCCAGTCAGAGGACGTGATAGTAAACTCAGATGACGCTGAATTTGACTCGTATTCACTTGACTGTAGAAACCGAAACCGAAAGCAACCGAAACTTCGGATTACAACATCTTATTCCACTACACTGTTCTGACTTTGAGAAGTTTCATTATACACCGTATGACGCTCAATCTTCTAACAATATCTGAGCCGAATTCGCCCCGGAAATCCTAAGCACACACTCGTTGGTGTGAAAAGTGTATGCTTGGTATTGAACCAGAAGCCGCGGCCATGCATATTTCTGGGAGGAAAAAATTCGTCCCTTAAATACCTACTTTTTTATTCCCCAGCGGTTCGGGATCCACCATTCTAATTGTTACAGCCGCTCATGTACACTCTGTAGTCACGTTTCTTGGGCCTTCTCGGAACAGTTCAGTAGATCAGGAACAAACGGAAACAGCGACAGACCGAACATGTATTGAAGGGGGTTATGACGTGAAGCCAAAGTGCATGACAAAGCGCTGGGTAAAGGTAGGTGACAACGTGGCGAACAGACTCTGTCAGCCAATCAACCGAAGGCGGTCTGTTGGAGGTCACGCACACAACGCGTGGTGCGTCGTTCGGCCACGCAGGGTTGCGCCACCTTATACCAACCGAGCCAAATTAGATGCCAAAAAAAACAATCGTACCTCCGAACGGGGGCGTGCAAAATCAGTGGAGACTTTTTCGACATTCCTGAGCTGAGGTATGACAGGCATAAACGTTCTTGCCACTGCTGTCAACGTGGGTTCGGAATTCGATACGGCACCTTTCCGGTTTCTTGAATTTACAGGTGATGTGTGAACACCAGCTCTGTAGAACCATAGGGTGTTTGTTAAGATATGCGGGAAATAGCAGTATAAAGTTTTTTCCGGCAGTGCGCTGCTGATTCTCCCAACACCTACCTAACGTGGATAAATTAATCAAAGCTGGTTCGAAAGCTTCCCTCACCTTTTTTTCTTTGACCGAAGAGAGTTCTGTCGAAAAACATGTTGGATACGAACCTTTTTAGCGTGAAGTCTCAGGGTATGATGCCAACCGATCAAAAAGAAATCAGGTCTTTCGGTGTTACAATGTTGTTCCGTACATTTCTGAAGGATCAGCAGGATACACTCATTTATCGTCGCATACGAAATATCCAGTTTATGGTTAATATTATTTGCCACCCCCTACCGCCCCAGTGAAGACGATCTGTTGATATGCCTGACTCACCTAAGTACCCGAGTGTTCATTCAGTTTCCCCACCCACTTGTCTTTTTCTGCGACAAGTTTTCAGGCTATAAAACTGTGCCATCATACGTCGTCGGCGATCCGGTCGTCCACTGTGATTCTCGGCGCATTTCATCACCTTCTACAACTGATAATGATTCTTATCTATATCCGGCTCATGCAGTTTTTTCCAGAGCCGTGTTGGAATGTATAGTGTATGCGCAACTGACCTATAATATGTTATAATTTTGTTGAAGTTTGTTCAAACTAGACCCAATCCATTATTTCTTTCGCCGCATTTCAATCCTAATTTCGCTTCACTGTTTTAACTCAGGAGACTTTGGATTCATCCTCTGTGAAGATTTTTTTAGAAGTTGGTTAGCCATGATTCTTCGCCTTCACGGTCTTTGAGAAGACGGTAGCTGAGTTAACGATGAACATTTTTATTGTATAGTACACTCCTTGCTGATCGATCAGGTGGCTGTTGATTTGTTCGCCCAGCTTGGCAACTGACTTGCAGATTTTTGGTCATAATTCGAGGAGACATCATCAGGGCGCTGCTGGGTGAGTGGATAGTACACTGTATATACTGTAGTACATTCATTTGTTTACCAGTGTAGTTTTCGTGGGAAGCTCTGCTGAATTCTAGGTGAATATCTTGTCTATGGTACGCTTCAGCTGAATGCGCTGCGCAGGGGCCGCCTCATTTTCCAGGCGGTACGATAATCGAGATATCGCAGGGGGGGACTACTCATAAGATTGCTGCCGAAGAGTTTTCAGCAACCTTATGAATAATTTCCTTCAAAAAAACAACACATACTGTACTTGTGCGTGCAACTGGCAAGAGGAGCAGCGAATACCGTTCTACGTTATGAATGACTATACTATCGATTCAGCAAGCGTCCATTAAAGACAGATGTCTTCCCATTATTCAGCGAGGAGAATGAATGATTCGTCTAATTTCGGTCAAAAGCTCTGGGTCTTGACCATTTGCAACAATAATTGCTAAGTGCAATTCAAAGTCTGGAACTCGCATTACAGCCGTCCTGGAAAAGCCTGAAACATCATGTTCAAAACTGAATATTGCTTGTCATATTTTTCACAAAGCGTCCAAATCTATTGCTAAACTATGTTGTGGTCCATCCGGTTTCGAATCATGCTCCTGCGAGTGAGTTTAGCTTCGGCGGAAGATTGCACTCCTTCTAGTGTCATAGGGATGGCTAACAGTCTGCTATGCTGTCTATCAGTTTTTCGGCTGGCGAGCTTGGACCGGTGCCGTTAGTCGTGCCCATCCATCCGCACTAATCACTCAATCAAGATACTGCTGTCACACCTCAAATGGTTGGCCTTTGTCACATACTTAGGAGGAGCAGATAGACAGCACGCTTTCGATCGGCCGACACAGTCGCATCAGTTCACTGGTATATCCGAGCTAGGGGGGGTTCCAGAATGGAGAGGGGCAACGATAGGCTCCTGCTCAATGATACTTGCACCGAACATAGGTGAGTAAAATACGTGTGGGTGGGCTGGCTGGTCGGAAGACTGAGCGAAATGCTCGAGGCCTGAACACATGACGACATTATATTGCAATGAACCTGGCTACTGACCCTTTATGACCGCTTTGACCTTGTTGCCGTGGTTATCGTGACCCCTTTTTCCGTGAGGGATCGCCTACGTGTAGCGTTTTTTCTGACCGTATATCCTCAGACGGCGACGGCTATGGCCACCGGACACCGATTGCCACTGACGGGCCGACCAGCAAAAATTCCATTATTTTGGTGGTAGGGATAAATGCCAAAGCAAACCTTGTCGGTATGACTACTGATTTCACTCAGACACTGAACAGATTAGGCTTCATAAAGGAAACTACTCACAAGGTTGCTGAAAACTCTCCGACAGCCCATGACAGGTTTCGCTCTTCTTGGGGCTCATCAGGTAGGCGCAGTCCCCGAGGTTTCGTCCACCTTATGTTCTACTTTAACCCAAATTGGACAGATCTCATTTGCATATCAACTGGGTTTTCACGGGTTGTCGGCTGTCGACGACGACCTTGTGAGTAGGTCCTTTTATGAAAATATACTGCGATATCTCGAATATCGTACCAACTGAAAAATGAAGCGGCTTTTCTGCAGCACATTCAGTTGAAGAATACCATAAACGAGAGATTCAATAGAGTCTCCCGCAAAAACCCACCTGATATACAAATGAGTGTATTTGTTGAGGTTAGGCTTAATTTTGTCAACACTTTCATCAGCAGAACGAGAGAACACTTCGGGAAAAAATTACCACTAGGGTGCCAACGTAAATTTTTTCCTAAATTCTGGATTTCATCTACTTGTATCCTTTTTTAGCTTGAGTGCCATCCATCCCAAACATGCTGACATACGCCTTTTGAAGGTCTTCAGAATTCAACCAGAAATCGTTGATTGGCTGACATACAACAGCAGTGAGATTCTGAAGTTCTATGCAACAGCGAGGTAGCAAAAATGCTGTAGTGTATATTCCACATAAAGTTTGTCCGGGCACGAACATCAGGAAGTTTTTTTGGTTTGTAAACTGTTCAAACGTAAAAATTCAGATGTGTCCGGCATGCGCTGGTGGAGTAGTGGTAACACGCTCACCCCGCATGTTAGATGTGTGGAGTTCAAACCTCGGCACGGCCAAGACTATGCACTGCTGATGAGCTCTAATAGGAGTGAAGGTCGAGTCCAATGCTTCCCACCCCCATTGGGGTGGACTCATCCGAGTGATTGTTCCAGGACGGGAGGCGACTGTTCAGACGAGAGTCACGTGGGTGTGCATTTTGTCTCAAACCAGCCGTCAGAGAATGACCTTGTCTAGTACGCACTTTCCGTCATGTCGTTTTCTTCACATGGTGAATGGTGTACCCGGTTTGTCACGTGTTAATGCGTGCAGCTCTGTCCAGGTTCGGTCTTGTTGCTTTCTCCGGTAAATGGCAGGTTGTGCTGTGCCACTTGTTAGCCAGTCAGGCAGTTGGGCATTACAGTGTAAAAGTGGCAGGGGCTGTCAAAATTTTCATCCACCTGATAAGGAGCGTCGCACCAAGGATTGCTATGTTCAAGTACTGTCACTCAATGCATTTGGAAGCTGAGGGGTTCATCTTCAAGAGGCTGTTGTTTGTCGTTCACGCAGTTTGTGCGCTGGAACAGTGCATTGGAAATACTCTCCGTCAGACTGAATCCAAATCTGTAATTCTTGGATGTACGCGCCTAGTACCGATGAAGTTCAGGCAGTATCATTTTGCTCAAACTTTTCGAGCGTGTTTGGAATTTCCTTTTAAGAGACTAACCGCAAATTTCGCGAATTAACTGGCATACACACGGGAGTAGGCAGGCTGTGGAAATTTTAGAAACATTTGTGGGTACATATTTTGCCTGCACACACGGTCTAAACGATTGCAGAGCATATGCTAAGGGCCTATTGGGCCTGAAATTCATGGTTGCTCAAATTGTAATCGATTTTTCTGAAGAGATTTTTGTTCGTCCTAAGTCATTCGACTGGAAGCGTACGCAAACAACACGTAACAACGGATATTTGAAATGAAGACTGTTAAATCTATGTCAAAGGTGTTTAACGGCCCAGAATAAGACTTTGGGTAGTCTTCTGAAGCCACCTTTATTCAAAGGCTAACAACTCACATTTCGTAGAATTCCACTTTAGCAAACAAAAGCTACTTACAAGGGCTGCTGTCCTCCTTGATGGAGGGTAGGTAGAATGCTAGGATATACTAGGCTCAGCTACATATCAATAAAACTAAGCTTTTTGTTGTAAATGCTTGTTAATAAATCTTATTCTGATTCCTTAGCGCTCGATGAGGTTTGTTTACCATTATCACCATCTATACACCATGGCTGCTTAAGTTGTGCTCATTTTCCATGCTCTCATGAGGAAAGAATGTTAGAGTAAAGGATTGAAAGAACAGGAGTCCAGGGGAATTTAGTGCAAAAAGCCCAGTGACTTTGGAGTAAGCGGTCCGAAGCCATCAATGTGATTGATCTGACATTTTTATGAATCTTCCTCAGCACGAGCCAGAGACACAATGCTTAGCAAACTTTAACTAGACAGTCCGGGTGGGGAGATACGGTATGCTCACTACTGGAGTGAGGGGTTACACAACGTCTTTTCAAGTAAGTAAAAGTTGAACCACGTGCGTCCCAGATTGGAATCTGACCAGATTTTACCTAATTTGAAGGCAGTTACTTTTATTTCGCACTGCCATTTCACTGTCTGTTCTCTACTGCCATAAATGACTCAAGTTGGGAAAGCTGCTTGGGTTTTTATAATGCCTGCACTGAATTCATATGCGACAGCACAGCAGCATGCAAGATACTTTGACGGATCAGCACTCCCCAGTTCTTCACCTTAACACTTCAAAGGAACGAAAGGGGAATGAAAGTTTTGAGACACTTCGGTAGTGCGAAAAACATGCATGTAAACAAATATAAATATCCAAAAATCTTCGGCGTTCTACCTTTGGTAACGACCTTACTGCGGATGGGGTTACGCTGACCCGTGTTGATGCAAAATTCCACATCTGTTTGAATTTTGCAAACGTCTGTCATAGAAACGTTTTTCATTAAAAAGGAGCGATCCTCAAGGTGTAGTTTGCAAAGGGTCAGGATGCTTTTAGGATGGAAATTTCGAAAGCGACTCAGCAGTTACCCCTGTTATGTTACATTTAACGGATAAATGACAGGGAGGAACTCGTACACGTTCAATGAGTCGTGTCCCATGAGCGAGTTAACCTAGTTGGATAGACAAATCATAAGAAACGACTGAACACATGCGATAATGCACTCAGAGATACGCGGATAGAAGTCGATCAGAAATAGGTTCAGAATGGTCGACAATGAACTCTACTTAAAGAGAGGAAGTACATAGGAAGAGTAATGAAACAATGGTGCTATGAAATTAAGTGAATAAATCAAGTAAACCGTTCCAATTTGTCAAGCTGCAGGGACCTCTCATTACGTTTAGAAATGAGTATATCCAGAAGACGGTCGTTCGTTTCCTACTCAAATGTCACAAGGACGTCGCCGTGGGTGAATTAAGTGTGTCTAAGAAGGAATGAAAATTCCCCAAATCAGTAATAACGAAAACGTCATCAGCAAATCACTCACGTAACAGAGATTTTGAACTTGTTTCAAATGTTGCCATTTCGCAACATGTGTCTTACGTCAGTTCTAATGGGATGGATAAACAGGACGCAATGTTTCAAGCATCTCACATCGTTCAAGGAAATTATGAATCGTTTCCAGGTTAAAATATTGTAGGGTAAACAAGGTAAGCAACCAATGATCGTCTCTTAAAGAGTTAGTGTTCTTCACTCCCAAACATTGTTAGAAATAGGTACTTGTGATACAGCTGAACCCAGATGAAACAGTACTAACCGTCTGTGCCAACCAGTTTGAATGTAATTGACTGCGTATCTTGAGTTGGAAGCCAAGTCAGCGGACATTTTATTCGTCCATGGCAAGTTTGACGACGCTGAACTAAAGGTCCTTTACCAGTGTGATATTTCGGCATATCGAATATACCTCCTCGTTCGAGCCAAGCACAGGGGGCTAGTGAACGCTGTTGAATATGAGATTGACAAAATAGAAAAAGTGACAACAAATGTTACGGGTTTTTTAATGAGAACATACTTAATCGTTAAAATAGGAGTAAATACTGAAATACGTATCTAAGATTGGTTACTAAATTAGGAAAAGCAGGAACGCTGACTGGCAGTGCAAGCCGATTTGCATCCAGCCGGTACTGTAAGTTGGTTCAGAAGACAGTTAGACCACTGGGTCGATCTATTTGTGTCCAAGGTGTACTCATATCCCGTGCAAATGTTTGTCTACTTAATAATATGGGATTTCGCAATCGTATTGTTGGGAGAGTCGAGTGGTTCCAGGTCGAAATTAGAAGGAAGACAGAATAGAAGGGTGTAATGTGCACTTTAATCGTCTAATAATGGTAGTACATGAGCTGAAAATACAGTCTGGGACGTACGAGTTAATGGAGTATGAATGTTATGGTTTACACAGTCATGACATTCCCTCCGCCTTGCAGCAAACGAGTGTAAAAAGATAAAAGCTGTGGTAGTTACGCGGAGTCACTTACGCATTTCTGTTGTGCAGACTATATGGATGAATGCGCTGTTGTCGCATAAGACTAACCAAGTGGGGAGATTCAGCTGGGTTCCAGGTGAGTCTCTCGCAAAAACCAAATTGATATGCAAATGAGTGTATTTCTCGATAACAGTGCAATTTGGGTTCAAGTAGAACATAAGGTTGACGGAAACTCGGGGACTGCGCCTACCTGATGAGCCCCAAGAAGGGCGAGACCGGTTGTGGGCTGTCGAAGAGTTTTCAGCAACCTTATGAGTAGTCCATTACGAATATACATGTATCGCGATATCTCGAATATCGTAGCAACTGGAACATGAGGCGGCCTGGTGCAGCACATTCAGTTGCCTGAAAACATCGCAAACGGGAGATTCAGCTGGGTTCCAGGTGAGTCTCTCGCAAAAAAAAACCAAATTGATATGCAAATGAGTGTATTTCTCGAAGACAAGAGTTCAGTTGCTGAGCCATCACGGTCGACTAATGGTGTTGGGTGAGGTTGATCTTGTTCAGCGATACGCATTGGTTCCAGTTCTGTGTCGGATATCATGCCGTTGCCTTTAGGAGCCAAGCGGCGTTAGGATACGGTTTCGTGTTCACCATTTGGACGGACTATGTGGGCGTACTATGGGTTGCAAGAGATGGGCTCCACTTCCTGTACCAGATGGTCATGCTTAGAGGCTCGATCATTGCGTTTTAAAAGGATCGGCCCAGGGACAGTAAGCCAGGTAGGTAGGGAGACACCGTTGGCTAATTGTCATGTGAACGGCAGGAAACTTTCATGTGGGGTACAGTTGATACCGTGCATAACAAGGATGTGATACAGTGGACAGCATAAAAAAAACCTCCAACATATGGCAGGAAAATCTCGTGATATTAGAGCCAGGTAGATGGTCTTCCAAAGAGTACCAATAAGTCGTTCAACCTGACCATTACATACATCGTGGATTATATGCAGCGGTGTGACTAGTGGCAGCGCCTTTATCGAGTAAAAATTGTTTGAGTTCAATTGACATGAACTCAGAACCCCGATCTGAGTGAATGTGAGCAGGCATACTAAACAGTGAAAACAGTTGACTCAAACAGTGAATCACAGTGGAAGAGGACAGATTGACACAAGTATAAGCAAAAGGGAATCGACAGTACCCGTCAGCCATTGTTAAGGAGTACTTGTTACGAGAGTTTGGGAGAAGTGAGTCTTTACAGTCAATACTAAGGCCTTCAAAATGTTGTGTGGCTTTGATACTCTGGTTAAGAAGTGTCACAAAGCCTTGGTTTGAGTTCGGAGCATGTGGGACAGCTAGAGACCACACGACGGATATCGCTGACTGAAAAAGGGAGGTTCTTAGAACGAAAATCATGTGCAAATCTCGTGCCCTCAGGATGGCATAATATGGTGTGAAGCTCTTGAAGTTTTCCTGTCCTAGTAATGTTGGCACAGGGGTTACGAGATAGGGCATCAGCTACGCGGTTGTCCGTTCCTGGTCTATGGACGACTTCGTAGCTTTGTCCTGCCAATTCGGTTTTCCACTATTCAATCTTGTCATTCTTTATTTTACTTTTCTGCTGCTTCTCGTACGTAAAATTGACCGAACCATGATCCGTATTCAGTCGAAAATTTCTCCCGATGAGATGGTGTCGCCAATTGCAGATCACTTCGACGATAGCATAGGCTTCTTTTTCGACAGCAGAATGATTTTCCCCCTTGCAGTCAAGATCCTGAAGAAAAAGGTAATCGGCCGGTTACCCTAGCTCAGGGATGCACGAATAGCGACGTCGGACGCATCAGTTTCGACGACGAGAGAGATGTTGTAGTCGACAGTGACGACCACTGCATTCTCCAGTTCTTGGTTAAGGTTCTCAAATACTGTTCGGAGACTCTCCGGACTTTGTTTTTAACCAAAGAATGAATTTTGTCAGAAAACTCCGGTATCCACTGTGAGTAGTAGGCGAACAGACCAACGGCTCTTTGCTGCCATTTCCGTTCTGTGGAATTTGGAGTTCTATCATAGGGCGCATGCGTTCTGGGTCACGTTTTAGCCATGACGCGTATTGCCACTGATTCAGCTGTGGTCAAGCCGTACTTTTAACGCTGTACGTTGGACTTACTATTCCAGTTCAGTTCCACATTTCACCTACAGATCGATGGAGCCATCATTGGCACTCTTCTTGGTTTTCCGTTGGGTGATATTATATGGGTAAATTTGGCCGATTGAATGGGTAGAGTGGACGCATCCACCTTTGCCAGCGGTACGTGGATTATAATTTTGTGCTTGTTTCAAATCTTCCGTAACAGACGTCTTCCAGAACAACTTTAACAAAGTGCATCCCTTCATTCAGTTTACTTGTGGAACACAGAGTGATAACGCATTCCACTTAAAAGGACGTCAAATTAGTCAGACTCTCCAGAAGTTCCACTCAGAGATCTTTCTACAGAAAGCCGAAATGGATTCTGGACTTGAGTAGATTGCCAACCTCCTCAAAACTAAACATCATGAAGAGATATTTATGACAAAGCACATGTCTGAACGTCCCATGCAACCGTATGTCACGACCATTGCAAAGGGAGTCAGTCAGTTTCAGTCTACTTCATAAAGGCGACCTGTTGGCAGAACTTGTCAACCAGTGCTTGTTTCAGCTGTGCGTTGTAGGCAACGTACACTTCAGGCCGCAACCCTGTTTATTAACAACCCCGTGCCCGACTTTAACCTTAAAATGCCAGTCCTCACCCAGAATATGATTTGTGTTGTTTCTCCTACTGTTGTTAAGCGGAATACGTTGGACGCACGATACGGCAGCTTGCGTGGGCATTTCTCTTGCCGGTACATCACTAAACAGGGTGGTTCAGCCGAAAACCCAACCGCGTCACACATACTTGACACCGGTTAGGGGATCAGTCCGAATGAACCGCTTTACGCTATCTGCTGCGTGCGTAATAGACTGTCGATCCATTACTGTTGCTTGACTACAGCCAAAGCTGTTGCAGTACAATTGCGATTACGTAAAAAAATATTCGTACGGGTTCTAAGTCCGCTTTGGACAAAAACCGACGGAGCCGATGGTTCAGCGTCCCTATGGACCACTTTACAGTATCCAACTAGATGCAAATTGGCTTGCACTACCAGCCAGTCATCAGTGTTTTCGCGTTTCCTAATTTAGTGACCAGTCTTAGCTACCTATTTCAGTATTTATTCCTATTTTAACGACCAGGTATGTACTAACCTGACGATGAGATCCCAGAAACATTAATGTTGGCCAGTTTATATTCTCATTGAAACTATTGGTATATTCAAACCCAAACTCAGAACTCAAGAATTTGGTAAATTACGGTGGCTTTCACAACTTGGCAGTGAGCTCCTTTGCAGGAGTGCGATGAAACTAATACCACCATAGAACTAATGACCGTTGATAATTAAATCAATGAATAACACAGCAGTAAGGCAGTTTGTTTGCTGAGGCGTACACAATGAATGTCACATTCAGCAACCCAGTATACGGTTGCTCCTCACATAAGGTTCACCCTTGGGAAATGCAAGGTGTAGTCTTTGTTTGAGATGATCCTTTTGCAAGCTTTACAGGAAAACTTTACAGAAATTATGACCACTATGATTTTAAAATACGGTCTTCGTCAATGAAGAACCTGCAGAAAAATGAAAGTAGCAAAGCTATCATAGCTACTTGTCAAATTTTCATTTTTGGGAATTTTCAAGAGGCCCACTGCCGGAGAAGTACCGAACACGAACAAGTTATGTGACCACCCACATGGTCTACCTTAGACCGGTTGCAAGTGGGCCGAAAATGACTGGCTTCCGTGTTGGTAACTTATGCAAAGTATGAGCACCGCAGCAGTTTGCACTGCATGTTCAGTCGGAGAAGACAGAAAAGATCAGATTAACCCGAGTCTTTCCGTACCAATTAGTTTGCTGTTGAGTTACAGATAAAGCTGGATTCAAGCAAGGTAAAATGCTTCTTTTTAAATCCAGGACCGGGCCTACTTTAAGAGCCTCATTTAGGGCAAGATCGTTTGTACTGTCTGTCGACAACACGTTAGGTTTCCGCTACTGTACGACAAATGAGCACTCGAGAAGATAATTCACTGATGACTCCAAGACAATTATGTGACTTTCCATACACGGCACGGACGACTGGTCCTTCATCGAATGAGGTCCCCATCTACCTTGTCTACTAAGGGCGCACATTTGGTATAGACTTACTGCAAGCAGGCTTGTATCGCAAGTACATATCAGGCAAAGGGAATAAAACCCTCAAATTTAATAAATCCCGATTACTGAAATCGCAAGAGCAATCAATCAACCAACAAATGTTGGACCATCTGAGTTGAACGAATGCCTAGCTGGAGGAACCGTTGCCAGTTCGTAGAGGTCCAGAAACGAGACCACTTGGGAACTGAAGAAACATACTTCCGACAAGACGAACTGAAAACGCCAAATTCAGAATTCTACAATTTGTATTCTACGGCTATCATTTGACGGCCTACTGGGAGTGTGTAATGAGGAAATAAACTACCGTTGCTTTTGGATTACAATATTTTCCTCTTTGGGTTCAGGTTTACGAGCAGTCAATGAACCACCGTTTAGTTGTAGGGGAAAGTTTCAGCTTAAGCGTTTTCAAGGTCTGGACATGATGTCTGCAAATTTGAGCATTGTTGGCGTAATACTTGCGCTGAAAATTAGGTTGGGTCTTCTATTTCTCGGGTCAGGTAGCTGGTTATTCCTGGGCGCATTGCGCAGTTGGAATTATATTACCTACACTGTGATCAGGTAGAAGAATTCAGTTCTTAGTGCTTCTGGCTCTCCTGAACACGAAAGTAGGGTTTAGTTATGTACTAAATATGTACTAAGTATGTACTAAGTATGTACCAAGTATGTACTAAGTACTTTTGACCTCCAGTTGTTTTGCTTATCCGTACCCGCCATTCACCTACGAGACTATATGTACTAAGTATGTACTAAGTATGTACCAAGTATGTACTAAGTACTTTTGACCTCCAGTTGTTTTGCTTATCCGTACCCGCCATTCACCTACGAGACTTGTGTATCGGCATGTGTGTCTGTGTGTGAATGTGCGCAAATGACCTACTTAACCATGCGCGTTCATGTCCCGTTTGCTGAGCCTGCCTTGACTCGCTTTCTCATAAGTTTCGTGTGATCGCATGGCCAATGAGAATCGCGAGGCTGTCGTCGGAAGGGACACGTAACCCACACGATTGAGCCATCTTTCCGCTCGCCGTTGCTTGGTATGCGAATGTTGACGCTGAACTGTGCCGGTCAATGACAGACGAGTGCATATGTTGAGGCTACGAACGTGAACAATTGAGGTTTGTTCTACACATTTGCTTACCCTTTCTTAAATAGTACCGTAGAATTACGAACCCAATTCTTCGGGATTGTCGAACCTACGCGTCACTCAAAGTTCCGTATCGGGATCCTCAACATTGAGACTGATGTGAAAATGGAACCAAACTGTTCCGTTCACCCATTGGAGTAAATCTGTACTTAGATTAAGCTGTTGAATGAAAACACGTTGACGCATCGCCTGCTGACGATACGTACAGGTACAATCAGATATGCATTAATGTTTGAAACGGCGTATTCAGTGCACTTGCACTGATATCTATCTTAAGTTTGTCAGACATATACGCCGATTACGGAGCGTTGGTGACAAGTACAGCAATCCCCTTCCAAAGATCAACACATGCGGGACGATTAAACTAAACTTATTTTGGGGGAGACGGACTCTTTTGAGGAAAACACATTCTATTGACCGTACGGGCAGATGCTAATGTACGCACGTCAACTTTTGATACACTGGTACACTAAAACTAATGCATTAATATTGTGGTCCTTGTCAATAACGCCTGCAGGGTAAGAAGAACCTCTTATGAGAACCAACTGGATTGTTCATGGTCACCGTCGCTATGCTGAAGATAAGTACAATCTATAAAGGAAACTACTCACAAGGTTGCTGAAAACTCTCTGACAGCCCACGACCGGTTTCGCCCTTCTTGGGGCTCCTCAGATAGGCGCAGTCCCCGAGTTTCCGTCAACCTTATGTTCTACTTGAACCCAGATTGGACTGATTGCGACAAATCGGAATCCGGGAAGTGAAAAAGTGGACTGCTCAAGCTCCAAAGGTGATGCGAACACCGAGCGTAAGTAAATCGGCAGATTTGACGAGGATGGCTCTAATACGAACTCTACGGTATCGGATCAAATTTGGCACTGACCGCTAAACTGTCTTGACAATGAATTTCGCAACTCTTATTGAAAATGCAAAAGGTATACTCACCCATCGTCTTCCAGGAGGATAGTATTGCAATCCGGATGACACAGCACAAAACACAAACATGCAAACCCACAGTAAAAGCAAATAGCTCTTCCGATTCTGGAGACCGTGTGTTTCCAGGTGGGACAAACTTATGAAGCGGGCAACATCCGGTGCCATCTCGTGTGGTTTTATCTGAACAGACAAAACTCCAAAATGGCAGCCTAGTTGTGACCCCTAATTAATCTCAATTGATCAGCTAACTCCATTGGAAACCAACATCTGCAGGTTAAACCAGGTAACATCCACGCATGTCACATACTGAGAAACCTATTCATAACAAACCATAGTCTAAACATGCTTAAAGATTTGTGGATAAGATATGAGCCAATCAACGTGTACGCCACTACAGGATAGGTTGATTTCCAATAAACGGGTCGTGGGTGAACAACAAAAGACCACTCGTATTCGACGACAAGCCGGTTGTTTATGCACCGCAATCACTTGATATGTTTGGCCGTGCGAAGCGGAACCTAATTGAAACAATCATATGTCTGATTTCATTAGGAAAGGATGCATTCCTTTTTGGCACAACTATTCATCATGGATGGGCTGGTGCATACATACCGTCACATTTAAATAAGAGAAAAAAACAACAAGATCGGTTGTTTGAAGGTTCAGATGTGTAGACTTCTCTGCAAACATACTGTCCTCCAAAATTTACATAGATTTTCGCCCTTGATATGCACACGAAATTGGACTGCACGCTCCTAAGGAGATTTGGACATGAATGCGGTTCTCGTTTTCGGAAAAGTTTGGGCAACTTCATCGAATGACCTTGTTTGCGTCAGAAACCTAAAACTCTCAAACTACGCGGCCCGAACCACACAAGACCATGCCTTTCGAATCCTCCATCGATCGTTCTTACTCGGAGCACTGTATGCTTCCTGGTCCTCTCCTACTGCAGTTTACGCTTTGAGAGTACATAGGAGCTTGATATCGAACCGGTAAGGTGCATAACTAGCTGCAGTCCATGCACTATCAAGCATTAGGACCACCACAAAATTAACCAACGTTAGTCGAGTTTGCTATATATATATATATATATATATATATACAGTGGTTAGAGGCTTGACCAACACAGTCTCATTGCCCTCCAGATTTGGAATTAGAACATGTGTTGTGACCTGTTCTTTGAAAACGGTAATACACTTGCAAAGCACCGCTGCCTGGCAGTCAGGCTTTTGAGCCAAAGGCTTTCAGTTGAGGACCCTACTCGTCCTCTTGTCAAGGTGTGTCCTGGCAGTATCCCAGCCCACGTACAACCGTGACACTTAGCACGGTAGTGAAGCATCAAAGTCAACACTGATATTGCTGTGTCTGATGATGATGATGACTCCATATCCGAGTTCAAATGATTTCACTGCTGGATCAATAAGTCCAATATTTATGCTCGGCAGTGCAGGCTGATATAGGTTTAGCTTTGGATCATATGTTTGTTCTCGGAAAAAGTGTAATTAGGCAGCACAATGATAAGTAGTGCAGTAAATGGCGTGGAGCGGTCGACTGAAGCTCGTGATGACTGTTTATAGTGTTTCATGACCCGTAACTTAGGAGTAAAGGCTATCTGACGTGGTCGCAGCCTTTCAATGAACTAATGGAATGAAGCAGCCGATCGGACAAATTGAAACTGCTCCATTGATGTAGTGCCAAAATTAAGGGTGCCCTGAACCAGCGAAAACAATCGAAGAGGTACGAGAAGCCAAAAACCCCTCCTAGATGGATATTGGTGGACTATTTTACCTACGGACCATTTGCTGTTGATTCTGAAGGGCGTTCTGAATCAGGCTCAGAATGCTAACGGGTTGGCAGTGCTTTACTTTGACGACAAACGACAAACCATTGGATGAACGCAAAGTACGTTTTTGTGTATACGGATCGGCGTCAACATTCGCGGTCTTGCCATACTTTAAGTTGTCATCTACAGGGGGAGACACGCCAGCTTGTTTCTGAGGCGCTAAAATACTCAGCGTCCTGAGTTCTGAAGGCTTGTCCACCGACTTTGCTGCAAAGCTACAAGATTAGCCAATTCAGAATGAATGCCAGGTGCGTGGAACGACGACCGCATTGATGAAAAGACACCAACATTCTCGACTATACCAGTCACTACGTGCGAGGAGGGCTGTGAGGAATGAAAATCAAAAGGGATCCTTTCATGACTAGAATTTCAGTAGACAGTCCAATGGATCTATTGATCAAGAACGCTTCATTTTTGCTATAAAAAAACGTCACTCCAAGTGAATGTTACCAAGGTGACCGTGCTTAAGAGCAGACGGGAAAACACTCAGAAGTCTCTTTCGCCTAGCTGACTGAATTAAATAGTAGTTATGGCTTCTTGTTGGTTGGCGTGTGGATAGCTGGGTTGAGGCAGTTGGCATCAAGCTGAATCAGGTTTCCGAGTCTTGCTCTGCCTGTTTGACACTTCAAATTTTGATCGGCGTGGGCCGGGGAGGGCAAGGACAGTTGGACTTGTACTTTACATCCAGACTGTTTCACTGATAACCACATTGCCACGTGTCACCTCGACTGACCTTAAACCGCTTCCCACACGCTGCCAGTCATATGTCCTCTAGTCTATTGAAACTGGGATTCTTGGCGATTTTTACCGCTTCGGCCGTCAGTCAGTGCGGTGTGGATCTTAGTCTTCGTCTCCTGATTTTCAGAGTTTCCAAATTTGCTGTGCCCAGCTTTTGTACGTGCCGCATGTACTCAACACTTCTGGTGTGCAACTGTCTGGCTGTTTCACTTATGTAAACTTAAGTGCGATCGTTGCATCTCATTTTGTGTAAACGGTTGTTATTTCTATCAACCGGGATACGATCCTTCAGGTACAACAATACTGAGCATAAAGCTTTTCCATTCCGAAAAGTCACTCTATTATAAGCTGTATTCAACACTCTTCTAATGGCGTCAACATCCTTGTTTTGTATGAGATGACTCCTTGTTGGGCCTTGATGTTCAGTCAATACACGCCTTAGTTGCCAGTTGATTAGACCCACTGAGTAACCGCTTTCTTGAAATATCTCCCCCGCCACGAATTTCCGGTAATGTTCGGTCGACTTTCTGTGCTCAGAGCTTCCATTCTGCTAGAGACTATTGAATCTATTCTGGTGTATGCTATCCCGGATGACTGATGGACGTGTTACTTGCGTAACGCCATAAAAACCCACGGTGGGCACTCGGACCAGGCTAAAGCTTTCTGTTCAAAATCCTCCATACGGATGTCAACCTAAATCGGAGATACTGGATATTCCATCGCCAGATGTTCATGAGAGTAAAAAACAAATTGACTGAGGTTTGAGCATATTGTGATGCTTTCGGCTACCTTACCTATCTACCGAGATAAAGCGATAAACTCAAGTTATGGACAAGTGTTTGGCGTCCATATAACCCACCAAATAGCAAGAAGATAACAAGACTGTCATGTACGGTAAGAATGACGATCAAATAACCTGAAGCGCATGAGACAAGGAAACACAGATATTCCAAAAATGGAGTCCTCAAAAGCCAAAGAAACAAGCACTCTTACGGTTGTTCATGTGATTTAACTGAAGCGGAAAATGGGTCCAGGAACATCAGATTATGACGAAATGTATAAAACCCCCACGGATATTCAAGTGCCATGGATATGTGAGAATCAGATCATAGGAACGCTGAACAAACTGAAGCGATATTCTTAGAACAGGGAAAGGCCTCCTCGGAGTTTCGTACTGGGTGAACAGGGACAAATTTAGCCGAAGCGACAAGAAATAAATTAGGGGAAAAGGATGCCAACCACAAAGTTATCTGATATAGTTAGGAAGCGTGACTTGAGATTTGGATAGGAGTGATGATCAAAATGGTATCGCTCAGTGCGGCGGCGCCAGCAAAGTCATTCACAGAAAAACGAAATTTTCTGAAATCTCCAAGTCCGCCCGTGTGATTTCAGTGAGTTTAAGCCAACTTGGAAGCCAACAGGGCAACACCACGTTCGTAGAAACGATTGCTTGGTTCCTTTGCGGACAATCGCAGAGTGAACAAAACCACACTGCGCGCTCCATTCATGTATACAGGGAGACGAACCGATCCAGGTTTCTCCACATATCGTTCAGCTTGCTCGTCCGCAGACAGTCTGAGTGAAGAAATAAAATGCCCAATATTCAACAAAATGAAACCGAAGGATGCCACCCTGAAATGTACCTTAAAAACTACACGAACAAAGGTATACAGACAAACTACTAAGGTAGATTGGTGGGATTCATCAGGGTCATTTTCGTACAACCACTCAACAAAATTTCTGTTAGGTGCGGGATATTCTCCCTTAGCCTTACAGGTCAGGAGACCTGTGCATAACACACGGAAATGGCATTTAGACAGCCCGGGTTGGAATCAGCGCACAGATTCCTTCGAGCCGGCTAAGCCCCCTGTTTTGTGATGTCATGTGTGGTATGATAATACATTTTTGCACTCCATCGACAGACTACGTCCCTCAGCCATGTAGAACTTGCACACTTGATGTTGCAAGTGCAGAGCGAGGAAAATGAATGATATTAACGAGTCAGTGGAGGTATTGAACAGGTGATAGAACGATTGCTTACCTGATCCACTTTAACACGGTTAAAGGTAGGTCGACAGAAATAGTGTCCGATAAATGGAGGGTAGACTCGTCCAATGGTTCAGCACCCATCAAAGTCAGATCGCGAACAGTAAATGCACCAGACGTGGACGAAGCAGTCGCCTTTCCGCCCTTGCCTTGCAGTACAAGTTGTACATCCAAGTAGAGTTCTTCCAAAGCCCACCCATTTGATTGAGCGACGAATTGCCGTGTGGCGGTAATGTAAGCTTCTGGCATGAATAAACCTCCAAGCCAGATCTAGAGAACATAGTTAAAGAGACGAGAGAGTTTCGAAAAATGAGTCAGTGGTTGAGAGGTTATAAACAGCAACATTCAGACAGAGTATAGCGCAAAACGTCTGCGCAAGAAGAAGCCCAGGAATAACGAGGGTCTTTATAAAAAAAATCCGTCTTTAGGAGGAGGCCCTAACCTGGTCGTACTTCCCCTTAGTCTGGGTCAAAACTTCGCCATGGTTATTGAATTTCCGGCGCTGTTTGCATTTGGTTACTCACAAGCTTCACTGTACAAGTGCCAGTCGCACCCTCAATGGCGCTCATTCATCCAAGCTATTGCCTTCAATGCATAGCTCCCTTCCCAACCCCCCACTTAACAATCCATTGACAGTTGTGTATTTACGCAACAATTTATCAGCTCCCGCCTCCAATGCACAGCTACTCACCTCACCTCCACAAATCACCGGTGAAAGAAACTGTGGCAGCTACAACCACTGTACGACAGGTACACGGTTCTTTACAGCTGACGATGATGATGATGATGATGATGACAGGTGCCTGGAATTTCGTAACGAAGATAAATGATTAAGATACAACAATACACTTCAACTCGCCTGAATATCCCGCAATGCGGTAACACCACCAGTTGCAGCAGCCTCACTGATCGCCACAAGTTGCTTCACACGAAGACCAAAGTCACTGATCCACTGAATAACTGTCATGGTTTTGGGGACGTTGTATTGCCTCCAGTCGCTGGGAATCAGACCCTTCACCAAATCCGACATCATTAGGCGGTACCGATTGGTTGGTTTACGTTCACCGGCACACACCTGCAGAATAATTAATAATAATAAAGTAGAATTCAACAACTAGCGAAAAAAATCGGCCCAGCAGATCAACCCTTTAGTTCGGTAAACTGCAAACAATCATGATATAAGAAAGAAGGAAAGGCAATAAAATACTGAAGAGGGTATTCTGGTGCTCCAAAAAACGTACCGCACTGATAACTTCCAGATCCTGGCGAACAGAAGCCAACAGATTGGATCCACTATTCACCTCCCGCTCAAAGAATCGATAGAGAGGGTCGCGCAAGTTTTCCACTGTTCGAGTCAAGCGTTTGACGGTTTTCGGCAGAGAAGAAAGCCATGCTGAGGCACTGCCGAGTAGCTGGCGCATCCATGGAGGTCGGGCGTCGGACACTACGGACGATTTCTTTCGATCAAATGCGCTGATTGGTAAAGATTCATCATCTGCTGCAGCTTCTTGCAGTTTCAAAAGATTTCCTGTCATCACCTGGCCTAAACGATAAAGGGAATCCATTGGCTGGGTTCGATTTGTTTCCACGTGTGTATGTATTTTTGGCCAGATAACTTGGAATGACTGGTAAAAATCACAGCAATCGAACTTAATGGGCCTGAAACCCCAGAATAAACGAACTAAAACGATGCCAGAGCCGAGTTAGTATGTCGTGCAGGTTATGACTGACCGAAATCCATGACCCAAACAGCAATTAAAAACAAACCAAACGGTTCAGGCTTTCCAGCCTCCGAATCTTCTTGCTCCAATGCTACGAGTTTGTGGATGTTCTGTTCAAAAGTAATGGCTGGTCGCCGAATAATGGAGAAGGCAATGACAATAAAACAGTGGTAATCGAGCGATGAATGCGATAGGGGTAAAATATAATGAGTCCAAACACGACGGATAAGATGCTCGCTCATAATTCAACCGTATAGCGCCTAGTTTAAACAGCAATTCCATGCTCACTGTGAACATATAGGTTAGTTAGACTTTCAGGAGGAATCGCATTGAAGCAAACCTTCAGATTTCTTCGCTTTACTCATTAGTGCTGAATATCAGCCCTGAATACTTATCTGAAAATTACACGTCATCATCATCCTGTTTGAGTGGACTCACTTATTTAGAATGATGAACGAAGTGATCACAACCACGCCGGTGAAATAGTAACCTGGGTTGCTCTGGTCTGTCCAATAAGGACGAGTGACACTATTTTGTTTAAATGGTATTTAATAACAAACGCTGGTCAGGCGCTAGTGGCCAAACGGTTCAGTGTTCAAACTACTAACCCAAACCTCTTCCCACTACCAACAAGCAGTTTTGTTACACTATCCCTAGAACTTGGCAGGCCTCTAACAAGTTGTGACTTGTTGGTACGATGATATGCTCAAGCTCCATATGGAAGCATCTCATGAATCTTCACTCAAATTCGTGACCTTCGGGTCGGTAGCTGAACCCTATGAAGTTAGGTCATAGGTTACTGGCAGGAAGTGTGATTAACTTGCATCTGGACAGAAACCAGCGCTGCTCATTCTCCATTCACTCAGTTCACATCACAAGGCCACGTGTTGACTGGCTCCTCCAGTGGCGATCCTCGGATACAGGGTTCATGTGACTTGTGAGATCCTTCCGTTTTCTTGGCAGGTTACTCCCAGTTTGTCGGTAGCATAAGATTATACCTAAATTTCTATTGGGAATTTATTCTGAAACCGGAATCCATGCTGAGATGCTGAGAAGCATTCTATTGTTTCCCCCGCGTTGGGATTCATCATCCTGATATGGTCATTACCCCAGAACTGGTCCTTAAGATACGACCACCCTACTTCTATTATTCCAGAAATTCACCCACACAAGTTGATTGGGCATCCAGAATGGCATTACCCTCCATAGAGGTGAAACAAAATGTCTTATTCCAATCCCATGAAATCAAAAAGCGTCGCAACTATTTTGGTTTATAGAAGCCAACATCTTGAAACTCATAAAAACCGACTGCTTATGTACGTGGAATTCAGCTGCGATAAATTTGTGAATCGCTTCAAGTTTTCGAGTTCCACAAACAAGAATGTTGCTCCCATAAGTACAACAACAATTTAACAAGTGAGTGCAGTTACAAAGATTGAACTTGTTCGATAAGGCCGGATAAATATCAGAAATCCTGGTAAATAGGATGAACACCTCTGCAGGAAACAAAGCTGACGAAGTGGTTAGTCGCTGGATGTTTTGAACACAAAGTTCGCTGTGTATGAGACTGATGGGTGAGATACAAGTGTTAAGTACTAGGCTTCAATACGCGCATGACCGTGCAATCCAAATAGGTGTCCCGTATTTTGGATACAACGGCCGCGTCAACTAGAAACATAATGAACAACAAACCTATTAACAAGGAAGCTACACTGCGTGTGTTTATAGGCACACAATTGTAATAACCACCAAAATAAACAATCGAACGCAGACAAGAAACGGCGGATGACCATGAGAGTGGACATAATGAGATTCCTGGCTCACTAGGTAATACGTACCTAGATTCGTAAGTAGGACTTTTTCAGCGTTGTTTGGCAGACCGAGCCATGACGGTGTTTGGACATCCGGCAGTTTATTGATCCAAGCCAAAAGATCATCACGACTACTGCCTTCCGGAACCAGAATATGTTTACCTGCATTTCCATCCACATCGCGCACCAGCGGAAAGTCGTGCTAAAGAGTAGACGCGAAGACACGTAACGCAATAATCGAGTAGCGGTAGGCCATACTGACGGTCTATCGAATAACTGTGAGGTGGAAGTATCACCGTGTGTTCAGAACTTATCAATTTCCATCTACACCCGTAGGTAGCGCTCGCATATGATAGTAGTTAACTATTCCCAACACGGTTTTGCTAACCTGAAAATGGCACCTAGGGTGCACTCAGCATCAACGCACTCGTGACTGCAATCTCAAGATCCAACGCATGAAACAACACTAACTCAACAAACCGTTCAACTATTGAAACACTATGGTTCCAGAGGAACACATGCCTAGGCAACAGGTATCGAAGAATCAGGAGTGGTGTCGCGCCACTGATCTTTGGGTCAGGAGTTCAGTTCTTAATCTTCGGCATATGTCAAGCACCGTAAGCTCACTCAGGACCACTGAAACCTTGGATAGTCAAAAGGAAATGAACAGTTGGTAATCCTTAAGTGCCAGACACTTGAGGGTGGCGTTTCGTTCTTCAAATGCTAGACATACCACTTAGAACCAATGTCAAGCAGTAAGGAGGATCCAATTCGTGTTATTTCCCTACGAAACAAGATTCGACGTCACAAACCCTCAAAAGACGATAGTTTCATGAAAGTGAGACGGCGGTGCCGTATATTCACCTAAAACAAAACTGGTCACCTAATAAGATAGATAGATGGACTAGCACACTGTGGTCAAAACAGTCAAACACGGCGTAGCTAAGATACATGATACGTCAAACAGGTGCCACATGCTTATCTTCGTCTGGTTTGGATAAAAAAGGCGATTCCCCTTGTGAGTGCAGATGTAGACGGAATGACTTTGAAAAGGGAAATTCATGCAACCAAGAAGCACAAATCGAAAGTATCCAGGACGTGCAGTGACGCGCCTAAGGAGCATGCAAGCGGTTCCGTGTGTTCGTCTAAACAGTGCATATATATGGTTGAGTTGATGAAAAATGACCCTTCGGATTCCTTCCAAAGCAGTCTGGCACATTACGCGGGCCTACTTAAGACATAAGACTCCGGAAATAACACTGTATTTCTGTATTTCACAAATCATGTAGCCACTCTAGGTTAGTGGTATTAAAAACGCTACCCTAGGTTTTTCTGGTTTAATGGATACTAAAACACCTACCTCAAAACTGGCTTCAGTGAATAAAACAGACAGGAAAGTCTCCATGAGTCGTTGATCAAATGAATTGTCAATCTTCCCTCCATAAATACTTTGACCTAACAATGTGCGCAGTGCCGCCCATGGGACCTTCTCTGGTGGCAAATTGGTACGTCCCATCGCAGCACTATCCACCCAAGTATCAATTGTGTCACAAGCAACCTTGAGGTCGGACTCGTTGAACTCGTAACGTTTGGACCAACCCAGGGGTACGTAACGTAGACGCTCCTGAACAACTGCATTAAACCAAGCCAGAAGGAAGTAAAGTCGAGAACGTTCCGCAGGGGCCTTGGAGATCCGAGCAGCTGGAACACTGGCAAATGTGCGTAGCAGACTGGACTGCAATGAGAAAGAAATTGAAACCAAGGCTAAGGAATAAAACAAATCTAATCACCCGGCTGCCGAATAACGCTTGAATATAGGGTGTAACTGGTCTACTTTCATTTGACATATAATTCCAAGCAGTTTGCACATATTACTGGAACAAGCCATGTATATCGCCGGTGAATACAGTTCTGAAAATCAAAAGTATAGTCGATAATCGGTTCCTCCATAATTATCGCACCAAAAAAAAACAATTAATAAATCCTTAACAAAGTTGAAAACAAGCCGCTCGAATAGGTAATATGTCCACATATGAATCTTGTTTGCACAGTGGACCGAAAAATTGCTGACGAGGAGCATTGCAGTGAGGCTAATCAGCTGAACGATGAGGAACCTAATCCCAAAAGACGTACTTTGATTCCGGGTGGTGGTTCAAACACAAAGGCCCGTCCGGCCCGCAGCAAATTGACCGGAAGTTTTGGGTTGATTTCCATAGTGAGGAACAACCGGAAGTTCGGATGCGGCTGAACACTATGCAGTTTTTTCTCCAACTGGACCAACCAACCAGGAGCCAAGTGAACGTTCTTCAGCATAACCCATTTGCCGTTCTTGGCCGCCGAGTTGATAGCTTTGTCGGCTTGCGAGAAACCTTCGGCGGAACCTATAGCAATATTCGTCAACTGTTTGTGATGCTCGGATGCCATATCCTCTACGCGGCCACTAGGATCAAAGCCCTGAAACCAAAACGAGTAAAGACGGTTTAGGTTAGACTTGACTCAAGTACAGAGAAAGAATGTTCCTCGAGTAAGAATAGCGTTGTCAGGATCCCGCGAACCTTCATAACGGTCTGATGGGGACGACAACGAGGCACCAGTGGCCTCACCTGGTATTACTGTCAATGACGATGATGATGTGGACAAGAGTGAATCCCTAATAAGAAAGGGGTGACAATTTCTCATCTACTTGGTGAACTGAGTGATGTTGATTTAGCTCTGGCCATTTGGAATGCCTGTCTCTGGTGCGCATTAGTTCCGCAAATTATGGAGCTTGACCGTTCCGTAGATAAGCATGTTGCAGAGTAGGCGCATCACAGAATGTGGACTCGGTGGTGGTCAGTAGTCAGCTTAAGTAACGGTGCAAGGGGATGATGGCCCAAACTGTCCAATGAACGCCCAGTTGTGAGGATGGATTCAGCCATATTGGACCACATTAATGGAAAAAGGGTGTCCAACGTTCCTTAAGAGACAGTAATAACAATTGGTCGGCTCAGTCTCATAACGAAGGTTTCCGGAAGGAAGGCATTACTTAATTAATTGGGACAATTGAGATGGGGATTTTCAGAACTTCGAACCTCGGGAAGAAATGAATCACCAGGAATTGGTCAATGTGAATACGCATAGCTAATACCGGAAACATTTCAATTAAGAGGACGGAAACCTTGCACAACTCAAAGTGGGCGGACGGAAAAATCGGCGCCAGTAACATGCAACTGGTCAGCTTAAAAACAGCTGACTTTTTTGTTGTGTGGGTAAACAAGTAGTGTGAGACAGAGTTTTCTTCAGAACACGAAGTAGTACTGTCAAACAGATATACTCGTCAATAACGCAAGCAAACGTTCATAAAGCATAACGCTCATGCTCTGTAGTGAAGGGTGAAAAGAGTACGTCTACCTGTCATTCGAAGCGTCAAAATTGTCAGCGACAACTTTTCAGCACTGTATAAATGCATCGCTGAATATTGGGACGACGATTGTATAGCTTAATATCCGTAGAAGACAGCAGTCCCAACAAAATAAATATACCGCAACGAATACTCAAATACGACCCTGCAACTGTGTACGTCAGTCGTATAGCAGGTTGTTCAGCGAACGGGGCTTACGGTCACCTCTCGAATATGACTGTTCATAGATGTGACAGGGGTGAAGTAATTCACTGTTCACTCTGAGTGACTGGTGCATATTCCTGAATAGCACTAACAAACCTAGAACGAGATACTGTCACCGAACGCCGTGATGGAACTAGGAAGCTTCAACTTAATCCTCAAAACGCTGCGAAAGAATCACAAAACATCACTTTCAGGTGTGTAAGCAGATAGACTGGATCCTTTCCATCGGTACGCGATAGGTACATCTTACCGAAACAACGCTTCTGATGATCCAAATTCCAGTTAGATATTTGGGTTAGCTTCACGCAGTATGCGGTTGAGCGGCCAAGTGAAAGCCAACCTTCTTACTGTTGGATCATTTGGACTATCAACCGTATAAGAGTTGAGAAATGGGCCGAAAATGGCATAGCTAGGAACCTACCGTCATCCCATTGTGGATAAGTCCAAAGATGACCCCGCAAATGGTTAGGCGTTTGGTTGATGGTAAACAGCAGGAGACAGATGACGAGACCAAGCAAATGTCTTAATGTAACTGCGCTCAAATATGAACCAGTTAGACCAAAGAGCAATCACTTATCACAAGAGACTAGCGACTTGGTAGTTCCAACCCAATGAGGACCTACTCTCCGAAAAAATGCTTCAATCGGGTTCCATGACTACTCATTACATGGAGCAACGCGTTGAAATAGTGGAACGATTCTCTGTTCAAAAAACAGCAACAACGGTTTTGTAGCTTAAAGATAAGTCAGAAAAACATCGTTGGGGCAGTAACAAGGAATTGGAATCGATAAATCCTAGAGAACGAGAGCGGAAAAAAACACTAGCTGACGAAAGAAGTAGTAAATGGTGTACTATTGAATACGTCGATGTTCATTTGAGAGAACGAGTCAACATTCAGCAATTTGAAAGGTCTAACACAGAAAACGGGTTTAACACGCTACACTCAAAAAATCACTAAATCAATGGCTAGAAATATACCTGTACAGCGCAAAGCAGAATTGGCATATTTGATCGTATCTCCTGTTCCACAATGGACAAAAGATCCAAATGCCCTCTGGCCTCGTCCATGAAAGCTTCACCTAGAGCGGCTGAAACCAAACGATGTGCGGATGCAAGCAGCCTATCCGGACGGAAAGCTTGAATCAACAGAAGATGATAAAGGGAAGTTTGAGCCTGAGTGAACCAACTTGGAGTTGGTCCCTCGGTTTTGGTTGGTTCCCAAAGAACTGGAACGTTGGCCTGCAACGAAGAAGGATAGGGTGTAGTGAGATTCAAGTTTCAACCTGAAGAACTGAACCATCCGAGTTTCGTAGTCGTCCACAGAAGGAACACGGAGAGTGAATACTTATACGTGCAGCATGCACTGTTGGAATATTGATGACTAGGGTGTCGACCTGAATCTGGAAATCAGCTTACAAACGCTTTGCTACAATTCGGATAAATATAATCAGTGCGCGGTCGGGTTCTAGCATATCACAATGTAGACTCTACTGAATCTTTCCGGGCAATCAAAGGACGCAGTTACACCAACCTAAATCTATACAGCTTGTATTATCTCTGTGACCCAGGCGATTGTCAATATCGTAATTCCGTGATTTTATGACTGTACTTTACTTAGCATTTATCTACCTATTTGCAAGTTGTAATCTTTATACTTGTGTCTTAAGAAGAAATTGCTGGAACTATATGCTCAACTCGTGTAGCTTCTTTCACACCAAGCCGTTCTGATGCGGCGCATACGAGACTACAAACTATCATGGCTAAAGCATTTTGTCGGGGCGAGCTATGACATCATCAGTGCCTTCATAAACCTCCAGAGAAATTGCGAGTAGAATTGGATTCAACTTGACAGAAATGTCTTTGTGCTTCGGATGAGTCAGATATTGACTGGAGAAGTCTAATCTGATGTGTCGAAAGGTTCTGGCAACGCACTAGTGAAAAAAACGGGGTGAATAACGTGAAGACCTGTAACGTACTTCCGGTGCGACGCTATTGATCCAGGCGCTGAAGGCTGCACGATTCTGAGCGATAGCACTATCTAAATTCCGGAAAGAAGCGAGCTTCTTCTTGAGTACATCAATCATCCTTGTCTGTTCTGCATCTGCACTGGCAGAGCCTTTTGAGGTAGTTTCCTTGGGTAGTATATCTTGACCCCGGAGGAAACAATCGAATTCAGTATCCAGGCTCAGCGACTTGGAGTTGGCCTGGCCTTTAAGGAATATACGCGCCAAAAGCACAGCGAATGTGATTTGGTCATTGTGCAGCATTCCACGAGCCACGCGGTTGTACGTAACCTGAAAGGTGGACCCAATTGATTCACTGACTATATAATACAATAAGGTAAGGGTTCCTCAGATGACTCCATATTCGAGAAGAAATGTGGAATTTTAACTGCCAGTGTGAAAAATTGTCCTGTAGCGAATCTTGGTGTACGAATTGGTGAACACATTTCAGAATACCTACATAAATCCATCTCTGGACGTTCAAATAAGATTAAGACAGGTGGAAGCCACAGTATAGACTTAATCAAGTTTTTGGTTTCAGAACAGCGTTACAGACGGACTCACTCCTTCATACATACGAAAGACAGCTACTAACTAAACTTGCAACGGTCTGGCGGCCATTATTATGATACCTCGTATCTGTCGTTGGCTGTTTATAACAGGACTATTGAGTAAAGATAGGTGGTCATCTAAAAATTAAAATGGTGTAAATGGGAAGCCCAACTGAATCTCATGTCATCATCATCATCATCGTCATCATCATTAACAGCTGGAAGAACCGCGTACTTGTCGTACGGTCGTTAAGGCTGCCACAATTTCGTCCATCGATGAGTCGGGGAGGTAGGTAGGTAGCTGCGCATTGGAGGCGGGAGCTGATAAATCAGTGCGTGAATACAGGTCTGTCGGAGGACTTTTAAGTGGGGGGATTGGGAAGGGAGCTATGCATTGAAGGCAATAGCTTGGATGCACGATCCAGGGAGACGGCAATGAGCTGAGCTTGCTATTAATGGCTTTTGCACTTCGCTGCTAAGTCAATGTTTGACCTCCCCTGGCTCGTTCCCACTCTTCGCTTGGTTCTGCAAAATGAACCCTTCGAGGAAGTCGGTCGACTGGCATACGCGGCACGTGGCCAAGCCAGCGCAACCTATGCAGTGTGATCAGTTCATCTATCGAGCGTGAGTTATTTCTTCCGAATACCATTAGAGGTATTTCAGCATTGCTGATCCTATGTTCCCAGTATATTCGGGCAATCCTTCAAATACATCAATGGTCAAACACTGAGTCTTTTGACGTCCTCGGCGCGCAGCGGCCACGTTTCTGATCTGTATAGCAAGATGGATGGCACTGCAGCAGTGTAAACTCGATCACTGATGGATAAACTTATGTCATGCATACGACACAGGTGACGCAGGTTCACAAAAACTGCTATGGCCTTCCCGATCCGAATGAAAATATCATCATCTGATACAGCTGTCCAGGTAACCAAACTTGTCTGCCACCTCAAGTGGCTCATCCGCAAGCATGAGGCTAAGGTTCGAGCCTACCCAGTTTTGCAATAGCAATTTACACTGTGCAGCTGTCAAGCGCATGCCAAACCGTGAGGCAGAATTATTTGGATTATTTACCCATCAGATTATTATTACCCAGGCATCAGATTCAAGAAGAGCTGTCATCTGCAAACTTGACATCTGTGAGCAGACACCCGGGGAGAACTTTGACCTGGTAGTGAGTCTTCCATAATCGTATCAGTAACGAAGTTGAAGACACCACTTGATGTGGTGAACTCAAGCGACAGTATCCCATAGACCTTCACAAGTCCGCGGGAGTTGGCGTACAGCGCCTTAAGGAGGGTCAAGAATTTATGGGGGACATCTTTGCTCCACAGACACTGTCATAGTACCTGACGGTCCGCAGAGTCAAAGGCAGCTTTCACGTCAAGGAACACAGCCATTGTTGATTGCTGGAAACAGTGTCGCTGTTCCAGAACCTGTCGGAGGGTGAAGATGTGATCGATGCATCCTCTTGCAGGACGAAACCCAGCTTAGTTTCCGCGGATCTGCCTCTCCCTGTGTGGATAAGACCAAAAAAGACCTTGCTGACAAGTAAATAGTGTCTCAACGAAGACGCGCGGAAAAATTGTACCTTATCGCCACAAAACGGATTGAGTTGGAGAGAAGACTGATGCAACTGCAATAGCAGAAACAAAAACTGAGGACAGGATAATGACGAGTATGGGGGGGGGCTCACTTGGAATAAGTCTTGTGTGATAATCTTCAAACGCTGGACCGACTCGCGAACATCCTTTAATCGAGCGTTTTGTGTTAGCACACAGGTGAAGACATCCAATAGGAATTGTAGAGAGTATTGATACAGGAAATGCACTTGATTCATTGCTTCTAGAGTAAAGTAGATGGCGGAACAAGACTGGGCCAACGGGACGTATTGTTGTGAAACCGTTTCCACTTCAGACATGATTACGTCTGTTTCCTCAACCTTTTTGGCCACTTCTGCCGCTTCCTGTTTCAACGTTTCCAGACGAGTGATGATTTTGTCATCGTCCAGCAAATTACCCTGTGAGGTGTAAAAAATACTTGTTTAGATAATTCCTGACCTGTTGGGTAGGCATAAATCTCATTGCGGTAACGATGCTCATTATCTGGTGAACTCAGTGACATTAACCATTATAATAAATCTGATGAAAAGGGAGGTACATTAACAATCTTTAAAGTAGTGTGGAGCCAAATACCAACCAACTATGAGCACCGCTTGGAAAAATCGACGAATACAGGACGGTGTCAGTGACAAGATATATCAATCGATTTGGAGATTCTGTATGGGTTGAAGGGAATAACATAGAAAGGTACCGTTGTGTGGTCAAATGTCGTTACATCAAGGAAGAGGAACCGAACGTGACTGAACATACAGTACACAACCGGGTTAAATATACTACGGGAAATGCAACCGGAAAAAATATGACGTACTTCCGCCTCGTTCAATGATTGTAACAAGTCTTTTTCTAAGTGTCTGAGCCGCAGTTGGAATTCACCTTGCATCTTTAGCAAATCGGAACGCTTCGAATCAACATCCGGTCGTTCAGCCTTGAGAACAGCGTTCAAGCACTGCGTCTGCAAACTGCCGCGGGTGACTGTGAAGTTCACGAAAGTTACTCGAGAACAAACGTCAGGAGGGAAATCAACCTGTGGTGAGAAAACCGTGAGCAGGGAAGAGTGAGAGCAAGTTGGCGAACGAATGTGTGAGTGGACTCCAGAGATGACTGTTATCTCCGTTACATCACATGAGAATTTACGAACAAGAAGCTTGATGAATGAGAAATGAACGATTACTAACAGTAGTTCACATCGACTTGGTAACGGTGTGCATCAATCGAATCATACTACCGTATTAAGTTCAGCATGTAAGGATGCATTTTTCCAAGGACTGTTCACTTCACTTTTGTTTTTCTGTTTGACCCATTTTGTACAAACGAGTGGGGCGAATGACACCATGACTACCAATGTCAAGGCACTACAGATGCAGAAAACCAGGCTTGCTTGTATACACAGTGTAGGCGAAATGACGAGATTTTTTATCGCGGCAACGGCAAGGTTTCGCCCAGCCGTTCATGAGTTTGGTTTCACTAACCCCTGAAAAACTTTAACCATAAATTCAATTCAGATAAAGCACCTAAAGTATGTGGTATTCAGCCACCTATTGGATGGTGAAAAAACTCCAAACGCCCACAGGACTGGTTTTTCCGGCTTTAAACCTTGTTTACTCCAAATCCATGTGCTTTTACCACTTGAATCAAGTACACATCTAGTAGGTGTGCTAAAGTATGGTACATAAAACGGACAGCGTTAACAAACTAGCAAAAGTGCACAAGACAGTGACCAACACAAACGTACCGAAGGATCACGAGTTGAAAGAAAGATTGAGAAAGTAGGTGACAAGTCGATATCTTGATCACCTATGGTAATCAACGTTCGGCCTCCGGTTCGACGAACTTCGCGGTTCAATACAGGGTTAAGAATAGGATCATAGGATTCCACATCTTGCACAAGCAAAGGAGTTCCAAATCGAAGCGCAGACTCCAACGTTTTTCGGAAAGCATCGTCCAGGAATGAGGTCTTCATTATCTTTTTAGCTTTGTATTCGTTTAGCAGAAATTCAGTGGCCTGTCCACTGGGGTCGATGATGAGTGGATAGCGGTTGAAACGTGTAAGCATTATTGCATTCTCGACACACAGCTCGTCGTTTGGTAGGTCATTTGCCTGCCACCGAAGTCGCTCATCTGGGTTTGACAGGTACTGTATGGACATGTAAAAAACAGCGTCAGTGGCAAGCAGCTAACAACAAAAACGAGTGAGAAATAACATTCAAGACCGAAGAGTAGAAAGGAGAAAAGCGGGTTCGAATTTCCATGGAGATGCGCACTACCGACGGTTTCAAAGAAGGATAAAACAGAAGTACAATAATTCTCAGTTTTTCGGTATAGGTTGCTGACTCAGTTGTAGGACGAAATGTCAACTGCAAACTTCCAAAATCTCCTAAAACTACTAACAAAGGAGAACAAACGCTCATTTACGAGAGAGCGTGCAAGCAGCTGCTTAGAAACAGTAGGCCAGGTTTGCAAACATCTTGATGGAGCTTGGAAACTGGTCCATTATAAATAGCAGGTGAGCGGTTTTAACACCATGAAATATCGATTATCGAGTCCTCAAGTCCTCAAAACAAGAGAACGGTGCGCTCGATTGCGGTGTGATCCACACGAAAATGAAGATATTTCAAATGTTAGATTGTCAGGCACACTAGGGAACATCCTCGTACATGGCTAAAAACGCAAAACCATTAAGAACGAAAAGATGAGTCAGACCAAGTTGGATGCTTTCTCAAACAAGCTGTTCTCATGCTTACCAGACCACACAGCGTTGCATTATTTGGAACGGTTCACTCTTTTGGGGATAAATACAGAAATATAAGGAAATATAAGAAGTTCTGAGTAAAGGTAGTAAGTAGGCAAGTTAGTGCCTCTCGTCTGTTATCGTGGGAGCTGAACGCCCACATGTTTGATGGATGGTGTCCCTCGCCTTAAAAACAGTAAAATTGTTACTTGCTCAATCATTTTCAGTCCATAAAGTTGCTTGCCTGCATGGTAAGTAACACCTCCGTACAACACTGAAGGCATAAAACTTAACAGAACCTTGGGTACATGGCTTGGTATGGCTGACAGAAATGAAAGACATACATGAATCTCTAACCAAAGTAATGTAGGATAAATCTTACATTGCATGATTGACTATTTGAAACTACCGGGGCGAGATGGCCCAAGTGGTTAGAGCGCGAATTTACTGACCGGAAGGTCCGTAGTTCGAACCCCACCTCTGCCTCTCAACTTCCCCTGTCTAGGCTTGGGCAACCTGGCAGTATCCCAGCCCTCATGCCTCCTTCGGTTGGCATGGCAGTTAGGCACCAAACGGGTGCTACAGCTGAACGACGACCGGACAAAACGCAGGTAGCAAATATGTGAGGAATAACTGTGGGAAAAGATCAGTCCGGTCGGTCACCTCGAAATTTATTGGTTAGATAAAACCACTTACCTCGACCAAAGCCAGGTCACTTCGAAAACGAATGTCAACAGACTGCAAATGCTGACACCACGTTGCAAACAGACTAGCACGTAAGTGTTGGTCAAAGTAGCCGCCGTAAGCCATAAATGCAGCAGAAAGCAGGCAGTCACCGAAAATGGTGGACATCTGGGACTTGAATGTCTCTGCTCCGCTTTCCCATCGAGAACGCTCGCTGCTCAAAGATTTGATCAGAGCTACGGAACGTTCAACCTAAGACGAAACCAAAAACAAGGTCAAAAGGATAATTTTAAAACAACGTTTGCACGAACAAAACTAAGTGGGTGTTTACTTAAGCAAACCAGAATGAATGAGATATTCAGTTTAACAAAGCAGAGTCGGTAACTGAATTTCATTGAGAATAATTCGAGAGTATAAGAAGGTGATCATACACACCTTTGCTTCCACAGTTGCCAGGTCTGATTTGATAGCCTGCGCTTGGCTGATGAGAACCGCATATTCTTCTTTATACTTGGCGATGCTGCGCTCCAATGACTCTATGGTGCTCTCGACATTTTTCGCCTCCTCTTTGTTCTTCGACGCGGCTTGTTCTAAGGCTTTCAGTTCATTTCTTAGGGGTTCCACGTTCTTGAGAATATCCGCATATTGAACCTAAAAGGAAAAATGGCAACGCTGTGAAGGAATTTGGAAGTCAGGTTTTTCCACATTGCAACCGGAAGGTGCATTTGAAAAATGAGGTAACAAGCGTTGAAACAGGGAGTACTCCTGAGTTAGTATGCATGGGTCGACGAGATAATCAGATAAATTTTAGGTCTTCAAAACCCCGGCTTCCAAACAGCTGCTGATAAGGGCTTTGACGATGTGAAGCATGTAGACGACATCGTTCTCAACCTCGAAGGGGAAAGGAAGGCATAGGTCTTTTGAAATTCATCTCATCCTCTGGTATGCGCTTTGCAAAAAGTGTAAGTCATGCTCCTGGAAATGCCACTTAAAATCTAAGGAGACTCTGGAGATTGTGGAGCGTTTTACGTGTACTGAATAGTATAAGTCACGACTGTGGTGCGGCAAATGTCATTGCGCGATTCCTCAAAACTGGGATCACGTTTGCTGACTTAAAACACCTATGGCGGCAAAGCAGTATATTCCTGAATCTCAAGGGATGTGTGTATGAGGCTACAATCCGGTTTTGTATGGTTGCAGGGCGTGGTCCCTAGGAGAGCCTTCAGGTGTTAGGTAACCGTTGTCTCAGAACCATAGCTCGTGTAAGATTGTGTCAGCGAGTCCACCACGAGGCAGTTAGAAAGCGAGTACGCATTTGTGCAACAGGATTTCCAGTCGAAGAATGTGTCATACACCAAAAGCTATGGTGGTTCGGTCATGTACTGCGCAAGCAGAGAGGTGGCTAACTTATGACCTGGCAGAGTCATGTGAAAGTGATTACGATAAGTATGGGTACTGTCGGTGCAACTTCCCTTCCAGTATGTAGTACGCGCGAACCCCACTGTGCCTGGTTGGAGGCAATGCAAGATACGGCTGCTAATCGATGTCATCGGTCTTCTGTTGCCACATTCTATCACGATTGTTGGAGGTGTAGGCACCTAGGAATAACTGTGGTAGATAAGCACGAGGTTCCCTCCCCATCCATTTCTATTCTTTTCTCAACAATGTTTCAAATAAATTGTGGTCGTACCGAGGCAAAACGTCAAGGTTGATAAGTTTGTATGGAAAATGCGAGACACTGTGGCGGCTGAGAGGAATAACAATTAAAATTGGTCAAATCTCAGCAAATTGAAAGGCAGAGAAATTGTCGAAAATTTGGAAGTATTGATGACATTATGGTGTGATCACATCAATGTCATTCGGTAGGAAGGATGGTACCATAAAGCGTTACCAGACCCTCATATAAGAGAGAGGTAGTACAGCGGTTTGAGCCTATAAGATTGGCTTACTTGTGCGATTGCCCATTTAACCATAGGTCCACAAGCACTGCTAGCACGGTTCACTTTGTCGAAATTGTAGTCTGGGTTGTTTAGGTACTTCTTTTTCATCGTTTCACGTATACTGTCACTGAAAGAGGGATTATGAAAAGTGGTTGTGTGAGAGTGAGCATCAAAGCTGACACCCCAAAACAGCGGAAAATAAAAAGGTACAGTGTTGTCCGAAGCAGACCAAGCAGCAGCCCAAAGATAAAGCGAAGCAACGAATGCACAAAAACAGCTGGGCACTGGACAGAAGCACATAAAACACGAAAAACGAACCTGAGCTAGGTTTAAATTCGGGATATAATACGTAAGATGATTGAGTGGTCGGCCCTAAGCCGGCGAGTAAGGGCCGCCGGGTGAATGTGAAAGCCGGTAAATTCGCATATCCAGAGTGAGGGAAACACGTTAGTTTTGTCCTGAGAAAAGGATTCGAAGAAACCAAGTGCGCGTGTCTAAAGAGGACAACAGTCTGTGAGAAGTAAAGTGGGACAAGTTGCACCAACTCGCTTCCACACAAACAGACCGATCATACCATTCAGTCGAGTTAATACATCTATTACCATTCACACCTAAAACTTACGTAATGTCGTCTGTGTTAAAATTCAGGATGCTAGGTACAAAGGTATCCTTCATAATTGTGGTTAAAATTTGTCTCCAATCCGTGGAATATTCCCCGAGAAGGAAGCAAATTGACTCGATCGCTAGTTTGACAGCTGCAGGCGGATTTTTCATGGCTTTTAGTTCCTGTATATCTCGTTTACGGATCTCCGAAACAGCTGAGATGGGGGTAATGGGAGTTAACAAAAACGTAACACAAATTCAGATACCAAACGGGAAATCCCGGAATCGTAGTAAACGAAAACAACGCAGCGAAACAGCGACATCAAACAAAAAGCCGCGAAAAAAACAATGAGCGATATGCAACTGCGGTGACGGAATCCACTCAGAGATGTTTGGCCGAACAGGCAGACTCACGTAATGTCATCGACATTGAAATTGACGATTGAGGGGATAAAATTGTCGCGTACTAAGCATGTACGAAGGTCTTTCCAATCCATACTAGTCTCCCCCAACATGGTACAGACCGCCTCTATAGCAAGTCTGACTGGTGGCGGTGGTGCGCCAAGCGAACGCACTTCGACCAATTGCGCACGTTTAACGGAATTGACGGCTACAATTTGATGTGTGATAAGTTAGATCAAGGTACACATATGAGCGGAGTATCCAATAGCTCTATTTCAAAAGAATGGGACCATGAAAGTAACGCTACTCCTGGTGACTCAGAGTAACAGACGTTCTAGGTAACAGAATACAGGCAGGGTGAATTAACACGTTTTAAGCTTACGTAATTAAAGGCAGAAATTTTTGACACAAGTTGAGGGCCGTTTAAAAACTCCCTTTCTTAAACCCACCTAGTGGAAGGTGAACTAATTTCAGTGAAAACGTGGGTTAAAAGTCGGAAAGTTCGGACTTATTTAAATAGGACTGAAGCTATTGTAAAAGATGGGTTCGGTGACCCCCTAACCCGTGTGATGTTAGTTCAACCTACTACTAGTGAAATCGAAGACTGTCTCGTGTTACATTCATGAATCGAATCAGATTTCTTCCAATAAAGTCGGAAAACAATCATTCACTAAAAACAGGCTAAAATAGAGAACAGTGCAAACACATCGGTAAACATGTGTTGTGGCATAGAATGAACACATCCAATACGAGCAGTCGTTTAGTTTGACGGAGGTATCTCTGCTCAACCCAGACGGTTTTGCACTATAGACTGGATAATTTCTACACAGATCGCAGGAGCGTGGATTGTTAATGCAACTGGAGTTAAATCAATTTTTTGCAGCGTCACCATAACACGCTTTGGTTTTGATAGTATCAGTAAAAACGTGTCTAGGGGTCATTTGGACTATCATAAATTGCAAGATGACGTTATGATTCATACTGTCGACAAAGGGACGCTATCGTTTTGTAATAGAACAAGCCAAATCAGTTCAAAACAAGAGGCTGGTGTGAAAGTGCAGATTCGAAAGGAACTCTAACGAATACCAAAAATCGGGGCTATTTCATTATGTCATACGTATCCACATCTATCTTGCATTATCGGACAAGGGGACAAAATTGAATCACTCCACACATAATTATGTTCGTTATGGTTTGCACAACACTATCGTCAAAAGTCTGGAAATGTCGAAAGTCAGCAGACAGAAATGAATCAACAGAGGGCTTAGTAATCCATAAATTATGCATGGAAAACCCGGTCGATGTCATGAAAAAGCCGATTAGCTGGAGTGAGAGTGAGAGTACGAAACAAGAAAGCCGTTTTGTGAATAAATGAGAAAAACTTTCGGGGATGTGGGCTTCTGATCAATAATGAGGCCGCACAAGCTATAGGTAAAAGCATTTTTCGTAATCCTTGAATTCGTGTTGAAGACACGTTGTGGTGCAGTACAATTATCTTTGACTGTCGTTCGGACACCCGACCGTCAGCCATCACTGAACAGTCACGCCAATCTCGCTGACTGTCATTGGAGTGAACGTAATTTGTGGCAGTAATTTCATTGTTCCATGATCCCTTTGAAAGCTCGAGTTAGACCGGTCGCTTGAAGGTCATTCTATGGAGGTATAATTTGAAGAAAGGCAGCCATGACAGCGAACCAACATGTAATATAAGTTCTAATGTAAGAGAACATTGTCTCAGGGGAGATGTGCCAAATGACACGTCAGGATATTCGTGCGTGTGAAACGCTCATTAAAACTAATAAAGTTAGGCGAAATGGCGCACAGGTGCAGTGTAACAAACCTTGCTTCGCATCATTGACAGCTGGTTCAACCTGACTGAGTTCATTCATCACCAAAGTTCGTTTCTCGTTGATGAACACTTCTTGGCTGGCCAGCTCTTCTTGAAGTCGTTGACTCATTGTTTTCCTCTTCTCAGCTTCCTGTTGATCATGCACCATCTGTTTCAATTTCGCATTGGCCGCCTCGTTCATCTGTTCCAATTCTTGGCGTTTTTGGGTCAATGACTTCTGCATAACCTCGACCTAGAATGGGGTGATGGCGGAAAAATCATATCTCAGTCAGCTTAAGAACATATACGACGATAGAATCTCTAACCCAATTTCAGTGAAAAAATAAAGGAACAGTAACAGACCTGTTCCACGGTTTCGTTAATCTTCTGCAACCCAATTTGTAGGTGGAGTTGCTGTTCTTCCAAGTCCGAGCGTTTCTCAGTCATCAGCTTGACGAAGTGGGCAATGAAATCCAGGAAATGACGTGGTGTAACCCACATGCTTCGACCAGTGCGTTTCTGCAGGCGAGCATTCGCTCGATGAAGTGTTGTGTGTACGAACACGAAGGCGTTTGCAACCATTTCACGGAACGATGGGCACTCCGGCAACAAATGTTCGGCAACCGCGGGCACAAAGTCTGGAACTTTGTAATCTGGTCGCTCCATATCCGTTTTGCTAGTAAACTCTCTGCCCACCTAACGTACAAAGGGAAGGAAAAGATGAGGAAGGGTAAGCAATGAGATTCAAAGAAAACACTTTATTGATGGAGCAAGGTTAAAAAAGTAACCTTTACTACATACCTGGAAGTATGCCTCGATTGACCAGTCCCCAAACCAGTTCAAGACGCATCGGTTGAATAAGGCAGGAGAAGTGGATGCCCGATCTTTGAGACCATCTTCTGAGGGATTCATGGTGAACACCACATGCAAGTTGGTACAAATTTGGTTGGTGAACCATTTGTATAGTTCCTCATGACTGTCTACCATCAAGCCATCACGGGTTGCACCTTCTTTGCATTGAGTCATGAGTGCGGCAAATTCATCGCCTTCAAACAAACCAGGAACTTCACCGTTAGCCAATAATGTGTTGATACGCTCCAGGAAACTGGAATCCAGTACATTCGACTCATCCATGATGAAAGTGATTTTTTCGCCCTTACAACCAGCGCGACGCAGAACGTTTCGGAGATCGTCATCAAAATCTTCGGCGGTGTATTTATTATGCACTTTGACCTGAAAGACACTAAGTCCATTTATCCAAGATACGAATCGTGAGAGTGTAGTCTTTCCTGCTCCACTTATTCCGATCAGTAACAAGTGTCCCTGTGGTTGTCGGAACACACGGTCGATACGTAACACATGGTCCAACACTTGGTTAAACAAAACTAACGGAACATCCAGTTCTTCCTCGTAGAACACCTTCAAACGTGCTTTGACATAATCTCGTAAAGTTTCTTGCTCAACTGAACAATATTCTTTCGAGAGCCAATTGCTGAACAGGATGGGTCGGCTTAATGCAGCTTCTTTGTCTATAGAAGGGAAGTACTTCAAAGCGATATCATCTATGTGGGCGTCAGTCCATTGCCGTTCAGTTTCTTCGATCAATCGATCTTGGAATAGGCGTAAAGCTTCATGTGCCCAAATACGTACCAATCCCTCGACCGATAAACTATCCAGTGGTTTGAGGGCTTCATGAATACCACGGACCCACCGGGATAGCTCACGTGGACTGTAGATATAATGTGGCTGCATATCTTGCGTAAACCGTTTTTGTGAGAGCAGGAAGAAGTCAACCATCGCATTTGTCAATGCGTCGGCTTGAGAACGAAGTGAGGGGAGAAGCCGAAGCATGGCACGGTTAAACGTCCCGTAAATTTGTTTCAAAGATAACTCGCCAGGATAGTCCACATATACAACGGGCACGTGACGCAAAAATCTGTGTGAGAGAGGCTTTCTGCCAGGATCCGTGGGTGGATTACAAGCACCGACAAACTGAATTCTCTCAAACTTGACCCACTGCATATCTGAGGTTCGGTAAAATCCACCATGCTCGACCATTTGCCTCAAGAAGCTGATTACACGTTGAGTACCGTATTTGTCTTCGTTGGGTAAGTTAATCTCATCACAGAAAAACACCAACCACTTATTCAGCTGGACCGGTGCCAGAACTAATCCGTTGGGGGTTTTGCGGCATTCGCAGTATTGATCAAATGTCTTCATCATCAACTCTGGTGTAGTCGCACTGGAAAAGTTCAAACCAACAACCTCCATGTCTGGTAAGCTTCGCAGAGCGCTATATAAATAGACAGGGAGAAAAGAAACAAGTATAGGTGAAGACCACTGTTGAATGTAATATGGACTGGTTCCATAAATTCACGTCATTTTTTAGTTTGGTGACACCACTGTGTCACAAGACTCGTCAGAAGGGACGACTGCAACCCACACTACTTAACCATCATTCCACTCGCCGTTGTTTGGTATGCGGACGTTGACACTGCACTGTGCCGGTCAGTGACAGACCTGTGCACTTGTTGACGCTAGGAACGTGGACAGTTGAGTACTAATGAGGTTCCCGATACAGAACATTGAGTGACGCGTAGGTTCGACAATCCCGAATATCAAAAGGAAGAATTGGGTTCGTAATTCTACGCATCACTCAAAAGTCTGTATCGGGAACCTCAACAGTACTCAATTGTTCACGTTTCTAGCGTCAACAAGTACACAGGCCTGTCACTGACTGGCACAGTGCAGTGTCAACGTCCGCATACCAAACAACGGCGAGTGGAATGATGGTTAAGTAGTGTGGGTTGCAGTCGTCCCTTCTGACGAGTCTTGTGACACAGTGGTGTCACCAAACTAAAAAATGACGTGAATTTATGGAACCAGTCCATATTTTTAGTTTAGAAAGTCTCGAAGGGAAAATAATGTGTCTTGATAAAGGAAATTGCGGGGTAAAAAAGCAACCCCGTCAAATTGACTGTAGACCAATCAGCACACAAAACTTCGTGAAAACGTCCATAACTGTGCAGTATCTAAGCGACTGTCAGTCAGTTAAGAGCTGGATGACTCGCTTTCAGCCATATCCAACATCTGTAAACAAATCATACCATTGAGTGGGCACACCTGCTTATGATAATCGGCTGCATTGCCTGTTAGGCAATAGGAAGGCGCACTATAATTCGAACGTATATCCTAAATTGTTTGCTGTCAAAGATGGACCGTCCGGAGTCCGGCCAAACGAATCGCACTTCCCCCAAAAAATTAAATTCACTGGAAACACGAGTGGCTTCCAATCTCAGTATGCTGGAAAACGTAGGTTTAAAGGCTTGACGAGATGAAGACAGTAACAGGTCAGTGTGGATTCGAAGGCTAACAAATAACTGACAGGAATTTGCTTCACGAGTCTGGTCAAGACCAAGTGAAGCGAACAGGTATTAGAAAGGATAGTAAAACGGATCCCAATCGGATAGTCAAGTGTACTAAGTAAAATTGGAAGCGGAATCACGGGGATGATAATCGAGGAGAGGTGGACATAAAAAGGCATGGACATCACCCCCACCAACAATCGAGTCGACCAGCTCAAGGGTTTTGAGATAGTTGATAGTAACTGAATGAAATCACACAGTTCTGTGAAACTTCCAAAGGTCAGCATTACCACTTTAGTTTGGTTGGGAAACATTGGCCGAGTATCGCAAATAAATCGAAACATTCAGGGCAAAAGTCACCCCTGAGAAATCGCAAATACGACTGGAAATAACGTATTGCTCCAGGCAGTTCATTCCAGCCCTCATCAGTGTTCAGAGACTTGGGCTTTTAAGGTTATGGTGATGGAATCCTAAACAAACCCGAAAACTAGCTCAATGGAATATGAGATTCCTGAAAGTCAGTTAGAATCAGAAACCTACCTGAAGAGAGTCATCGTTTTTCCAGATCCGGGAGGGCCACACAATATCATTGGCCTATGTTCGGCCAACCACAAATAAAGCAGAGCTTCGTGCCGCACTGTATCCATTGTCGGCACGACGACATCCATGGACGTGATTTTATGAGTCTCCACTTCAATCACGGGAACCTTTTGTGACCACGCTTGCCATTCTCCGTTCAATTTGACTTCATAATCAATGATTGGTGCACCAGTTGGAGGTAGGGGGATGGTGGTAATTTCACGTAAGTAGTTTCCCAACTCTTCCCGTGTCGACAAACGACCGTCGCCACACATAGACCAAATAATAGCATAGATCAAACTTTTGCTCACGTATGATTCGATCTGATCTACAGACATGGGGAAGTCTGAATGCATCATATTGTAGGCCATGATATTTCGAATACACTGCTTCATGATTGAGAATAAGCTAGTCAATGCTCGCAGAGGCATGAAATCCATGATGTGATCCAGATCTTTGGCATAGGCCAGACAGCGAGATACTAGACCGCCATCCGCGAAATGAGGTTGAAGTACACTGGCAACGTCACACTGCAGTCGGAGGGTAGGGCTAACTGGTCCACTTTCGCGGGATGCTCCAGGCACATCCTGAAAATCGGGACTTTGCACCTGGTCAGAAGATTCGGGAGTCACGACAGGTAAACCGAAGCCAACAGTCTCTTCTTCACCTTCATCGATCGGAACGTTTTGTAGCTGGCGGATGAAGTGCTCCATGGCCAGTTCTGGCGGGATCACATCCTCGCTGAACCACACCATACCACATCTCGAGACTGTAGCTAAGGTGGCGTAACGTAGATCTTGCACTTCGAACATGATTCGAACATTCGGGGGAATACCCAACCGTTCTCCATTTGGTAAGGTTAGTAACCTGTTATCGTCTAATACGGAGTTCAGGTTTTCAACCCATTCAGGATCAACATCACCGTCAAAAATAATCCACTGGCGTTTGAGTGATTCTCCACGAATGCTGTCAATAATCCTGTAGAAAAGCAAATAAGAACAATGAGGCGAACAGGTCCGAACTCAGCTGGGAAAAATTCATACGCAGCGGCACATGAATTGTGAATGAAATGTTCACCCATGAATTTATACACAATTTATCTGCAAATCAGCGGGACAACTGAATGAAACAAGAAATCTCCGAATAAGCTGGAAACTTAAACTGAACTACTGCAAGCATCATGAGAGAGAGGGAAACCGTCTCTGGTTTACATATTACAGTGAGCATCATAAACGGTTAATTAAACTACGGTTGAGTGGATGAACTCAATAAAGGTTCACAAGAAATACAAAACACATGAACGTTTCCGGCACCTACTTCCGGAGGATATGAGTGAATAACCCATCGGTCCACTCCCGAGTGTTCGGGTCGAGATAGCCGTAAAGGGATTCTTTGTTGATGGATTTCGGGTCTATTACATGGGCCACACCCTCAACGCCTTCCAGCCGTTCTAATGCTTTGAGCAGAGTACGCCAAGCCATGGATTTCCCACTTCCAGATGGACCAACCATCATAAGACCGTGGTGGATGCAAGTGATTTGATACAGCTGAAGCACTTTCTGCACCCAAAGACTGCCGGCTGTGGTACCAGAGATATTTGAGTTAGACTCGTGACCGGCTGCTTCATTGAACAAACCCGACTCATTGTAAACCAAGTATGTTTCATTACAAACGCGACGCAGCTCTCGACGAAGTCCCTCCATGGCTGATGGAGAGTAGACAACGCCTGGGAATACGTCTGTCAGAAGACTGTAAAGCAATGGAATATCCTCAGCAACCAATTTGGGCACCATGGTTTCCATTACGGATTGAATCAAGATCTCTTGTTCCGGCAATTGTTCTGCGATCGAAGATTCGTTAACCTGAGAGGTAACAAAAATGAAATGGAAAACCCGAGGGATTGAGGTGATCTAAAGCACTACTGGAAACCTGTCTAGGGAGTTAGTTGAACCACGACGCCTGTCTGAATGATGGAAGTAGTTGGGTTACGGTTGTGGAACTCCGATCAGGCCTCGTTTGTGTCCTTTCAAACGATACAATACAACTTCTAGTTGATCTTTATGAAGGCTGCCCAAAACTGAGCAAATATCTCAGCCTGATCTTCAGCCCGCGATTGCAAACTAACACTACAGTTCACCAACTCGAACAACTAAGAAGCCCGACAAAATTAATTGAACCCATGGTCCATATTTAAGCTGTGAGGGGAACTGTTCAAAGCTATGATCGGTTTAAATCAAGCAGATCGTGCTGGAAGCAGTAAGCGTAGACAAATCAACACGGCTGATGTATCAAGGTCATGTTACCCCTTTGGGTGAGCAAATCAATCATCTGACATAGACAGGGTGAATTCAGTGGCTTACGGACAAAACGTGACGGAACAACGAAAAATGAAATAAACCGTTAAAAAGAAATTCCGTGGCACTCACAGTTTCACCGCGGGCCAAAATATCATCTTTGATGCGGCGAATGCGTTCTCGTTTGACGTTTCCGGAAGATACCAAAACAGACTTTAAAGCACGTAGTCCAAAATCATAGTGAGACTGTGCCGATAGTTGTTCATCACAAAGTTGGAAGAACGGCACAATCTTACTGGCCAACACTTCGGCTGTTCTGAAACCCTGTTGAACAGGAAAAAAGACAAAATATGAACAGATATCGCGAATGAGTAGAGACCTTCCCAACCAAGAGGAATACGGGAGGAAGCTCAACAAGAGCGCTAATAGCCTTTCAAAAGTGCTACGGTATGCTTTCGCGAAAAACGACAATACTTTGATAAAAGCTTTGATGGGTACATCTGCACTAGGGACAAGTAATGCACGACCGGGCCAAATATCCCGGAGGCGATAGTGAAATGTCATGTGGTGCCAAATTGTCGGAACCATTCTGCATTGGCAAGGAGAAACTGCGGTGACGTGGTGAAAGGAAAAGCTTTTTTGTCAGCAGACCATACTACACACACTACTCAGCCAAATAGAAAAGAAAAACATACAGAAGCAACTTACCTGGGAATATAACATGACTTGTGCTATCAGCTGACGATCTGGTTGAGTCATTGCCAGAGAGCGGAAGAGCTTCTTCAAGTTGTCCGGAAGATTGGATCTCCCAGCGTAGTCAGGATTCATGGTGATGAAAATAGCCATATCCGGATGAACGGTCACCTAGACGGCCAATGAAACAGATAAAGTCGTGTGACACTATACGCAAAACCAAACTGAGCTATTCCAACTGGACAAAGAAACCGGTGATGTTCACACAGCTCAAACTATCATTAGGACAAGTAGAGGCAAAACACTGGCTCTCGTACGAAACCCAATAACTCGTCAACGCCAGTTAGATGAGCGGATGGCAATGAATGGGTAAGTAGGAACACATGTTATGGCAAGGGCCATTATTTCAGGAAAAACACTGAAACTCACAGAGTAAAATGAGCTGAGCAGAGTCTACAGTTGATCTCATCCGTACAGACCAACGGAAATGTTCCGAAGCCAGTAAACGGAGATGAGACAGAAAAAAACCTCAGAAGGGCTTGGTAAACAATCGGCAGTTGTACAACTGGACAACGTTTCGCTTTAGAATGGTTCTTCAGGCCAGGCCTTAAAACCTGGCCTCACTTGGCCTGACGAAGCTTTTATGTCAAAAGTGAAACGTTGCCTGGTTATAAAAATACTGATGGTTTGCCAAACCCTTTTGAAACGATGGCTTCTCAATCGGTTCCAGACTTTTCTCAACTGATTGGGAACTAAAACTCCGTTTTGCTACATATTACGATAGGCTATGCAGGCACATTTACTAAGAGACCCGGTCCACACGTAGTGCATAGATAAGGGTCTCCATTGAGTTCAACAATCAACTACCAACCGCATCATTATTGATAGTAACACGACACTGAGAGAATCGAATTTACCAGCACTCAAGACTCAACAGACTGATTGTATATATCCAAGACGCAAAACACTGTTCATCTCGGTATCTGGATTATAATAAGACATCCGAAGAGCATTTCGGAAAAAGACGCAGTCACATTTATAGTTCCAACTTCAGGCACCTGATATTAAAAGTCTGGCCGCAGTCAGCTACATGCATGTTAAGAATGTGACAAATCAAACATTCGGACCGTCCTGAAACATGGGATCAACTTGGTCTACTCCATGCTGCATGCAGTGGCGTCTCCTAAGGGACAGCACCATACAAAAAGGGTACCAAATGGTCGGATGCAAAATTTCTTTTCATTGTGATAGACAGCACGCTTCTGAAGAGAGGTGTTTCAGAGAAGCAAGTGGTCTGCTTAGCTAGACATAAGTTAATTCCCCGTGAAACCGGCAACGTACAAGGCAAATATGTTTCGCAAAGATTTTATGGTTGACTGGACGCAATACGTCCGACGGCCCCATAGATCAATTCTGCAGCTAACACCATACACATCGGGATCACATAAATAAACCTAAAAGGTTCGATACAACGCGTCAAATCAACATCAGTAATATCTGCATTTCTCCCTTTGATACAATGAAACTGGCCGGTGTATTTGCAGGTCTCCGGGGCATTTTAAAAACAGTTTTTACCGTGCTGAACTACCGCGAAGAACGTCGAGAAAGAATGCACCCAATTGTGTGCTCATGAAAACCATTTTTATTTTAGCCGATAACTGATCTACGTAGGTAAGTGAAGTAACTGCGTTCGAACATGTCTATTCCAAAGGAAGTAATACACAAGATTCGCAAGTATCACTCAGTGGTAGTATAGTAGCGGCGGTAATAATACACGTGGGAAGAGCGTCAGAGAGTGGAAAATATGCGCGTCAAAGATGTAGACCGCGTGGTGAGTGGAGTTGGAGGTGCTATGAGAGACTATCTGCTGTAGAACTGAGAGGGAACGGTGGAGCAATGATTCCCGAAAACCCAGGGCTTAAAGGGACATGATCATTTGCGCGTTAAACTACTCTTGGTTTCTGACTACTTTAGTGAAGTGAGTAGGTAAACAAAATAGTCGGGCAATACCAAACCCATGAGGTGCTTACCTGCTTTCCGAGCAGTTCGACTGTAACACCGTCTTTTCCTGCCGTTTTGGCCCCACAAGCCATATCACGTAGAGTTTCCTGAATACTCTGTATCTGCTGGGACACAGCTGATAACATACGTTCTTCCAATCGATTGAATTCATCAAAACAACCCCAGGCTCCAACCTGGCATAGACCGACAAAAATGCGGCCCATCGCCTAAATAAACGACAAAAAAAGTAGAAGCAGTCGCATTATTACCGTAGGCTCCCCTTGGGCAAATACCCACAAATAGAGTGTCAGTGGCGGTGGAGCAGGAGCTGTTTGTAAGATCAGCCGACAAAGCGGAGGGAAAATTACACTGCAGTAGACACACTTGTATAGTTTAGAACGAATTGCATGGAGAAGAAAAAGGATTGCGTTTCGACGGGTGGGGGCACCACAGTAAAGTTGAAAGGACTGCTCAGGGTTCTTACAGTTCTTTTAAACTTTGTACTTGGCCTTCACCATTGCCATTATAATCAAGGACAGCGACATACAGGTAATAAACATCGGGATGTTGTGCTCGCATGAAAAATAAAGGGTGCTGGCTAACCTAACGATCAAGTTAACGAGTCTACGACGCACCCCATCTAATACTGGCGAATTTCGCCACGAAAAATAATCAAATAATCGGTTTTAATAGAGAAAAAATAGAATTGGAGTTTTGGATGTTCAAATTTGAAATGCTCAACGGCCTATGAAGTTCCAGCAATGATCGAAAGCGGACCGTGACCACCATGCATGATTCGTGATAAAAACCTGATAAGAACTAAGTTGAAGGTAATCGGCAAAGCCAAGTGTTCATTGTACGGAATGAGAAAATGAAACGAAGTGAAAAAAATGAAACTATGACCTACATGAAAATCGAAAGTTTCATCGCAATTGAACACCAGAACGAAGCGACCAAGTTGAGTGCCTAATGCTTTCACCGACTCCGTCTTACCAGTACCGGCAGGTCCAAACGGTGAGCCACCAAGTCGCCCTTCCAGAGCTTGTGTAAGCGTCAGGTAGCATCGGTCAGTAAGAGGGGTTTGAACTAGTCGATCGATGACACCAAGATATTCGAATCCGTACTGGAACTTGGTATTTGCCATCTGTATGGAAACCTGGTGTAGAGGGTCGGTTTGTTTTGGGTCGAAGTAGAAACGCATTTGACTCAACCAATCGAATGATCTGGATGAGTTAGCATTGTTCTGTATCAGTGTGCGGATGACATCTCGCTGATGTACGTGTTCAATAATCAAGTGCTCTAGTTTCCTACGTCGTACTGGAGGCTGTTCGTAAAGAACCGAATCAGCTAACACGGTCAACATATTCTCCACAGAAGCAAGACACTTGTGCAGTGGGCTTTCGGGGCCTTTTGACGGTTTGCCATCCATCGCCGCTAAAGCTGCATCCACAGATTCGGACCAAATAACCTGTGCAGCCAGAACCACCAGTTGCGCATGGAAGCGATCAAGCCAATCCAGAAAACCGGTCTTTTCTAAATCGCCGGATGCGCGAAGTTTCTAAAAGAGATAGTTATTCTTGTTGAAACACGACTTAACCAAAATGAGTACAGAAACTACAACCTAGCACAGCAGGTCATGTCACAGCAAAATGATCAGAGTAGATGAAAGCATACAAGTAGCTGACATAATAAATCAGTGGCTGGTTTTAATGTGACGTTTCCTTATCTTCACATGATTTTCCAAATGATCAAGCAATGATGGAAAAACTAACTCGAGTGTCGCTCAAAAAGTGCGAGGAGGTGGCGTGACACAATCCGATTGAACGACGAAAGGAATTCAATCAGACAGGATGATATATGTAAAAGTACCAGCGACGTGTCGGAATTTTCAGTTATTCTCTGTCACAATAAACCAAAAACCTGACGCAGTTTAAGTAGGCGGCTCGCCATTTGCCGTAATATAGTGGGCTACGACTGGGCCGAATTCACTTCGGTTCACCTAGCCTCGGATAAACAGGAAGTTGCCACTGCAAGATACGAAGCCCAACTCCGAAAAGCTGTAAATAATATGGAAGATAAGAAGCCGACGAAATCATACCTCAGATAGACAGGGTCTGGTCTCTGAAAACAGGACAACACCAATCACTGAAAACTAGCTCAGTGTTTTGGAGGAAATGCTCAAGAATTCGTTGATGACGCTTTCGTCCTTTTTGTACTTACGCAAGTGGAAAGAGCAGAATCATCTAAATTTGGATGTCAGGCTTGTTCATTGTAACTCCCAGCTTTTACCGATAGACGGAGCTGCCATACACTTAAATTCTGATTTTTTATCCTGGAACTTTAATATGGAGCACGCACGAATTGTACGATAGTTACAGACATTTTAGTTCCGTAAGGGGATCATAGAATCTGAAAACGAAACCCATGTGTTGAAGGTGGTGGCCTGGAACGCCGGCTCCGAATAAGATCGGTAAAGAGACAAAGAGCAGAAATTCAACCGCTAAGCTATTCCTCTGGAATAACAAGAATAGTGACATGGTGAGATTTATGCTGGAGCATGATGGACTAAGTAGTCGGAGCATAGCTCACGACATTCCCACCATTCTGTGCTTGTTGTTGAAATCCGCTCCCAGGTTCTGAAACGATTGAGTTTAATGAAGTGGGATTTCCTACCCCGACAGTCCTTTACCAGCGAGGTGAGCAAGAATCGGTGTGACCAAGTCCTTCATCTTGCTCAACTAAGCCATTTGACTCAATCCAGTCAGGCTAATTTGACTCTCCTGCTAAACCCAGATAATGTTTCTGAGAAAACGATTGCTGACTGTGAACATATTTGTGCGCAATGTGGTGATGACTACGCGATGAAGATTATGCGCTCATTGATGTCGTACCACAATTATTTTCATCCAAAAGAGAGCAACATGAGCGATGAAAATCGGCTCACCACTGCTTGTCTGTCCAGTGCCACTAAGCAGCGAGACGTACTTGAGCTCTCATCATAGCGAGCGCGGTAAAAAGGTGGAAGTTGTTTTCCAACTGTCGGTACACTGATGGTATTTGGTTAACAGAGGTCAGTTTTACAAGCATACTAATGTAATATTGAACAGGTTACGAACCATTTAGCGTTGAAACAAGATCGTGGCTTCCAGATCCTAACGGGCAGGGCCTAACAGAAAGTTTCCAAAGTGATGAATGAGTGACTTACTCAGGAAAGCAGCGAAATTTCAGAGGAATTTAGTGGGCCTCTAGGGCAAACGAGCCATTTTCAAGGACCATCTAAAGAATCCATTTCGTGCATCCTACTCTACAAACGCCCTCAATCACACTAAATGTCCACATTTGTAATTCGTCTGCGTAACACAGTTTCAGGGTTTTGTGTGATGTAAGTCAATCATTCGTAAATGAGATGGTTCTGAAATAGTATGTCAGGTTTCCTTCCCTATAACTGACACCTGGCGTTTTACTACCTGGATGAAGTTTTACTCAGGAAACTATACTGAATCTGCATAAAATATATACCCATGATCAGGAGGCAGAGAATCGCCTGGAATGTACTTTCATGGACGAAAATGTACTCATAGAGAAAGCTGCCAAAAGATAAAAATAGGAAAGCCAATGGCGGTACACATTATCTAATGATAGTGGCAGTCACCAATGGTAAAGACAACACGAGAGTTGCAACACAAAAAAACTGTGACGGGCAGTTAAAACCAAGTAAAATGCTATCCATACGAGGGATCAAGGAGATAGCAGAAATAGCTACGGCAGTAGGTTGCGAGACCTACAAGTATCTCAGGATGTGGAAAGTAACCGGAGGGGCGGGGGTGGATGGAAGCAAATAGAACAGGGAACGGAATAATACGAAATACAGTGACACGTGCAAAAGATACAGGGAGCTCAACGTAGGCACATAGGCAGCACAAAAAATCATCCAAAAACAACACCTGGAGACAAGGAATGCGAAAGCTGGCGAAAGCCATGCAGAAGGAGCATCACTTACCTCAGAATTTGGTCCGTACAAAACTCCCAAAAGCTATATATACATTCAAAATCAAGAGTGGATAGAGCATAACATATATAGTCATGCGAACTCAACTAGCACGACTGCCCAATAGATCAAAGGTAACCCGATTTCTCTGCCAATTAAACGCAAGAGTTACGCGATAACTTGCAGATAACGTACATGCAAAGCACTGAGGACCAAACAATTTGCTTTTTCATTCACTCTCATTGAACTTGATGGGTTAGAACATCGGTCAGAAACAGAGGGCTAGGTGAGTTTTGATGGAAACACAAGTTCGCGCCCTAACCCTTGGAAATTCATTCACATCTCTCCTTAGGACTGACAATCCTTGTAACAACCCCAATATGCACAGCTGAGCTTCACAGCTTTATTGAACTCAGCTGATTTACTAAAAGTGCATTCAGAAGCCTGGTAGTGGAAAAACGCACTAGCGGTGTTATCTGACCTAGATGGACATTGTGTTGCGAGGCATCGGCCGAACGATGAAAGCACCTAACCAACACCGCCAGTTTCAAGGGTCTTTCCCAGAAAGGCTATCTTTAGCTATTTTAACCAAAAGTGAACCGAAAAATGTGTTACTGAAAACAGGACTGGGTGGGTCTATGTACATAGGTAACGGGGAAATAATCTCAGTGTTTTATTAAGCGTCGAAGTGAGCTAACTTCAGGTTAGAGGTTAGAGGATTTGCAATAGGCAAGCAGGCGGCCCAAATGAACACAGTTAGGTATCAGAACAGCGCAATACGCGGGACAGTCTAAGTGGAAGTACCAAAATGTAAGAGAAGTGACGAACGAATGGGCAAAAGGGTGAAGTAAAAAGATAAGACGTTCGATAACGAACCTGCAAATCCTGAATTGCTTTGCCCAAGTAGGTCGCCAGTGAGACACGCATCTCTCGCTCCAACAGAGTGAGCCAGTCGTTGATTACCGGGTTATCCTTAATTGACACCGGTTTAATGAATATAACTTCTTCGCCTTCTTTCGAACACAACCCTAACACTTCGGTACTATCTTCATTTAACTTGATCGAATGCACCCCAGCAAACATCTTTTTGAAGTGTTTTTGTAAACGCGGTACGTTCTTGCTGTTACCGATGATTTCCAACAGGTCCTCGTCACCAACAAAGTAGAATCTGTAAGAAAGGCAATGCGATTTACGGAAGGGGCATCACTTTTGGCTTACATAAAGAATAACAGAGCACAAGTGAAACAATTGAACACAAGCACTCCCAAAAAGATTTGTGCAAAATCAACCCTGTCGAACATTCCTACAAGTTACTTGATGTGTTCTTCGAAGGACCACCAAAGCAGGAACCATTACCTTGCTTGTGCTGGCTGCATGCAATTGTTACTCCAACAAACTTAATCTTAATCTGTATTTACTGTTTGTCAAACAACTAAATCACCTTCCGAAACGGCAATCGCGCATCATTTCAGGTCAAAAATGCTGCCACAATATCCCGTAACCCGGAATAAACATGAATGATAACTGAGGCAAATAAATAGTAATGATTCTGATTCAGTGAGAAACGGCACTTAGTGTATTAGCACTTAATGAAACAATTGATCTAGCCATTCTGCAGCAAATCAAACATGATTGCATAAAAAAGCGTAGACGATGAGCTGGGCGGGGAGGTTCGGTGGGGACAGTGATTCGAGTTGGTGAAGAACACAGCTGAGTAGGAAAGGATAGGACACACTGGTGGGATGATGTTACACGAGTGTTCAAGGACTAGAATGGCGGTGCTAGATTTTCGCAAGAAAACCAATAGCTACTGGCAGCAGCCCACATAGTCAAACCAAACCAACATCATTGTCACCAGTGCTAGGCAGAGAACGGAACACCACTTCATTACCGTAAAACATGTCGGGCAATTTGAAGAAATGGACACTGTGTGGCACTGTGCGTATCAGGCCACAGTGCTGGCTGTTCCGTTGTATGACTGTGAGATTTGGCCTGTTCGGAGAGCGGAACTGGGAATCCTCCAGTTCTTCGACAACGATTACCGGGTTATCCTTAATTGACACCGGTTTAATGAATATAACTTCTTCGCCTTCTTTCGAACACAACCCTAACACTTCGGTACTATCTTCATTTAACTTGATCGAATGCACCCCAGCAAACATCTTTTTGAAGTGTTTTTGTAAACGCGGTACGTTCTTGCTGTTACCGATGATTTCCAACAGGTCCTCGTCACCAACAAAGTAGAATCTGTAAGAAAGGCAATGCGATTTACGGAAGGGGCATCACTTTTGGCTTACATAAAGAATAACAGAGCACAAGTGAAACAATTGAACACAAGCACTCCCAAAAAGATTTGTGCAAAATCAACCCTGTCGAACATTCCTACAAGTTACTTGATGTGTTCTTCGAAGGACCACCAAAGCAGGAACCATTACCTTGCTTGTGCTGGCTGCATGCAATTGTTACTCCAACAAACTTAATCTTAATCTGTATTTACTGTTTGTCAAACAACTAAATCACCTTCCGAAACGGCAATCGCGCATCATTTCAGGTCAAAAATGCTGCCACAATATCCCGTAACCCGGAATAAACATGAATGATAACTGAGGCAAATAAATAGTAATGATTCTGATTCAGTGAGAAACGGCACTTAGTGTATTAGCACTTAATGAAACAATTGATCTAGCCATTCTGCAGCAAATCAAACATGATTGCATAAAAAAGCGTAGACGATGAGCTGGGCGGGGAGGTTCGGTGGGGACAGTGATTCGAGTTGGTGAAGAACACAGCTGAGTAGGAAAGGATAGGACACACTGGTGGGATGATGTTACACGAGTGTTCAAGGACTAGAATGGCGGTGCTAGATTTTCGCAAGAAAACCAATAGCTACTGGCAGCAGCCCACATAGTCAAACCAAACCAACATCATTGTCACCAGTGCTAGGCAGAGAACGGAACACCACTTCATTACCGTAAAACATGTCGGGCAATTTGAAGAAATGGACACTGTGTGGCACTGTGCGTATCAGGCCACAGTGCTGGCTGTTCCGTTGTATGACTGTGAGATTTGGCCTGTTCGGAGAGCGGAACTGGGAATCCTCCAGTTCTTCGACAACCGATGTCTCAGAACCATAGCTCGTGTGGGCCAGTGTCGGCGAATTCATAACGAGGCGATTAGAAAGCGGATTTTCAGATGTGCAACGGGGACTTCCATTGTAAAGTGCGGGTAGCTTGATCCTTACCATTTCACCTGTGGCCTCATGGTTTTTTCTCTTTCAAATCTTAATCACAGATGGCAGTTAATTTCCACTTTCGATTGCTGACGGAGTAGTTTCGAGAATGATAGTATGATGTTACCCACTGAGATGATACACAACAGGCCATCACCTATCGGACGTCAGAGGTTAGTCCACTAACCCCGGCAACGAAGGGCTAAAAGAACGGATAGACTGAAACTTAGTGTTTTATCAAATAGTGCTTCTGTGATATTACACGTACGACTTTCGGGTGTTGCTCTTGCGTTAGTAATGAAACTGAAAGTGATTGATCCTTAAGCTTACCTGGGGAAAGAGGAACGCTGCCTCTCTAGATATTCACCCAAGGAGCGTTGAATCTTTGACAACAGGTCGGCCAGTCGCTCGAGTTGACGATCAACCTTGGAAATATTGAGCACATCCATAACCAGTGGAGACTTGGCAACTTTCTTCATAAGTCCCAGAAATTCTGTGCTTACACTTTGGAACCGCTGTGATTCTTGAGGTAGAAGAATTTTAATATCCGCCGAACCGGCGAAAATGCCATCCAAGTAAACCCAACGCCTTTGGACGTCAATCCAAACGTCAAACAGCGCATTGATTCGATTGAGTCTGTCTTCCCATGCAAGCGCCTCTTCCTCGAATTGCTACGGAGCGGAAAAACACAAGCGAACATACATATTGACATAAAGAAAAAATTGAAAGATGAAAAAACGCGGTGCAAAAAACCAACAGTACCTTGAAGTAAGGAGACATTTTCATAGCCGTCAGACTGTTTATGCGCTCCTTGACTCGGGTGAAAAGATCGTCCCAGCCTCTGATTAGCCTGCACTTGTTTTGATAACTAATCAAATCCAGTGTGTAGTTCTTCCATTCTTCAGTGACCTGAAAACAAAGTGGGACCAATCATCAGCAGATGCCACTGTAGTGAGTTTTGCTTACCAGTCATATTAGTGGAATATCGTACCTGTTTCAAGAATTCTTCCAGGGCCTTTTCACCTTGAGCAATCAAAAGGATTTCCCGAATAATGGAGTCGTTCTTCTGCAAATCAATGTCCCAGACATGTCCCAGAGTCAGTTCCGACATCGTCCAGTCGACATTTAGTTTTTTCATTAGCATCTTCCAGTGGCGTTCCTTCAGAGCCTCTGACTTCAATTCAACCACTAGTACGTTAACCTTTGCGTAACTTTGCAGTGTGCGTTTCACATGTTCGTACGATGCATACTGACGTAATCGAGTGGGTAGTTCCTTGATCTGATTTGCCATTGTGTCAAGTTGCTGACGCAGTTTTCGTGGTTGCACAGTTTGCCACGGGGTTTCCTTCAGGGTTTCAATCTGTTCCCAAACCCTTGAGAGTTCGAGCCAAACATTCTTCAAGTCCTTTAAACACACAAGACAAGATGCTGATTGCAGAGAACAGTTGAAACGTACAAGCTCTAGATAAAAACATAAGACAAGATAAGCCTGGGAAACTGTCTATCAAGAGCACTCATACTTGCGCAGACGACAGCCACGTAGGTTTCTGACAATTTATTGTGATGGAAAAAAACCTGGTTCGCATTTGCAGTATCTCTTTACCGGGGAAGAGCACAGGATTGATATTAACAAAGAGTTTGTAGTCAGTTGATTCAGTCGACTTATTTAAGGCTAGGAAAGCTAAACTGTTCGGACCCTGATGCAGATCACTTTCGTAGTCCTGGGCTGTGTGCATTGAACCAGCTTGAAATGACGGTCAATCCCCGGATACTGACAACCGAGTGACTAGAAACGTCCAACTAGCCCCATTCACGCAGACTGGTTTTAAACCATCAGAAAGGACCTTTAAAAAATTCGACCCGAGGGAAATGGGCATGAAGATGAAAACCATTAAGATTGACAAACCTGAAGCTCTTCGATGGCCACTTGCACGCGTTGCTCACTTGGAGAGGATACACCGAATTCCGTTAATTCCAAAGCCTCTTTGGCACGCTGGATGTTTTCACGTTCCTCGCGTAAACGGGTGAATTTGCCTTCAAGAATGGTCAGTAGACTAACGGCCTCTTCAGGCTTGATATCACCTTCTACTGGCTTCTCTTTCTCCCAATTAAGAAGCAACTCTGTCGTTTTGTTTTCAACTACCTTGTCTTCAGCAACCACCTTCATCTGCAAACTTGCAACCTATATGTAAGAGGAAAGAGACGTTATCAATACAAGATAGACAAACAAGCGTACTAAGGTGAACAAACAAAAGGCGATATACATACCTGCGAACTAATAGCAGTTTCTTTTCTGCGCAAAATTTCCTGGAACGCACTCCATTCACCCAAGATATTTTCAGAGTCTAACCATCCAGAAGGGAATTGGAATCGATCACGATACAGGATGTTCTGACCGGTCCGGTAGAGTTCCACCTGTTTTTCCCAGGCCTTCATTTTTCGTTTCACAGTTTGTGCGTAAGTGATGGCATTCACAGCTTCGCTGGTGCTACCGGCCTCTACTGTTTGTTGTTCCATATCCAGTCGAGCCTGTCAGGGAGATTTGAGAAGTAAGGGACGGTTATTTGTACGACACAAAAAGTGATCTTCAGGGTCCGCCCAAAACCTCATGCAATGTGATCCCTTTACGAGCAATTTGTTAGCTTCGTTGAAGTGGAAGACTCGTTCTAGTGAATAACTTCCAAACATTCCGACTGAAGCGAAGAGATTTTGGTCGGCTTTTAAGTGACCTGACCAAACCTTTCTCATATGCCTGCTGTTTGAACACTAGGAATACCATTTAGGATTATGAGAACGTGGGAATTCACGACCAACAAGCGGCCTATCGCCTACAGGCCGTCCAGCAACATTATCACCCCATCTCAGACACCAAGAATAATTTTACAACTGATGCTTCGCTACGTTGTGTGCGGGCCGGGATAGTGCCGAGGCGTGCAAACCTCAACGAAAGCCCCTGGCCCAAAAGGGCGACCGCAAAGCAGCTATTACCACACCATCATACACACTTTAAGCCCTAAACTGGGGAAAAAGGGACTATGTTCATAGGACATCTGAGACTAGGGACGTCACGATACGATCCCTTCCCGTTAAGCACACCCAGAGACCCACTACGATTAGGTTCAGTTCCTTAGAGACGGTCGGGAGTGTACCGAAATTTCTAACAAAAGTACCCACAATAATCACCGTTCCTGACTCAGGCAGATACACGTGCCAACCACCAATAACTGAAAAATCTATCATCGGTTATGCTTTACCAGTAGTGTAAATATGGTCCACCTGCACCATCCATAGATATTAACCACTGTTTCAGAAATTCGGTCTGCAGCTTTTAGAACCTCCATATTTACTTATCATTACTTGCCCAATGCGGTATGTTGATTTCCGGTAGTTTCGCATTTAAACATAACGTTTTCTATGTCACCAGAGCTAGACAGGTCAATGTATATAGCTTAATCTTAATAACATTTCTCTGAAGTAAGAAACCTGTTCGTTCCAAAATAGTCACTTTTCATTTAAGCCAAGAAGCAGTTCGCTGCAATGAATTTTTTCATCGGTATTCCTTTTTTAAAAGTTATACTGGATACGGTAGTGTTCACTAGCTATCTGCAATATATTCGATGTCCTCAAATTACATAACAGGAATGCAAAAAAGCAACTCGAAGACCCACCTTTGAGACTTCGTTGTACAGTTCTTGCATTTCTGTACCCAGGTGGTTACCGAATTTACTGAGAATATCCTTATGCCAATTGTCATACTTCAGGGAAACCTTCGACTGCACCTTGCCGAACATAATGACGATTGGTCCAAATTCTTTTTGACTCTCGGCGACATCAAAGTGTTGACGCATGCTTTTGATCTCATCTAGAACATTCATCCAAACCTAGGATAAGAAGAACATTGTTAGCTTGGAGCGAGCAGACAAACACCAGACAATACAAACAGATTAAATGTATTAAATTCAATACATAAAGATATTGAGAGAGGTGTTACTTACCCGAGTATCCGTTCCTATACGGCCATAGACCTGATCACTCTGAAGATCCCACAGTGCTTGATAACTTGTCCACGTCTTCACATATTCGCGGGCCTCGCTGACCACATCCAAAATGGCCTGGTGTGCTTGTTCCAAAGCCTCGTCTGCCCTGTCCAAGTTATGCAAAATTTTCTTGTAGTTCTTGTGTGCATCGCTTCCAACTTCCAAGCCGACCTAGGGGTGAACCAGATATCTCACAGAATTAAATAGTGCATAAAGACTAGATCAGCGAGACACAAATCAACCCTGATAGTTCGCGTAAGCAATACTGGGTATGTAATGCACTGATTGAAGCCTGATTTCACTGTGGTGAGCAAAGCGGGATATTCCGGCTGTCATCTTATACCGGGAAGCACATGCAGACAGCAGTTTAGAGTACATGTCATGATTAATTAGGAATAGCGCATAAACCAAACTAACCTGATATCGTGAGTGTTGGATTCGAGGTAGGTTTAACACGATACCTTCCCAGGAGCCCAGACTAAGCAGTAACTCCTGCTGGGCCACTTCGATACTGGGGTGGAGATGCATCTGTTGGTTTGTGATGCGTAACTCATGCACAATCATCTTCAGTTTCGGTTCCCCGCCCAAAGGATTTTTGGACTGTTGACTGGAATGTGTATCTTGGGCGTCATCGTCGTTCTACAAAACACCCATGGTGTAGACAATCAAGTAAGGCCATTTGAAGTAAATAATCAATGGAGTGAGAAAAAAGTCTCATAGCAGTACCCTGGATAAAAATGGTATCCACTCAACACCTACTTTTGAAACAAGCTGAAAAAGGCTAAAAGGCTAAAAAAAAAGTCGTGTCACACTTGCGTAGTGTTTGAACCTAGCTGATCAGAAACAGATCAAGAAGACCAGTTGTCATCGGCAGTTCATCCAGGACAGATTGTACAGTCTACGGTCCCCCTCGCAGCAGGTCATCCGCTCAACCTAAGTCGGAAACTCTGTCCCCTGGGAGCAACCCTATATCACCAGAATTCATCAGTTGCAGTTCGTTTGAAGATGTCACTGGGATTGAAGTTGAGAAGGGAAAGCAAGACTGGGCATCTTTGACGAGAACTAGTTGTAAAGAACACGGTATCGAAGAATTTTCAGCAACCTTATGAGTAGTGCATTACGTATACATGTATCGCGATATCTCGAATATCGTAGCAACTGGAACATGAGGCGGCCTGGTGCAGCACATTCAGTTGCCTGAAAACATCACAAACGGGAGATTCAGCTGGGTTCCAGGTGAGTCTCTCGCAAAAACCAAATTGATATGCAAATGAGTGTATTTCTCGAACACGGTGAGTTGTTTGTGTGCAAGATTCATGCGGAATTCAGCGATGCACAATTGTGCAGAAGGTAGTTCTATAAAGGTCCACAGAATCAAAAAACAGCTCTAATGTGCTGAAGAACGGTTATCGTCTCTGATGTGTTTGGTAATGCCCTAGAATTTGAGAAATGTGAAGATCTGACCAATGTAGCTAGAATTACTAAGGAAACCAGCCTGTTTGTGGTGAGAGTGAAATAAGCTGCGGAGAATGGTCGTTGCTACAACAGGTGTAACATCTATCCATCGATGGTCCGTACGACAAGTTCCCTGACGTTTTTGAAGACAAGGACCGTAGGCGCTATTGTTTATGCAGCAAGTATAGCCTCTTGCGTCCAAATTTCACTGAACGAAGTAGTTAGTTTTGTCCGCAGATTTGGACACTTCTTCCTGTCTTCGCCAGGAACAGTCTTCTTTTTACAAGACAATAAAGTTACCTATTTCCTCGACTTGAGATTGATCAAGGACACCGACCGAGGCAACATTCATTAAGGCTCAAATGTCTCACTAAGAGGAGATTGTAGAATTGAGTGTGCAGTAGGTCGGTTCGTGAGAGAAGAGCGCAAACCAGAAAGTTTCCTATCCACATGGTGATCCTTCTAGCTTTAACACACATAGTCCACTGTTGTATTTCGCGTCGGTTTTTCATGGTGCAGTTAGAAGAGCACATTTATAGACAGCCACATACTAAGTCCTTTTTGGTATCTATCCTAGTAATGTGTTCTGGTCGGTCACGAAGAGACTGGACCTCACCGTGGTGTGGCGGTTTGTGTACCACGGCGGCCCACTGAGCTATACTGGGGGGTGTCTGCGCAACACTCACAGAGTCGCTCATGCCAGGTTGGTCAATGGGTAGAGGTCTGACGAGTCTCCTGGCTCTCCAGATTGGGCGTTAGAACATGTGTGGCGACACGTTCCGTGAAAATGGTAATGTACTTGCATTTCAGCCCAACATCGCCGCCTTGCGGTTAGGCTTTTGAGCCAAAGGCTTTGGTTGAGGACCCTAATCATTCTCCTGTCTACGTGTGGGCGCCTTGGCAGTATCCCAGCCCTCGTAAAACCATGACATTTACAGATAACAATACTCTCATGCCACATCGGCCGTCGCGTGGTGCCATTAGCCGGGTCGCCTTACTTGTTGCGTACAGCAGGGCGGGTAAGCGAAAACATGTTACTGTTGACGCCTCCCATCTTGCACTTTCACGTTTTCCGTCTTTCCCCCCCCCCCACACACACACACACCCAAATTTGAATACGTTCTCCGCAGGTCCAAACACTAGGATTGACCTTTCTGCTTGCCCTGCATCACACTTAGCTGCAGCTTCTGTACGTCCGAGTTCAGTCACAACCCTAAACACGTCGAAGTCTGTTTTCAAACCCCCAAAGCCTGTCTATTTAGCCGCCTTTAACGTTCCGACACTGAAGCAGTCCCGAATCCAAATAGACCACATCACCGTCAGTTATCGGTAGCCAGGGTCGATCAGCGGCTGCCGCCCTTTCTGGAACACCAGCGTAACCCAGTACAAAAAAGTAGATAGCAGGAGACTACCCAGGGTTGCCAGTGCATCCAGAACACATATCACGGTGCTAAGTCCATCAAGAGTCGCTTCCAGTAAACAGAAAAACGGAGCCTCATACCATATTCCATTCGCTCGTGAGGCTGATGACAGTCAACTTAGGATCCTCCTATGACGGTTATCTACGGCGAACCCAAGCGTAGATAAGTTCATATGCATTTGTCTGCAGCGAACATGAAAAAGCATGGTTGGCACGACCAGTACCGAGCGAAGACGATTTCGTGAACTTAGCGAGTACGGATTTTTGAGTTCAGTTTTCAGCGTGGTGTTTGTGTTCAACGGATTACGCTTCTTTATGTAGTATTCACCCTGGAACAAGAAAACCTAATAGTCAACCGACTCTGCTCGTACCGAATTTCTACGAAACCCATAATGGCGTAATATAACCATATCGTTCCTCTCGGAGCACCTGTCCAAAACGCATGATCAATTCGTCTTCCAGTAGGTGACAGCCCTAGTGCAAAAGTTCATCATCATCATCATCATCTTCAGCTGTATGAAACCGTGTACTTGTCGTACAGTGGTTGTAGCTGCCACAGTTTCGTCCGCCGATGATTTGGGGAGGTGAGGTAGGTAGCTGCGCATTGGAGGCGCGAGCTGCGTAAATGCACCACTGTCAATGGGCTGTTACGTCGGGGAATTGGGAAGGGGGCTATGCATTGAAGGCAATAGCTTGGATGCATGAGCGCCATTGAGGGCGCGATTGGGCCATGTCTGACAATGTCTCTAACCATTGATGTGGCCCGTCTCGGGGTCCCCATCCAGGAAGACGGCAGTGACCAGCGCAGCTGAGTTTGCTGGTAGTGGCTTTTACACTTCGCTGCCAAGTCATTGTTTGACCGCCTCTGGCTCGTTTCCACCCTTCACGTGGTTGTGCGAAAAGAACCCTTCGAGGAAGTCGGTCGACTGGCATGCGCAGCACGTGGCCAAGCCAGCGCAACCTATGCAGTGTGATCAGTTCATCTATCGAGGGTGAGTTATTCCTCCCGAATACCATTCGACGTACTTCAGCATTGCTGATCCGGTGTTCCCACCAGATTCGGGCAATGCTCCGGAGACATCGGTGGTCAAACACTGAAAGTCGTTTGACGTCCTCGGCGCGCAGCGGCCAGGTTTCTGATCCGTATAGTAATACGGAGCGCACAGCAGCATTATAAACTCGACCCTTGACGGATAAGCTGATGTCACGCCTACGCCACAGGTGACGCAGGTTCACAAAAGCTGCTCGGGCCTTCCCAATTCGGATGGAAATATCATCTTTCGCGAGACCACCGGGACTAATACAGCTGCCCAGGTAGACAAATTTGTCTACTACCTCAATCGGTTCACCCGCAAGCACTAGGCTAGGGTTCGGGCCCACCCAGTCTTGCACTAGCACTTTACACTTTGCAGGTGTGAAGCGCATGCCGAACCGTGAGGCGGAATTAGTTAGATTATTTAATATTCTTTGCATTACCACGGCGTCAGATCCAAGAAGAGCTATGTCGTCTGCATACTCGATATCTGTAAGCGGACGCCCCGGGAGCGCTTCGACCCCACAGGCAGTAGAGGCTGATAATGAGTCTTCCATGATCGTATCAATGACGAAATTGAAGAGGAAAGGTGAAAGAGGACAGCCCTGTCTGACACCACTTGATGTGGTGAACTCAGAAGAGAGCTTCCCGTAGACCTTCACACGGCCGCGGGAGTTGGCGTACAGCGCCTTAAGAAGGGTCAAGAATTTAAGGGGTACACCTTTGCTCCACAGACACTGCCATAGTGCCTGGCGGTCTACAGAGTCAAAGGCAGCCTTCAGATCGAGAAACACAACCATTGTTGGTTGCTGGAAGCAGTGTCGCTGTTCAAGAATCTGTCGGAGGGTGAAGATATGATCGACGCATGCTCTTGCAGGACGGAACCCAGCTTGGTTTTCACGGATTTGTCTCTCCCTGTGTTCAGTTAACCTTCGAAGGATAAGACCAGAGAGTACCTTCGGTGCCACAGCTAACAGGCTGATGCCACGGTGGTTTTCGCACAGCGTCCGCGTACCCTTTTTGAAGATTGGGATAACTGTCGACATACCCCATTCTGCAGGCTCCTTCTCTTCGTTCCATATAGCACCAGCAAGCTTTGTCAGATGGGTCACTAGGGATTCTCCGCCTTCTTTGAAGAGGTCCGGTCCGGTCCTGGTGCCTTCTCACGTTTTAGTACGGATAGTTCGTACTTTATTTCTTCTTCCGAAGGGCGATCAAGGTTTACATTCCACTCGCCTGTATGTATTATCTCCACAGGCTGTGTTGCAGAAGGCCAGCCAGACTCTTTGAAGTATTCGGCCCAACTTTCTAGTCGACGTTTTTGGGAGTGAATTAATGAGCCGTCTTTTTCACTTATCGTTTCGCTGACCGTTGTTTTCCTGGGACCAGTCGATCGTATCAGTTGATATAGGGCACGGCTGTTTCCCGTAGCAAAAGCCTTCTCCATCTCTCGAGCTTTCGATTTCCACCAGAGCTCTCCCTTAGGCTCTTCACTATTTGGCGTTTAAGGGATTTGCGTGCGCCGTCGTACGCGTTGCCTGCTGGTATGGATTTCCGGGCATCAATCATGGATAGTGCAAAAGTTAAATAAGTTTGGTGACCTGCAACGTCCATCTGATAGTAGAACGAATTGACTGTAACGAAAAAAACTGAAGGAAAATGTAGCACACGAGTTTTGCATCGCTAGAAGTAATTATACTTAATACAGAATAGTATTATACGACCCAGTAACAACGCCTCCGCGGAGTGGATGTAGTTCGATGTTCGGAACCCATTTAGACGATTTGCCGGATAATTGGGAATGGGTGCAGATGAAAATCAGACCACTACTTACCTCAACTTCCGACTTCTCACCCCGAAGAGCTCGTGTCCATTCACGTACACCGGCTTCAAGCCGGACCACCAACCTGCGCTCGACCTCTTCGTCTAACCTTGAGACCCACTGTGGGAGATTGGAGTATTGATGGAGATTGAGCTCATCCACAGCTTTCTGAATTTTACCTAGATGGGATGTATAAGATAGGAAACACGAGAGCTCTTGTGGTGGTGAAACAATCCAGGGTAGTCATCGACCTGTTGCACGTCTCCGAACTAAGTAAAATGTTGAGGATCGAACCCATCAGTTCCAATGTGAGAGTTGGGGTGTCCCTTGTGACCGACCCTAAGGCTAAGCAATCAGACTAGTCTATATGTATCCATCAAATTTCTGTGGTACCATGAATCCGGAGGAAATCCAGAAAAGATTAGACTACTAATTGATGTGCCACCCTGTTCAATACACCCTAAAAGGATCATACTCCTCCCGTGTTCATTCTTATAATCACAAAACATGCATGAAAGCACGCCTGTCGTTGGTATTCACCTCACAGATTCTGATAGTAGAGCAAGTGCGTGAAATCACAGCAAGCTGAGTTCATGTGGAATGCATAATTGGTCTTCGGGTCATACCTCACATTCTGTGAGACAGTGTCTAACCTGGTCAAATTACGGTTTTTGTTGGGCGGGGGCATGCTCCTGATCCTGACGAGGTCAACAGGTACACTGTAGGTGCTTCAATAAGTACTTGACCAATGAAATGCACATGCATAAATAGGGAATAGAGGGCCCACATATTCCACCTAAGCGGCCCACTTGATAAATACGAAAGGATTTCAACATGACCCGGATTGGTTTCCAATACCATCTTTCTCAAATACTAATTACGGAAATGAGACATTTGAAACATTACTAACCAGCATTTTTTGTCATTCTATAAGGAAGTCAGAATCATTTGAAATTTTGTTGCTGGTGATGATAAGCGCGAGAGATGGTACTGTGTTCAGTTTGCTGTGGAGCAATAAAGGACAGAACTACAACAAGTATCAAGTGAGGCGAATGCTCAGTTAGTAAGATCTGTTGCACTTTACAGGGACTACAGCAAAAAACAGCCACTCTATACATTCCTCGAAGGTAACCCCTTTTAAGGTTGACTGTGGATAGTCAAATATCAACACTAACGTGATTAGGAACAAGCGACCGGCGAAATCGGTTCGAAAAAATACCCATTACCTATGATCTCTTCGAAAACAGCCTTGGAGTAGACACAGGTTTCGAGCGATTTAACTTGCAGATCGATTTCACGTGTCGTCTGTAATAAATCATCAACCTTTTCTTGGAATTGTAGCATATTTTCAGAGAACTTCTGAACATATACACCGAGCCGGTACGATTCCCAGATAAGATTCATTCCCTCCAAGATGAACAGTTGCGCGTCACGTCGTAAACCAGCGCATAAAAGACCGATGTTTTGGCGCTGATGTTCTTCGATTTTAATGCATGTGCTCTCGTAGGTCCGTACACTCTCAATCAGCGACACAGCAAACGGATACAGTTGATTCGTCTGGTGAGCTTGGTTCACGATACCCAGGGGAACCCGGAACCCCAACCACTTCATGTTTCTCACCTGGCAACGAAATAGCAGTATCGGGTTTGGTAAAAAAAAAGTCGTCAATGTAGTTTCAAAAAGAAAATAAGACACAGGTTCCCAACAAAAAAGATGAACCCTTTCGCCGTTCTGAGGCAGTCGGCGCCAACAGCATCCAATTATATACAAACAAATGAGACAATTATACTCCCAAAAAGACTAAAAGAACTGTCATTATAGTAGCTTTTGCGTGTTACAAAAAGACGATTCGATATGGATGCATTGCAGGAGTATACAAACAGCTATCGGAAACCATCACCCAATAGGAACTACGTGAAAGTGGTAAAGATTCGCATGAAAAGTAACAGGCTTAACGTCAGTTTCAGATCCAACGACCAAAGTAGAGCAACCAGTGCACCTTCGGTGGACCACAATAGCCCAAGGAGTTCAGGACAAAACATAGCGCGGTGCACCGGCTACAAACCGACTACCGCCAGACCCAACATGTAGCAATTCAGTAAGGACTATTGGCGCCCAGCTTTAGATCGAGGGCACAAACTAGGACATTTTGTTAGTATATGTGAACTGAAAGTAATGGGATAAGTGCCGCTACTTGCGTAACTGGACCGTATTTTTCGGCCTTACAACTGTTTAACCGCCCCTGAGACCCCACCTACGAAGATATCAACTATCCGCACGACTGAGTCTGCTAAATGACGACGCAGACATATGTATTTCTTCACATGACCGGGAACAAGTATAACGCACATGTGTTTCGATCGGGTGGAATCACGCCTACGTTAAACAAATATAACAGGCCTCTCGTGCATCGTTTATCCTGATCGAGTGCTTTAATATGACAACATTGTATGACAAAGCAGCGCGCGAGAGTTAAGTATGAGGCTATGTAGGAAAATCGGTCTCCGAAAACTTCCAACACACTGGAGTAGGTTAAGCATCCAGGACTTCACAAGAAACCTTTGGTTCAACCGAAGAACCATTAATTTTAAACAGACAAAACAGGTGCCCGATACGTGAGTAGGATCAATGCATGCGCGGAGAAAGTCATCGTACCTTATTCTCAGTGAAGCGTCATATATATGGATATAATATGTAATATGTAGTAATTCTGTCACTGGCTTTCGGTCATATACATAATCTTCTAAGTACGACTGGTAGTTATTGGTTTTGGTGTCATAGATTTCTTCACTTGTTGAGCTAGCGTCACATGGATTTTGAATTGGACTGCAAGTCGACCAATTTGAGGAAGTCACGAGAAAGAACAGATGAGGTCAGGCGTGTGAAGAGCTGGTTCTGCTAAAGCATCCAATCCTACCACCCACTGACAGCAATAGGATGCCACGATAACCATTTCGATGTAGGGCTGCATTTATTGGAGTCCCGAACGCCGATCACTATTCCCCATCGCCTGACTGTGTGAATTCATAAAAAAAAATGAGGACCGGCTATTCTGTAACCAACATCACTGGTGACGGAACCTGTATAGGTGAATCGAGCCCATGGAAACGCAACGGGTATTCCCTCTTACAGAATGAAGCATTTTCATCCAAATGTGTCAGTTTGAGATGTTTACTCCGCTTGCTGAGTGGGCAAATCAGCAATACCGATATGCATTGAGGACTCCAGCATGTACATTCGGATAGTGGAACAATTAGTAGTGCTCACTGTGGCCATGAGCATGCACCGGGATGGGTGGCATGCTTCAACAAGACAAAACGGCAGTTTCAGCTTCCACACAAAAACAGGAGCAATTGAACTGGATAACTCACACTACTAATCTCAACTCGGTTCAGAACAACAGAACATACCAGTATGCCGAGTGCATAGGGCTAGAAGGGTTTTCAAAAAAACACTCCAAGAAAACCTTAAAACGGGAATCCAAAAATCCGTCAAAATGTTATCCAGACATCAAAAAGACCGTGATGCTATTTGTAGAGGTTTTGGGAAAAAATAACCCGAATTCGAAAACCTCCAGGTGAGGCGGTAATTTGGGATAGTCTCCTGCAATCGCCACACCTACGTTCCGTTACTTTAAGTTTACATCAGTCAGTCCAAGGCACATTCTTGTAGATCCTGGGTTTCGTTCCTGAGCATATTCATCACCTTCTGGCCAAAAATGACCTTATTCTACCCAGTAAGTTGAGCTGAAACAACGGTGGTCCAGAAATTTAACTATACCCAAGAGATGGCTCAGTGATTAGAGCGCCAATTTACCGACCGGAAGGTTCCTGGTTTGAACCCAACCTCTGCATCTCGACTTCTCCTGTCTAGGCTTGGGCAACCTGGCAGTATCCCAGCCTTCGTGCTTCTTTCGGGTGGTATGACAGTTAGGCACCGAAAGGATGTTACAGCCGAACGGTCTTTTCGGTTACCTACTCTGTGCTCGGAAGAGTCGGCTGTATCACTGGTAATGCAAACCATATTTAAACAACTTGTTTTGAGAGGCATCGTGCTATTTTAAGACAGTGGGAATGCTAATTTAAGTATCCAGTAACGCTCTGCCAATAGGAGAATACGCCATCGTGTTCGTTCTGCTGATAGGAGAGTACGTCATCGTATTCGCTCTCCTGATATCCAAAGAAAATGGTAATTCGCTCGTGTCTATCAACTGATCAATAGTGTGACCGTAGCGTAAGACAAATCAACTGGACTGGAAAATAGATTTCGGCCAAATAAAATTCCAATCAATGGCGTATAATAGTAGCGAAGGTTAGGGAACAGAAAGACCCCACCTAGCACCTAATCAATTCCTGAGAACTCAATGAAAAAATCAATAGACTGACAATGGTGTGTTTCATGTTAGCGCAAACTAACACACCCTTGAAGCGCAGCACAAGGACACATTAGCTTGTATGTGGAATAGTTAGAATCTCTGTGAAAGGAGTAGAGTAAAAAAGCAGTTTTGTATTGCACAGCACACGAAGAAGATCGATAACGCAACCACAGAACGACGTAAGTAAACCAGGAGCCGGATGTGGTTCCTGAAGATGACCAACCAAGTAGAGACATATGGAGTGCAAGAAAAACTACGTGCGTTTCAGAAAACTTCAGAGCCAATTTAAGCGAAGAAGAGATAGATAAAGTTTCAGCAATGAGGTTATAGTATGATCATAAATTCAGTATGGTTGTAAAAAAAGGACGATAGTGAAGAATCCAAGAATAAACTGTTGTCACAAACAAACCTGAAAATAACAACGATGAAATGAGGAACCAGAAAATCAAGATTAAGACAGTTGCCAATTTCTGCACAATTTACGGCTGCATTACAAAGCAACCTATTGCTGGAACCATTGAAAATGAGGGTTGTAGCAGTGATTAAAATACCTCGACTAATTTGCACCGGAGTAACTCCCTTTCCTCGACATTTTCAAATGAGCAGATGAAAAGTGATTGTCGTGTGCTAGGTTTTAGTAGCTCAGAAGCTACCTAGAGTTACCATCCCCTACCTTCCAACCTTCAAATGCTGAACGAGATGTATGGGCATGTACGAATAATGGTATGTTTATCCAGAATCCCCGCTTTATACCCAGTTTTCACCTGCAATTTCGAATGATGTTTGTATGTGACAGTGATCGCACCACCCTGGCAGGCGGGTGAAACTGGGTGACGTCCACTACTAAGTGTTGTTTCAGAAGACTGTTTGGATGGGACGTTTTAGATCTTCCATGCCGCACATTTGGTTGTAAAACGGCTCCCTTAAACAAACGTCAAGGGGGGATGCGACTGGTTACCAATGAGGCAAGCAGGATAGCTCAAGTGAAAGTGAATACATCAAAAAGCTGGTGTTGTGTTTTCGTGATCGGTTGCAACGCTTGGAGGGAAGAATTGTTCCATGGGAAAACGGCAAACCACATATATATCATAAAGTAACGGGCGATGAACAAGAAAATGAAATCTACCTCCTTCGCTAAAGTGTTCACTTCTGGTTGGAAGTTGACCCGGAGTTTCAACACCGTAACGGTTTGTGTTTCACCTTCCTTCGTGGCAATTCGGGCACGGATTGGCTCAATGTTGAAAATTCGACCAGAGACAAGAACTTGCTTTTGTGAAACTTTTCGAACCCAAGCTTCGAACACTTCGGTGGTGTTCAGTTTGGCTTTGAAACTTTCCCCTTCGGTCTTTAACAATTGTCCGTCTCTATGGTGCTCCCATCCCTTTCCTGTAATGAATGTACAAAATAGTGAAATTCGGTTTTCACAAGTCACAAGATAGAAGGGACACCAGAACAGGTGGATAAATGGTGATCAAACTCAGAATTATAATCCCACGGAAAGTTCACCTCGTGTTATCTGTTTCCTGCGAAGTTTCTGAAGGTCAAATTCTTGAAATGCGCAAGATAGATTTCTTCGCCCCACTAGGACAGTAGACCGCAATGAAAATTACAGGACCTCGTATAACTCAATGGTGCTGGTGGGACTAGCCAGGCCGGATACATAGTCACCAGCACAACTATACGCAGCAAAGGGACGATATAATGACGAAATTGTGTCTGCTTGCAAACAGAAGTAGACACACACAGTCCGCCATCGGATGTGAGACTAAGGGATTCAACTTGATGGAGTTTATGTATAGCACGATACAACTCACACAAAGAGCCCAAGTGTATTTAAAAACGTGAACATACCCAAGACGTCTTCGACACGATGTAAATAGGCATTGAGTTGCCGTTCGATCTGGCGAGCCCAAATTATGGAACCAGCGACTGGAGGTAAATCACGACACTTCGTCATGTGATAGGCTTCACTGGAGGAATACTGTGCTTTGAATTTGGTATGCAATGCCTCGATGTCGTCTTTCACGCGCTGGATCAGTTGAGTTTGGTACTCGCGGATAGCCCCGCGAATATGAGGCCGTACGAATAGGGCATTGAATCGTGAGAAGTAACGAAACATCTCGTTAGCATTTTTTGCAGTACCAAGAAGGTCCCGAAGCCTGGCAGCGATACGGGTTTCGACCCGATCGATTCGTTCATCATATCTATAGTGCAAATATAAGCACACCGGTAAGAAGACAATAATCTATACCTCAAACACAGTGGATCCCATGAATAAAATAAACAAATGGAAATGAGTTAGAGAAGATGACTAGCGAAAGAAAAAACTTGCCGTTTTACGGCCGCCTCCCAGGCATCTGTTCCTTCTTTAGTGACATCCAAGCAGTCAATCTCTTTGACGATTTCGTAGGCTAGGTTCACTTCCTCAATCGCGTTCGCATCGGAAGCATCCAAAAGTGGTTGCACCTTCCGTGAAACTTTATCTGGTCCCTTGGTCGTCTCAGCAGAAGCATTCTCGCCAGGTTGGTTTCCAGCAAGTTCATCTTTCCCCGCATCAGTATGAGTTACACGGGTCTGTGCCGGACGCAAAACACGCATAATCACCTGACGTAGTTGCTCATGTTGGTGACGGAACCTTCGGGTAAATAAATTGAAAGGGGATAATAACAGAGATCAATAAAAAAGAGAAACATCCATTGAGACTCGACCTAGGAAGCTATTAATCATTAATCTGGCCTTTAAAAAATGATAACGAAGAAATCACCTAGACGGGTTCACAAAACGAAGCAGTACGCCCCACTGATAACGATTTTAGTGAACATCCATCTACAAGATGACCAGTTGACGCATAGAAGCTGTAGCCATAACAAGGCATGTGCACTCGTCAAAGCCACCAACAAAACAATACTGATGGATAAAAATCAAGAAGTTTGGACAACCTTAATACAGTTAGTAGAGTAAGCTCGACTTCATCCGCTGTGTGTAGCTTACTGCGAAACGGGTGACTTGCGTTCGGAACTGAACGCATAGGGGACTTGTGGCCGGTTTCGGAAAACCCCCAGGCACTTTCATCGTGTTTGGCAGGTTTGCGCATATAGAGGAATCATCAAGTCTTTGCCAGTTCATATTAGGGGCTGGAGAACAACGCAGTCACTGACCACACGTAAGCAGCCTACGGCATGGCATTTCCGCACTCACTCACTCATTAGATATCAGAGAGAACAGTGGTGCTGAGCCTCGGAGAAGTGTTCCCGACAGTATAATTCAACCCGACACTGCTGTCTTCCCACTTTTTGAGAAGATCCCCTGAAGAAATCGTTCGTTTCACGCCTGCGCTGTTTGTGATCTCACGTCGCGCCGATTTTTCGCTCACGTGCAACATACAAAAAGAAAAGCAGCAGTTCTCAAACGGCATCCACCTACCACCATAACAGTCAATGCACACGGTTTGATTGTAGCAGCTCTCCCGCTCTGTCTTAGTGATACACCAGTCCAGTGGTTAGATCGCGAACTTACTGATCGGAGGGTTTGTGGTTCGAACCCGACCTCTGCATCTCGATTTCCCCTGTCTAGGCTTGAGCAACCTATCAGTATCACAATCCTCGTGCTCCTTTCGGGTGGCATGGCAGTTAGGCACTGTAAGAATGCAACAGCTGAAGTGTTTTAGTGTTTCGATATATCCGCTCCAGCAGCACTTATGCAAAACATTTTATTCCTGTCTATCCAAACCACAAACTGCATAGCTGTCTGCGTTAACGCATTGATTAAAGTCCACTGTGGAAGGGACACGTATACAAATGTCGTCGAGTAGCATTCATCTTTCTAATGACTCACTGCATTGAGGCATTCACCGGTCCGAACATACCCGCTTGTCTTAAAATTGATGGACCTTTTATTCAGTGAAAGACCGCAAAAACAGGATCTTTAGCAGCATTTTGGATATCTTTCCAAGCGTAAGAACACGGGCGTGGAATGTTTGCCAAACATTAGCAACGAGCCTGTCGCAAAAGCGAAACATAAATCCGATCTAGTCAGATATCATCTGGGGTCTTCTCCGAGCACCACTTAAACATCAGGCACCAACGAAGGGGCGCAGTCGAACAAATTAGAAAACACACGCTACGGCCGATTAACTGAAAGTAAACTGTTTGAAGCTGTGTAAAGACCGTGCTAATTACAACCCTCTTCAGTAGTATAAACCGTTATACTGGTATCCTGAGAGTGAAAACACGCTAGTTATGTATATCCTAAGAGTTCGAACAGACGCAGAAACCAGATACAAGTGGGTTGACAAAAATGCATGGAAACAATCGCTTGCGAAATGACGGGGTGGCATTGAAGACAATGAAAACACGAAAGAGTGGGGCATAACTTTACTTTCGCATGTGGTCCAAACGTATCTGCAGCCGCCGGTGTGCAGGTGCGCCTCGCCATCCAATACGCAACTGCTCTTCGCGTTTCTTCTTTATTATATCGCGCAGTAAGCCCTGGAGTCTATCCGATTCATCGTCCCACGTTGCGAAAACTTTGGAACACGCACCCATTACTCTCTCGAACTCCTCGAAAGGCATGTGCATTAGGCGGCGGGTACCTAGCACCTAAAGGAACAAAGGAACTGGAGGTTAGGGCTGGTGAAATAGTAAAAAAAGTATTGAGGTCGTTTAATCATGCTGTCATCAACGACGGAGAAGTGATGAATTGAACTGAGTTGCTCGGTGGATAATACGGGATTGTCGTTAGCTGGTACAACGGACACCGACAAACAATTTGCAATGAAAAATCTCGAAGTCTTATGGGCAGTTCAGCTAGATTCGCTGATATTAACTCGCTCTTTTCTCCTAGTACTATAAGGCTTTCGGAATGACTCATGTGAACAAAACCAGCGTTTTTTAAAACTATAATCTGACTGTCAAAGCATGGGTGCAAAAATGCATTTTGTCGCGTTGGGTAATGTGCAGTGAACAGAGTTGCATCCTGGTAGTGTCTTATGGTGTCTGTATCGCGAAGCTCGAGACAGCTCGGTCGTTAAGGAGCGAAGTTACTGGCCAGAAAGCCCACGGTTGGACCGCAATCACCGCATCTCAATCTCTCTTGTCTAGGCTTGGGCAACCTGACTATATCTCAGCCATCATGCTTCCCCCGGATAGCGTGGCAGTTAAACACCGAAAGTGTGCTACAGCTGAACGATCACTATTAATAGGTAAATAGGTTACGAAAGAAATCAACTTTAGTTTATTGCTAACGTGAGTTGTTAAGCTGCTCATGCGGCAACTCCTGCTACTCTCACTCGTGCAGACTATTGTGCATCTCGGCCTTGGAGGGAAGACCAGCTGCACGTCCTGCTACCCACAGCTCAACAGTAAGAACCTGAAACAGCACAAAAAGGTCACAAACCAACAACCTCTGAGTGTTTTAATCTGAGAAAATAGCATGTCTTAGGACAATTCAATGATTCTGCAGTAGGACTAGACACCTTGATTTTGACAGAAACCACACATCCGCTAAAATCAACTTTATTTCCAGATGAAACGTCAAGAAACTAAACAGATTACATCCACTTAAAGGACTACCCCCAAAAAACATCATATTCATCCCGTCACGTCTTTTCACTGACCACGAAGACAATGTATTTCTCGACGATAGTCTAGCTTGAATCTAGCTTTGATTAACAGTTCTTCCTATGCACATAGTGGCCTAAACTAAAGTTGTCATCTTGACGTGGTGGTCGGGCTTGAGTGCTGCAATGATCCAGCGGCCTGTGACTGGAACTTCGTTTCACAGGGTACAACCATGCCAGGAAGGCCAAAGGGGAGCAGCCCGACGAAGAACAGCGATGCATTACGAGGCGCTCTAGGGTAAAGTTGTACTGCGCTCTGCGATAGGAGTGTGAAGGTAGTAACGTGTTTACCCAGGCAACTAACGGCCATTCTCATCCAAACAGCGATGCTGCCTTCCCCAAAAAAAGGACAGGCTGAAAAAAGGTCGGTCATAAAAACCGCACACTCTAATCGTCCAACGGTTGACCGCGACGGCCGGCACATTATTCAACGAAAAGTCTGGTGCTGCTCAAAAGGAACCGGCTGTACACACCAACATCAGGACTTAGACATTGGTGCCTTGATATTTCACCCTGCACCATCGGGCTTGGCCACAACCTTGCAGCCGAGCTGGTCAGACTATTGAGTCATCGGCTCCAGGCGAGGTTCCCGAAGAAAACCCTATTTACCGCTGCCTCGCGCGAAGACGTTTGAGTCAGAGGCCAGGGGCAGGGTTCCCGAACAAAACGTTACATCCCACTGCCTTGTGGGTGAGATTTTTGAGCCAGAGGTGGAGTAGGGGTATCTCAGCCAAAGCCCCTTCTTCGGCCTAAGCAACCGGGAAGCATCAGTTGTCCGTCGATGTCCCTGCCCGACCCCTTTCCACCACACAAACAATCGTTGATGAGTCACTTGACTGTCAGTTATCTGACCAATGGGCCTTATGCTCCCCGCTGTCCATTAACAATAAACAACAACAATAAACAACAAAAACAAAATAATAATAATAATAAGATAACACCTTGCTTAATCCACCAGACACTTTCTACATAGGAGATTTTAACCTCCATACTTTACGCCAAATTTGCAAACAGGTAATGCTAGCTGAAACCTTATACTCCCTTGAAACTGATGTATGGTGTGTCTCTGAAGCGCGCGTACAAGAGCAAGCGTGGTTATGTATCTCAGAACGCCAAGGACGAACTCAGCTCCTTCATATCTCTCCCTCTGTGTCCGGTGATCCAGAGGCGAGGACTCTTGGAATATATGGCGTGGCAGTCGCGCTTAGCCCCAGAGCTGAACGCTCTTTATTAACGATAATATAATCATTCAGCTGTAACACCTTTTCGGTGCCTAGCTGCCATGCCACCCGAAGGAAGCATGACGGCTGGGATACTGTCAGGTTGCCCAAGCCTAGACAGGGGAAGTCGAGATGCGGAGGTCTGGTTCGAACCACGGACCTTCCGGTTAGCAAATTCACGCTCTAACCACTGAGCCATCTCGCCCCCTGAACACGCTTTGCTGGATTGGATCCAAGTGAAGAGTCTTCTGTGCACCGCTCAATTATCCAGCTAATTCAAGCACAGTGCCCCACGGCATTAAAATGGGTGTTTGTTTTCAGTGTCGCCGTATACCTCAACGGACTGAGGTTCTGACGCTGAGGATACTTTCTATCCAGCGTTATGCGGGCGCATTCGTCAAGCAAGATGAAAAGACATTGTGTTGTACGCGGGCGATATGAATGTTTAAGTCGATGGTCTGAGCTCCTTGAAATCACATCTGGGTGGTCGATTCAAAGTCGATGCTCGTTGCATAGACAACAGAGAGCGACTCTTCCAGTTGTCTAATGATCATCAACTGTTTCTGGCCAGTACGAACTTTCAGCACAAACGTTCGCATCGCGCGACCTGGAGGCCACCAAGAGCGAATCACCTATGGACCCTATTGGAACACGTGGCTATCAGCCACCGATGGAGGTCCACAGTTTAAGAATGCCATCCCTTGATTCCGATCACGCCATGGCGCGAGGTCGCCCGACAGTTTGCTTCCCTTCAGGCTCTCGCAAGTCAGCAAGAACCGTGCCAATCCACCATCTTCGAAGAACTACCATACCTTACAGTATCGATCTGACCTAGCTAACTACAGTAAATTAAGACTGCATGTGGACGTAGCATGGCGAAATGTGAAAGGAACTACGCTAGTGGCGTTCAGTGCAGTCTGTCCGACTTCTACGATACGAGTGAATGGCCGCTAGATATCGCCGAGTTCGCTAGTCCTGACTGATGTTAGAAAATCCATACAAGTAGGCAACGAGGACGACGGCGAACGCAAATCCCTCAAAGGCAAATAGTGAAAAGCCAAAGGAAAGACCGAGAGCTCTCGTGGACAAAGAAAGCTAGGGAGATGGAGAAGACTTTTGCCATCGGAAACAGCTTTGCCCTACACCAAGTCGATTGGTCATTGAAAAGCAACGGTTAGTGAAACGATAAGCGAAAAAGACTGCTTAATAATTCATTCGAAAAGTGGCCCATCGGTCAGATGGGTCGAATATTTCGAACAAGTATAGCTGGCCTCCTGCAACACAGTCTCCGAAGGCGGTTCATACGGGCGAATGGAATACAAACCTTCATTACCCGTTAGAAGAAGAAATAAAATACGAAATATCCGTGCTGAAACGTGAGAAGGCGCCAGAACCGGACGGTCGGAATCCAGCCCTCTTCAAAGGAGGTGGGGAATACCTGGTGACTCAGATGACGAAACTAATTCACGCGACATTGTTTGAAGAGGAAGTGTCTGCAGAATAGTGCCCGTCGGCAGGGTACGATGACGCTATGCGAAAACTACCATGACATCGGCCTGGTAGCTATGGCATCGAAGGTGCTCTCTAGATTAAACCTTCGAAGTTTGACTAGATATAGGGAGAGACAGCTGTGAAACTCAAACTAGGTTCCGTCCTGCAAGAGAAAGACGTAAGACTCGTTGAGCATATCCAAAGAGCTGCTACGATGATGGTTGTGGGCCTCAAATCCATTGTTTATGAAACGCGTATCGGGTTGCTTGCACTCTTTCCCTTAGAGTATCGTCGTCTCCGAGGGAACCTAGCACTTGCGCCGTGTTCGAACAAGGTTTGGCTGACAGGTTTCTCACCGTTGATCCAGCTAATACACGGCGAGGACATGGTGATAAGTTTTTGAAGCTCACATCACATCGATCCATTTTCACGTTCCGTCAGATTCTAGAGCAGCGACACTGCTTCCAGCAACCGACAATGGTGATATTTCTTGACTTGAAATCTGACTTCGGAGCATTGCTCCCATCTGGTGGGAACACCAGATCAGGAGTTCTGAAGTACGTTGATGGTTTTCGGAAGAAATAACCCGCCCATGATAGACGAACTCATCACACTCCATGGGTTGCGCTGGCTTGGTCACGTGCCCCTGTCTAGGTGTGGTCGCCCTGACAGTATCCCATTCCACGTACGACCAGGACACTTACAACTAACAATACTCTCATGCCACATTGGCCGTCGCGTGGTGTCATCAGCTGGGTCACCTTACTTGCTGCATACAACAAGGCGGATAAACGAAAACATGCTACCGTTGACGCCTCCCTTCTTACACGTTCACGTTTTCTTTCTTCTAACCTAACCCACTCAAGTTTGAATGTTCTATCCCCAGATCCCAACACTAGGACCAGTCGTTCTCCGTGTCTCCTTCAGAATGGCGCAAGCTGCGAGGTGGACAACGTATGACATAACGGAAGGATGCGAAAGAGATTACGAAGAGTTTGGGTGTTGTTGAACACGGATGCCATGCCGTCTCTGATGATGATGATGATTTCAGCTGGCCGACTTCCTTGAAGACCGCTTTTCGCACAACCACGTGAAGGGTGGAGACGAGCCAGGGGAGGTTGAACAATGACTTGGCAACGAAGTATGAAAGGCAGGGGCGACAGTCTATGACCTGGGAACGAAGCGCGAAAGCCATCACCAGTCAACTCAATCGCGCTGGTAACTGGCGTCTTCCCGGATTCGAAACGCAGGACAAGGCAAACCAGTGATTAGTGGCATCCGCAGATATGACTGTGCCACGCAGCGGATGACGCTTTTGCGTCAAAGCTTTCACCTTCACTGTGTAACACCCACTTCCATTCATACTGGGCAAACAAATGCACTTGTTGGCAGTGCACGCCTTTGGCCATCATCTCCAAATCGTGCCTCTGGACAGCTTTTTCCAACCTCAGACACGTGAGGACTTGACGACGTCATCGCCCCCATCCCGTAATCGTACCCGTAGCAGCCGGAACCAACGTATCCAGATCTTATGGTTTATAACTGATACACTGACTGAATGATTGGTGAATCCAGGATGGTTTGGATCTTATCCACATAGATCTACCAACAAACCGATCTCTTGGCAATTCAAAGAGAATAAAGCCAAAGCAGCTTTCCTTTGGGGGATCTTGTTACCTCTGCTCTCGAATCAAAGGATTGGATTCGGATCTGTGGCCATCTATAATGGAATTCTCCCATGAAGGCACGTAAACTGGAGTGTCACCTGAAGGCGTAATGTCAACGTTTTTGGTGACTCAAGCTAGGTTACTGTAACCAAGATATATGTCGACAAAACGTTATTGTGTCCCACAAAAACCTACTGGCACCAACTCCGTTACAGTAACATGACTGTGCCTTATGGGATGCGAATAGGTCATCTAGCTCAGGTGTTTCCCCTCCAAAAAGAATTTGGTTATCTCGGCATTATCGATTCAACGCGCTCGTCACATCTGAGCAATTATTTGAAGACAGTGATCAACAAACAACGATGTGTGCGCACGCTTCTACGCGGATGGCTACCTAAACGCCCCCATAACGCCGACGTAACTCTTGTTAGACAGACTGGTGACACCGTAGTGCTAGAGGTGCCATGTTCAGCAGAACACTTAATATGTTAACCTTCAGCTTAAGTCCCCGCGAATCCTAGAATCTCCCACGTGGTAATGGAGTTTAGCGGGTATAAGCTCATTTTTAGCACATCTTCAGCTAAAAACGTGTTCTATAAAGCCGAGCGCTCAAAGACTGACCCAAACAGCACGACCTCGTACTTTAAATGTGCACAAAAAATGCGCGATACTTGACGTATCAGAGGTCCTAGTACGAAGCAAAAATGAGTGCAACGACATAAGGTTGAAACGCTAGGCTAGGCTTCGTCAATCAGTTCTTAAATGTCACGGACTCCAATAAAAGGGGCGACAACCCAACGGATTGGAATGGGAAGTTAAATCAAATTTCTAAAAGTTGGGCACTGCAGTTTCCCCAATAACAGTAAGGGCAGCCTGACACATGCATACATCGAGTTATTGTACACCAATTGGTTGTCAATTTCCACGCTTTTGCAATTTTCAATCATTCAGACAAAAGAGCATTGTTACGCGCGTTGGACATGCCAGTATTCTGCAAACTACACTCCTGAGCCCGGTCGGAGCTACTGGGTGCATCGTCAGTTACTGGACTGGAGCAAAGGTCTTAGGAAATGTTGCAGAATACGAAAGGATGTACCGGAAACTAGCATCGGAAAGCTGCTAATGCTCAGGTTGCCAAAGTGAACATGGTAACGGCCCAACATTCAGTGGATAACATCCATTTAGTGGTGTACTGGGTTCCATGGCTCCCGGTGGCGAACGTGTGGAGGAAACCTGCATATAAGCCGTGGTCACGTAAACTGCAAGGTTACTGCTTGCAGCTGAAAAAATGACCGACTGAACGTGAAAAGTTAATTAACCGGGACAAATAGAGTTAATAAGATAAAAAATGAAATAAAGATGCATAGTACATAATTCCATATTACTTTATCAGCCGAGACGTAAAAAAAATTTAACTTTCCTCGTGAAAGACGTGGCACCTAAAAGTTGATATTCTACAGTGTAAATTGTGCAACAGACTGCTGACCAAGTGACCGGTATCAACGATTTGTCCCGCAATCTACAGTCGCTGGTCACATCATTTGCCAGAGACGGTTTTCAGCAACGCTTTTTTTGAAAATTGTCAGGTATCCGTTGAGGTAAAACGAACAAATGTTCACAACGAAAGAACTTATTAGAAACGTACCTTCAGCAGCTGTGAACTGAGATCGTTGGATATGGCTTGAACGAGTCGGAGCGCACGCTGAACTGGATACTTCGTGTTTCTTATTTTTCGCAAGTGAGTGAATATGGACTGAATAGCAAGGCGGATCTCGTCCAATTCAGTAGCCGCAAGGAGATCATTGAGAGGAAAATCCTTCATTAGCGGGTTGTAATCATTGACAGTGTCTAAAGCCTGTTGCAAACCTAATTTGATAAAAAGACGCCAAAAACTCAGATACCTGTGTCGTGTTCAAAACTAACGAGAGCATGAAACCTCTTCGCATGCTTCAGTATATCCAACGTCAAGGTAACTTCAAGGGACTCCCGTTTCTCTTGAATGCGGAAAAGACTGCGCTCTAAATTCAACCAGAATGTTATCTCTTGTAACGCAGTCCCCGAAGCTGGATCACGTTCAAGTTTAGTAACCTAAGGGTATTTTAGTAAAACCATTATAAATAAAACCTTTTGGATTTCTTTTATCCACCTATTGACACCAGACTGGAGCGCATTGAGAAAGTGTGCATCCTCCATCTTGTCCTCAAAATCCGATGTTTTTGCACGCAAACCTGCTTCGGCCTTCTGCTTTACCACCTGCGCAACGACTGGATGAATAGAAAGAGTGATTTCTGGAATGTCAATATTTTGCTGCAGATGGAGTAGGCCCATTTCCAGTTCGGTCATTGTCTTCTCCACACTCGGTGCCATCTTGTCCCCATCCCTGTGTATAAATCGAGAAGTACAACCAGCGCTTACCTGTCTGCTCTTCCGGACTCTCGGATATAGGATTTATAAAACGGGCTTATGGCATCACTGATCATCGAATGCAGGGTTTCGTATGGCGAACCGTCAGTAAAATTCAAGAAACGAAGTTGAACGCTGAAGCTCTTATCCGCCTCAAGTACGGCCCCACGTTTTATAAAAACCATACTAAGGCAAGAATAAGCTTTTCAACTCCTCATACCTTTGCACTTTAGAACTGGCAAAGCGCACATCTGTCAGGACGGAGTAGGAGATGCCACTCTCCGCACCATCCTCATCGTCATCTGCGCCAATTACAATGAACCACCACACTCACCTTTATTTGATAACTTCTGCACAATTAGCGAGTGAATTTGCGGGTCAGATATAAACTTCTTGATGGCATCGCGGCCGGTTGGATCTTCAAGCACGGACCTCAGGACAACCGCCCCGTCATCATCATCTTCGAGAATACAAGAAACCGCCTTGAATAGGTATTGACTTAGAGCCGACGGATCAGCTAGAGTTGCTGTCGGCTGGGCTGGAACAGGTGGCGCATCACCGCCCGGATCCGCCATCTCTTACCTCCGTGGCGTCTGATTTAAATTACCACGTCCGAAATTACGGGCGTTGCTTCAGTTTGGTTTGTGGGGGGAATAACCTCACTTTTCGATTATGTTTGCCGGTAATTAATTTTGATGCATGCTGTACATCTGTCAGATATTCGCCCACTTCACTTTTAAAAGTATTATCGCCGCCGGCAGGCAGCGAAAAATGGCAACTCTACTTGGCAAACTATAAAAGGGGGAGAAATTGCAAGTTCTTTGCACGCTAGTGGTTGAATAATTTAGAGAATCCATGGGTCCCCTATCACCCTTAAACCTTGATTTGGCCCGTCCTTCCTCAAAATCTTTGAAAAGGTCCTGGTAATGCTGGTATATTCTACATCTTGCGAAATGAATATGGGGTTCTGGGTGCAGAACCTGTGGGGAATCTGTGCAGAAATTCCGCAGTTCTGTTCGACTGTTGGGCCGCGGGAGCTCGAGAAGTTTAAGAGGCATCAAAGCTTCTTTATTTGTCTCGCAGTGATAAAAAGCCACAATACCCTGCAGTTCCGTGTCCCTACGAAATGTAAACTGTCAACTGATTTAAGTGGTTTTGTTTTAGTGCGCAGCGCCATTATTGGCGGGAAGCTCTGCGTGGGCTCTCTCGCTGCTGTGGTGTTTTGTACCTTTATTTTGCTTACATTATAACATTACGTATTTTGTCAGTTGCACAACCGTTTTTGTAATAACTTATTTTTAGTAACTTATTGGGTAGCCAGACCGCCACACTCCTATCGTTTGAATGCCTTTTCTGCAAAAAGGAAGCGTATATTTACACGATGTCGTTCTACATGAGCTTAGAGGGTGTGGCAGCAAGCATGCTCGCTTGCGGACCGTCATATTTAACTCAAATACATCATTTCGTGTCACACTTTCAGCCAGCTTTCAGGATGGCCATTGCCCTCGCGACTTAAGTAGGCCTTTATTTAGGTCCTCAGTAAAATTATCCAGGTGTAAGCGGCTGACACAGTGTGCGATAGCCGCTGGGAATAGTTCGGTCGTGAAAGGGTGAGGAAACACTGTGCTTAATTCGGATGGCCAGTGTCCAAGCCAAAAAATGCTGACTTGCGTTTCTGTAGTTCGAACAAAAACATGACCTTCCACTTGCCTTGGATAGACCTGAGCAAGACGGCAGTATTGTTTCAGTAGGGCGTGGTTATCAGTCACCTGGTTACAACTGGGCAAAGTTTGGCTTTTAACACAAGAGCCTCACGAAGCCAAGGTCACCAAGGCAGACGGAGAACCAATCCCTAAGATCCCTCCAGATTATTACAGTAGACCGGTGTTAAGTGTCAGCTGAAGGGTCTTCTGGATTTGTGTGACTGATCAAATCTTACAGTTGATGGGTTGAGGGAATTTTGGCTTCACGTGGCAGTATCTCAGATCTCTTGTCTTCTATACTCCGTACTGCGACGGTGTACCGAAAGAATGCTATGACTGAAAGTTTGTATTTTGCTCAGCATTGTGCCCACGGCTGTGGGGTAACCTAGGCAATGACCCCCTGCTGCCAGTGGTGACAAGGTAATCGTGTAAATCCGGTGATTCGGCTCGTTGGCACTATCCGTACACTTTGTGGGCGCACAAAAACTGGGAAACCAGGCTCAATGGGGTACGAAGGAACAGCTAGTTCATTTCTCTGTGTGTAGATATCCGGGCTGAAGTTGGTGGCTTAGTGGGTGGGAGAGTTATTCTCATCGCTTCCGTATTTTTGCCGTTGTTTGTTGCCAGTGCTACGCATCAAACGCCGGATCATTGCTACAACAGTGGACACTTAACTGGTTCCCAAAATCAGCGCTACCCGTCAGATGCGATGGTATGCTGTGTTTATCCTGCGTTGGGCACAGATTCGCAGTGCAGAATGATGCTTGGTTTCCGCCGGCACACACATCCTGAAGCAAACACCGAGCTTGATGACTGGGTCAGAACCAATAGGTAGGTGCTGGAATCATTCTTCACCGACGCCACGTATCTAGAGAAACCTCACTACGTGGAACAATGCTAGATCAACACTGTTATCCAGCGATCCTTGGAATAGTGGTTGGAATTGCACCAGGTCAACGTACCTTAGACATATGTTTGGACAGTACGTGGGTTTCTATCGCGCCGACGCACAAAAATCTATAATTTAGTTGATATAGATTATCGGGTACGTCGATACAACAATGACGAACGCAGAATCTTTTCGCGGCTTGAGCGTCTATTGGCAGAGCCGTGACTGCCTCAATTTCAACTCAAACGTATCATCTGAATTCCCAGTAGGCCATCGTAACCCGTTAATCGAAATATTTTATCCCCTATTTTGAACACCAATAGACCTAGCGGCGCCTGAGACTTCCACAAAAGCTGAGTTATTCGTCGCCGCCCCGTTTACATAAGTTACAGCGAGATGGGTATTTTGACATGTTTGGCAATTTTGAGGTGAATAGTGCACTGAAAATTTTGGGAGGAAACTCGGCGTTACAAAGGTATACACTGAAGTTGCCACAGAGAAAATGATCCTGGATGACCGCGTACCCCGAATTAACTGGACACCTATTTTGCCCTATAGGTGGAGCATTCTGCTATGCGGTCTGCTTGGAGGATGCAGCAGCCTCTAGTTCTGTGAGAAGGATGCAACGAGAGGATGATTGCGGCACCACTCTTCAGCTCTAGTAAGTGGGGCATATTTCTAACAACTGAGGAAAACTTAACCGCGGAAATATTTCTGGGCGCTATGTGAAGATATCCTTGTTGGTTGCGCAGATAATGGTCGCCGGTGTTTGGCTTGAGCTGAAAAGCTGTTACATCGGTACTGAAGCTGGCCATCATCTTGTGATGTCGCGGATATGTCCTTCTTAAGGCCCGCTCACTCTAGTTAGTGAGTTCCTCTTCAGGGGCCATATGTACACCCTTGGTGTTGACGACAAGCCCATGGCTCGCTAGGTCTGAACTGCCACAAGAACACTGTTCCAAGGTTCATCGCAGTACATCCCAGCACCAAACCTCCACATATCCTCAACTTGTTCCGCCTCGCTTACCAATTCGAGGTTCCCAGGCTGTCCTTCCTGGATTTACAAACCTTTTACCAGCCGTCACATAACTTGTGCGATCCCTCTATTGTTATTTCTTATCTCGCTCCCACTCCATCATCATCCCAAGTTCCCATTTTGGCAGCACGTTTTGTAGCAATCCACTCCTCCCTCTAACAGCATGCGCTTCCGAGTGGATTAAAAATGCCTGTATTGACCCAGTACTCTCTGTGTTCCCTGAGCTCCCCTTGGCCCATTTGAATATCGCGGGCCACAGAACTTCACACACACGCCGCCCTCTGGAAGCGCACCCAAATTATTTTCGCCGAAACTAGAGGTGTTTCAAAGTTGTGACGTTTACGAGGAGTTATCCTAATCCATTTTCACTTGTAGGCGATATGTTGCTCATAGCATTTTGTTTAATTGAGCGGAATTTAAAGGTCAAGGACCATCACCAATTCGTATTTAGTTACCGATAAAACACGAAATCGCACTTTGCCATATTTTGGCGTGCTTCGGTGTTTTATAAGAGTGAAGTGACATCTACAGACTATCCAACGCAAATTGCACCCAGGAAAATCGGTGATTGACGTTTATTCATTTTATAATCCCAGATTTAACAAAAGAGATAATTTTGTCCAGCGAACTTCGTCACAACAACTTTTCTTATGTAGCTCAGCATGAATTGTACAGTGGGGATGCGAGGGCCACCTCTGTGGGTGATTGCCTCTCCCAGCTATTCATAACCAGCCTCTGGACAATACAGTATCGGGAGGTAACCTTTATAATATGTAAGATGATTCACCATAGGTGGAATAGTTCATAAAGCGGCCATCGTGCTAATGGTAGCCGTTGCCACTCACATGGACTACTTGTCGTAACCCCCTAGGCCCGTGTTTATGTGTGACGCTGATACTCAGGCTCCACACGTTAACCTAATCCAACGGCTAACGACGACCCGTCATGCTCATAACTATAATCAATATCGCCTACCTTCGCTACTTATCGTATCTGCCAGACCCGTGTCTATGTGTGAAGCTGCTTGCGCGATCTCACCTATGTACAGTAACCTAATACAATGACCAACGACAGTCTCCCATACTCATAACTGTACGCGGTCTCCCCTATCTTTGCTACCTATAGCAAACACCAGGCCAGTATCTATGCGAACCGATAACTACGAGGCCTCAACTACGCACACAAACCCAATCTAACGGCAAACGATGGATGTCATACTCATAACTGTACGCGATATCGCCTACCTTGGCTTCTTTTTGTAACCGCTAGACCAGTGCCTATATGCGACGCTGAGTATTCTACCTCAATTATGCTGCCCTAATATAACGGCCAACGACGGTCCATGATACCCGTAACGGTGTAAGTCAACGCTTGCTTCCGCCACTTATAGTAGGCACCAGGCCAGTATTTATGCAGCCGATAAAAGTGAGGCCTCAACTATTCTAATCTAACGCCCAACTTTGGTCCGTCATGCTAAACTGTAGTCAATATTGCCTACCTTGGTTGCTTATCGTAATTGCCAGGCCTGTCTCTATGTGCAACGCCGAATATGAGACCTCAACGTTACTATCGTTGGTTTGGTATACCTTTGCGCCCGATACAGCGTGTATTTACCATCATAAAATCTTGCTAGCTGTGACGAACTCCTTGGCTTGCTTTGGCATGACACCTGCCACAACGATAGGAGACTATTTCATGTACAGGTCGTGGAAGGCCGATCAATTTTGAGTTTGCGCTGAAATAGAGGGGACAGTTATTATTCTTGTGGTTTCGAGGTTATTTCCAGACGCAATACAAAAGAAAACACGTAATGAAACCGGCTCTTCCACAAGTTTCCCACCGGCATCAGGGAGACATCACGTGAAACCATTGGCGGTCATTAAAATATGAATTCCGCGCCCATGGTGGACCTCGAGTACGTTTAAACAATGACCTGCAAAACTGAGGCCGCATACGAAGATATCAAGGAACCGAATAAATGCCATCAAATGCCGAAAATTTATATTAAATTTCCCCCCTTCGAACTATGGTTTCGGAAAAATTTTGGGTGTGCGCCTAAGGCTCGTCTCTACTCTCCCGCTCTCAGTCACACTTTCCAGGGCTGCGGCCCTTAATTCAACCGTTCAGGGCTATACAATGTCAGTGGCAGCTTTCACTTATGGTTCAACATTTGAGTTTATCGCCGAAGTTCTCGCTGCGTTCGGGCTTTGTTTTCCTTGTGTCTGATCTCTATGGTTTTGAGCTTCTTGTCACGATTTAAGCAAATGCTCCTAATATACTTTCCTTTCAACTTCCATTGTTGTTGCGAAATTTCACTCATCGCTTCGTTTGTTTTCTTCCCAGAAGCTGGATATAGCCTTGGTATTTTGTGCTGGCGTTTGTGGTGAAGTTATTGCAACCTGGTCGACGAGGCCATATTTGTCAGCGTTGCATTCCTCAACTGTAGGCTTCCCATGAACTGGGAAATAAATTTAGTTTTGTTACATTGCGTTATACGTCACTCTACTGTTTACGCTTTCTCTCTGCCGGACATCCAGGAACTTCATGCAATATGTCTATAAAAACCGCAAGAACCGTCCCTTCTAGTGCTGCTGTACAACCATATTCCTGCAGGATGTTTTTTCGCAGTGAGGCCAGGTGTTCAGTGAAAAACGGTAGAAACTCCAAGTGCTTTGGACACCACACACCAGCGCGTGATCGCTGTTCCTCTTTGACCAGGTCATGGGAAGTGTCACAAAGTACCGGCATACCTCACGGAGAAGCTTGTAACTTAGATGGATAGGGAACTGCTCTTTTCTTCCTCCCAGGACTAGCAAATACTGCCACCGACCCTAACGCAACCCGTTTTCGTGCAGCAGACAGGCAGCGGTTTTTGAAAGGTGACAAAACAGAAGGTGTTGGACGCTAGATGACCCAATACCCCTGAAGTAACCTATTCATGAAAATGGACAGCATCTACAAAATACGGAATAAACGCAGGAACAGTTTACTCCGATACGTTGGGATCCAAAAGACTTGGGCAGGGTTAATTGGTGCTGACGAACAACTTTCTCAAATACCCTCCGGTATTAACATGAACATTACCCAGTTGAATTCAAATAATAAAGGTTACCAGTCTTTTCTTCTCCAGCGGTGAGGAATTGATGACAGCGAGTGACGTTTTAGGAATCATCAAAGTTGAGTGCTTTAGGATCAACGCTTTTCATGGATTCCTTTACACCTGTCTTGAAAAAACTTCTGATCACTTTCTGGTGCACCAAGTCCATCCACCATAGAACACTTACCAGGGTCCACCAGTGCGGTGTCTAAGTCCTTGGAAGGGTGGCCTCATTTAGAAGGATGATAGAAAGTTTGCGGTGGCGGTCTGGGTACAATTTGGCTGAGGCTTGAGTGTGCTTGGATACAATTTTTCTGAACTTGTTACGAAGTCAACTTGCCGAGCGTTAAATGATTCGTTTAGTCCTCAAGCATTAAATCTGCTGAGGTGGGTGAGCGAAATTGATGACACTATCAAGTTCCTCTCTTCCTCTGGTTATCCGTACTGTCCTTCCTCCAGCACACTGGAAGTCTAATAAGAGGTAGAGGCTGTCAATTTTGTTTGTTTGCTCCGAAACGCGTGAAAACGAGTTTACTGACCGATGTTTTGGAACCAGTACCCACCCTCCATCAGGAAACTAAAGACTGGAACGTTGCGCACTGCATTTCGTTTTTTTAGGTGCATTATGCACAAACAGGCCGGTCTACATTCCGTGTTTTTCTAAAACTGCGCTTGGCACTACGCTTTTAGTTTGCGATTCGTAAACAAAAATAGGCCTTTCTGGACCTACTAAGAGTCTTGAAAATGCTACCTAGATCAACGGAAGTAAACAACAAGAAGTCTGGTCTAGCTTTGGTTAGAAAGTGCTTTACACCGGAGTTTGAGTCCTTGTGGAACCCGCATGAAATAATTTGCGTTTTTAGCATAGTGATTATCAAGACACACAATCTACATTTTGTAAATACGGAAACTAGCGGAACGGCCTATTCACACAAAAGTACAATGCCAACATACTCATGAAGATTTAGGGCATAATAATAGTGTTTATTCCCAACTAGTGGGTGACATACCGCGAGGCATGATCACACGATTACAGTCAGAATAAAGCACGACTGGATAGGATTGGCGGGTACTGGGGATTGCGCGAAAAAAAGGGCAGTTATAAACAGTAGGCAATAGACTTGGTCACGCGTAAACCGGCATGGGAAATAAAACAAAATTACCAGGAGTTTATAATAATAATAGAGTTGTTTCCCAACCTGTAGGGAGCATGCCAACTGAGGCTTGATAGGGTCGTTACAACCTGAACGCGGCAGGCAAATACACAATGAAGAGGATGTCACAACCAAAAAGGCATGCTTAATATGTGAAGTGTCACCGCAGTTATGGGAACCGATAAGAACGAAAACTGTGGGCATGTGGTATGACTAGTTCAAAGGTGACGCCGGCTGACATGAACTAAAACTAAAAACCTTTGTTGGCCATGAGTGACTTTGGGCGGTTGAGTAAATGGTTAGGGTCACAAAAAGCGATAATAAAGATGGAGATTGAAGAATTTGATCCGGAGACAAATGACAGGTTTTTTTCTCAGGAGTGTGGTAGATTCACTGGTCTCACGGTTGTAGGGAAGTCAGGTGTAAAGGATAGTTTTGATGGGGAGATAGCTCCAAGACATATGGTCAAACGAACACCGTAAGGGGAATTGAACTTGTGGAAGAGGAAGTCCGAAATCATGGCAGGAGACTAGGCTGGTTAACTCCGAACTATAGGCTTAGCGGTTTCGAACAGGGCGGTTGGGGCGAGGTGAAAAATTTGTTTTTGTCGCTGCGATTACAGGATTAAGTGGGCGAGAGGTTGCGGTCGAGAGTCTAAAGACCGGCTGCATAATGTAAAAAGTGGTTTAGAACTAATCATTATCACCATAGGCCAACTTTGGGGTTCGTTTATATCCAGCGCTTCTTGTTAACGTCATACATTCGTGAGGTTGGCAGTGACAGAGGGCTTGGCTAGGTTGCTGTCCGCAACCCGGCCTGAATAGACTTGTTTCTCAGAGACATGGTATACAGTTAAACTGTTAAACAGTTAAACTTGGTGCCGTTTTCCGTCAGCTGCCATTGTAAATGCGAATTCAAAGTGGGAACTGGCAATGATATAGTGTTTAACTTGATGAGATTTTCTGTTTAATAAACTGTTGAGCTATTTAGGTCTTCCTTGTTCATTTCCAAGCGGTTCGCAAATGCTTGAAACTCTTGGAGTCTTTCTTTGATATCCTGGTATAGTCGATTAATCCCGAAAATGGAAACGCTTATAGCGATGATCCAAAAGGACCTCGATCTGCCTCCTTTTTCACTTTTAGTAGACTATAATGCTTAAATCTTGGGAATTTCTCCCTTTTATGTCGGTTACCTTCAGAATGGTCTTCAATTTTGAACCTACGGAGGGCATGGAGGGGCCCCGAGATGGGTTGGACAACCGAGAGTTGAGTGTGAGTTTCCGGATTTGCGGATACGTTGGAATGTAGTCCAGTGAGCATTTCAAGTCTGGTGGTTATTGCTAGTTCTATGTGGTCAAGACCAATAGGGTTCTTATTTGTCTGTGTCTAGCATCATTCATCACTGACCGTTGACAGCGGTACAGCACTAACACCTACTGGTGCTTGACTGTCACAAAACCTACACTGTGGTTTCCTTAGCAGCGAACAGGTCAACGTTCCATTCGATCATGTCTGAGCAAGATTTCATTCAGAACACCGGGAGTGATTTTGAAAACCTTGGCTGAAAAAAGAGAGCACCTCTGAGAATGTCTAAAAGAATTTTCACAAGTCCGGTGAAGGTAGAGGTGGAACATAGAGGTATATCAGAAAAGCTCACGTTGACGTTGGCAAGGCCACGTTAACCCTGCGACTTTACTAAACCATTCAAAATATTACGAGGGCTGACGTATTCAAACCCTTAAATATACCATTGTCACAATCAAAATCTACATTCTCGAAAGTGCTGCTCTGAACTGGATGAAAAAAGCAATGCATGAACACATGTAAGCGAGCTGTAAACAACTTTTTTAGGTGGCAATAAGCGCAACGGAGGACTAGCTTACACGGGAGCTAGAAGCTTGCATATCTGAAGTTTCTGAGGGAAGTATTTAGGTGGGGCAGGCTGAAAGCACAAAAGCGTCGCCCGGACCAAACGGTTCACATCCTTACATGTCTTTACCACCACACTTGTGTTCTATTCTGCCCGTAGCTGACGTTCCTGCTAGCTGAAAGTAAATTTCATTCATTCTGTTGGCAAGCTTTGTAGGTTTTGATCTAATGGTTCCCGTAGAATATTTGGTTCATCCTGGGTTTGTAAACGCACAATTACAAACCTGCGCCTCTGTTTTAATAAAAAACATCCTGTGTTGAGATGTATACGTCGTGGAACGCACGACACAGGGGTAAACACGAGGGGTACTTGGTTGGTGTAGACACTCAGTATTACTGTAATTGATCGTGAATTACAAATTCGCTCCTCTAAGCAAAATCGACGCCTACACAATCGACAAACTATCCACGGCAGTTAGTAATACTTGGCCAATTTCGAGTAAATATTGTACAGATTTACGCTCAGGCTTGCGAATTTGGAGAAAAATATGAGGTCTATATGAGGGGAAGGATTACCTCTCTAAAAAATTGCACAGAAGGAATTTACACTTATCCATCCTAGCCAGGGTAATACTACGGTGCAATCACTAAGGTAATGAACCTACTCACCCTCTTTAAAGGAAAGCTAAATTTCCGGTACCTCCAATTGACAACAATATATCCGAGAACTCGTGACGCGTAGCTTCTCTCGCTGCAATATGTGTGTAGCTTTCATATGCTATTTTATTTAGAAGTGTATTAAAGCGCGTTTTGCGCACAGTTCAAAAACATTAGTTGAAGGCACTGTATGTTTTACAGTAGTTTGTACGATGGGAAAACACCTGACGGCTTTATTGGGGGCATTGTGTTAGTGAAAATGGATGACGGAATGTCCAGTTAATTTGGCATTAAAATCTTATTGACTCCTTAATTTAGTAACAGACGCTTGCACTTTGCGCTATGGTAAAGCCTAAACGGGATTGATAAGATCGTGGCCGGTGAGTCATCCGTTTATCAGCAATACCACATACAACGTAGCTCTCCTTTTGAGGGTTCGGGCCGACCAAGCGAAGAGCCCATTACGCGAAAGCGCTGACTGCCAAAAGCAAAAGGAGGACCCAAGTCATTGGACTGTTTTAAGATACCCAGTGGATTTGTAGGCAAAACGTGATTGTGTAAAACTTTTGGTAATTATTCAACTGTTTACAAATATGCCTGAAGGATACCATCTTGATATTTTATTTTTCCGTGAGAGATGGGTCAAATAAGAGAGACTTGAGCGCCAGAACTTTGGGCCAACGAGTGATCAGCATTTGATCCATATTGCGATGGCGATATCACAGCTCCAGACTAAATGACGGGTTTGGTACGCGGCGACAATTGAATTATTGGAGGAGTTAAGCCTACGTTGATAACCACGTTTCGTTAGTTTTCGTCTCATAGTTTAAGACGCTTTTGGCGCCAGAGGAGATTATAATTGATGGGCTGGCAATTAGGGCACAGCAGAGAAGACAGCACTTCGCCGAAACTTTTGACAAAGCTAGTGATCTGCAGAGTGAACGATGTAAAAAGCAGCTGACCGTACAACCAATAAGGCCGACACTTACAGCGACTTTGTCCCTCCGTTTCCAACCCTTGCAGCTCCATGGGCCGTGCAATTCGAATTGCACCACCAGCTGGTCAACGTCTGTTAAAACAACAGCTGGTGTTCTTCAGTGTGCTTTCCACGCAATACTGGTGGATTATGACCCCTCAACGATACGAGGCGGTGTCTGCCAAAGTCTGTTGAAGGCACGGATCAACTTTTGTATATATGTTTTACCTGCCGAAGCTTAAGAAGGCAGGGTCCGTGCTGACGAAGGGAGTTCATTTAGTATTTGACGGGCTACATGACGCTGAGCAGAAGGGAGTTAAATCTCTAACAGCTATCCGTGCGAGGAATAGAGGAAAATCTGCAAGATGACCAAGGCCATTGAAGGTGGCATCAAGCTGTACCAAATAAATGTTTTCTCTGCTTTCTCGAGGTCGTAGGCTTTTATTCACACCATAAATCTAGCGCGCAACCTAAGTGGGTCGCGGTGGTACGCGGCGATATGACTGAAAAGGGAGCTGAACGCCGCGTTCTGGATTTTTTTGTGGTGAGAGGGAAACTGGCGCAAGGCCTTGCCACCATGGCGCCTCCCACCAAGTCTGCGCATGCCAAGATAATTAGTTTACTTGAGAGGCGAGATGATTCAGGGGAACAGATCAGCGTTATCTGGGCTGACATCAGAGGGTTTATTGAAGCATAACTGAAGGGTGACGAGCTGGCTCAAACTGGAACGTCCGGGGTACCATTGCTCTAGTTTTAAAGGATCGTCCTGAAGATGAGGGTGTGATGCAATACGTGATTGTAACTGTGAAAAACGCGCCCACACACCAACAGGATTGCAGTTGGTTTAGCGTGATGGTTGCCTGCCGAGTAGCCACATTAAGCGCAGCTTGCAAGTTGATGAGTACATCCGACAGAAGTCCGAAAATCCGGCAAATCAGTTCATTTGGACTATTCAAGCACACCATCCACAAGTGAAGTCACATGGTGATGGGCGGCGTTACAACAAATTCACTATTAGCTGGAGTAGACCGCCAGACGGTCAGACCATCGTTACTGCAGGGTTTGTCTTTGGATGGGGAGTGCTCAGCAGAGTCACTATCATGGCCTCACCTGTAACTAACCGCGGTTGATGGCAATCCACATTACCCGGTGTGCAACCAAGCGCTGGTATCATGTAACTAAATGAGATGGAAGGTATACATGCGGCCAGCGGGTTTATCTCTGGGAGCAACCCTCTTGACATTCAATGTTTGGCGGACCAAATTCTCAGACGATCGGCTGGCCCAGATGATGCCATGGGACCTACCGGTTGATGGAGATCCCGGCGTGATGTGGATCACATCGAGAGAAAAATTTGAATCTGCAGCACAGATGTATGGGTGGGAATAATGCAGCAGTTGCGAGCAGAAGCGTGTCACTGATGAACAGGGAAATGAAGACACGTCTTCGAGGAGGCATCAAGCTTAGTTTGTTCGCGAGAAGAACGACACATCGGGCACCAATGAAAGACGCATGTAAATCCAGGGCAAGCACAGCAGCCCGAAACCAGCTGAGCGGAGGGCTTGAGAATCTCGCTCGGTCCAAATCGGTAAGAAAGGGCTTAACTGTGTTTGCCGGACATCCGTCGGAGACTGTAGAAGGCGGATTGGTTTTTATGGTTGATCGGATAGGTGATGGCGAACTTACCAATTGACTTACAGATGTTTCTTCACTGTTTGAGGAAACACCTGGCCGCAGTTGAGTTAGCTGGTAAGCCTCTTTCGTTTGTGTGTCTACGACATCATAACGCAGAAGACAACACAGCGTGCACACTCTTCTGAACCATACTTCTCTTCGTTGCTGACACCGGAGCTCCCCAACCGCCAGAACACGAAATGACAGCTGACGATGACGATACGACCAAGATCCTGCAACGCTTGCCTAAATGGTGCGCCTACGGGACTGCTAATTTATCACGCGGTAACCGTTTTGCTTTCATTTTTCGCCGCTATTTTATGATCGCTCTGTGAGATCAACCACACTTCCATCGGTGTGGAAGAAAGTTGTGGTTAAACCTTTCTACAGAAGAATCGAGAAAGGTAACCTTGCCGGTGTCAAACAGTCAGCCTGACCCTGATCATCGAAGAAGCCTTAAAAATGAACAGTCGCTACTACAGGAGGGTCTTGCAACGAAGCTGTGAAAGCAGTGCAGGAGCTAGTGTTTGTGCTTAAAATATTTTAATTTGCGAACTTTCCACCAGTGTGCAGGTGTGTTAGGTCGAGGGATTTGTTAAATTTTTGTCCCATTAATGTGCTTGGACAAGGCATCCATTGGGGTGCAGCACGCCACCAGTTGAACGAAAGGATTTTTGGTTACGAATAAACATACTGACTTCTTCAAATGGTCCAGACTCCTGGAAATCTTCCTAAACGCTAAGTTGCCGGAAGGAGGGCGCCACGATTATTGGTAGTGTAGCTATCTCTGTTCAACCTTTGTGTAAATCGGCTGCGTAAAATGTTGGGCTAGATCCTCACAACCTTCGCCGATGACTTGAAGACTTGCCGTTGTATCGCGGCCTACAAAGAAGGGGGACTTTTCCGGGGAACGTGGGATAGAGCGGAATATTGGGCAACGAAGGCAACCTGCCGATAAACAGAGATGAATATCAGCTTCTATCTACGGACTAAACACTGAGTGATGTTTCGTGTTCCACTGGTGACGGATTAGTAGCACGGATTTACGGATTGCTAGACGAAATCGAGGTTTTCGCCCAAGATTCCCGGATCTGTTTGATTCTTGTCATTCAGCAGCTGCCTTTCACCTGAAAGGTACAAGCAGAGAGGGCGTAGCACTGCTCTGTAAGTTCTCAGAGCGGGACAGTAAGCTTGTCAGTGCAATGATTTGCGTAAAAGTGTCTAATAATGCCTTGAAATGGGTACAAGATCCAGCGTGGACAACCGTTGGAGGAAGGTTATGCCACGCAGCATCTACCAGAAATAAAACATATTTGCCCAGTAAATGTGTGCGCACGGAGCGAGAAAATCTTCCTACTATGTCCACGCCGTGTGTTTCTGGATCAACGGTGATAAACCTGTTGGCCAGACCTTGTTCGAACAGGGCATAAGTAAGCATAAGGTCTCCTCGGAGTCGAAGATACTCCAGGGGAAAGAGGTCATGCACCACTAGGCGCGTTTAAAAGTCCATGGATTAAAGGCCGACGGCCATTTTTGTAGCAGCTCGTTGGACACTCACTGAAGGATACTTCCTTGTTGCGTCCTGGATAGACAACTTGGTAGGCATATTCAAGAGGCGGTCTGACGTAGGCCTTATAGAGTATTTGGAAGTCCATGCGAGTGATACGGTAGAATGTGTACCGAATCGTCCATAGAATGGCGAACGTCTTTTCAAACGATTCCTAATGCGCGCAGTGGGAAGGACCTGTTTAATATTAGCCGGATACACAAGCCTTTTTAGCATCCATCCTCGTGATGGCTTCTGGTCCGTTCTCAACATACACAACATAGGGTCCCCCGCGTCCCCTCCGAATGATATATGGACGCACTTTTCGTCATTCAGGGGAAAGTGCCTATCAAACGACCACTGCTTTGCAGCGTCTACATACATTTAGAGGGTACTGGCGTTTGGACTCCGGGACTTCAACCCGCCTGCAAAAAGGAGACATGGACTTGAAAGGACGTCTGGAAGGTCACTGGCGTACATCACAAGCAGCATTGGTCCCATAACGAAGCCTTGAGGAACTCCAAAGGAGACGGGCGCCGAAGAAAAGTAGGTCAGGTCTAGCTTCACTCGGAATATTCTATCTGATAGGAGCGTCCAAATCCAGCGTAGAATTTCCCCCTGAATCCCGTAAGACTCGAGCTTGTGGAGCATCAGGACGTGTGGGACTCTATCGAATGCTTTTGAGAAATGAAAAGTATTGCATCCAATATGAGGCCCTCGTCCTTAGCTTAGGTTAAGCTGTCTATAATACGAGCATGTTCGTCACGCAAGAATGACTTGGGGGAAACGTGTTGAACTGGGTATATCAGTTGTTGCTGGAAGGATGATCTAGGATGTCCATGTTCACACCACTCTCGTTTGAACGGTCGTCCTCCTGTTCTGGCGTAATTATTCCGGTGAGTCCACACCAAAGAGAAGAACTGGACTCGAGTTTCGCACTTAATACAGCTCATCAGCAGTGCATATCCAGTGGCCGTGCCGGGATTTGAACCCCGGATATCTGACATGCGAGGTGAGCGTGTTACCACTGCTCCACCAACGAATCTGGTTTTTCACGTCTGAACAGGCGAATATGTTCACGCTTGAGTGATGTGATTGGTGTGCCCGACTTATCGAACGACGACGCGGTAACTGTCCTGGCTGTGACGATCGATTGATTCACCAGTCAGGACTTCCCGGTCAGGTAGCAGTTGGGGGTTGTGGGGTTTTGCGGGATAGGTATTTTGTTAATATTCACACCACCCCCGTTTGAACGGTCGTCCTCTTGATCTAGGATGGCCCGCTTCAGAATGCCTTCCCTCACCTTGCACGGTGCGCTGGTAAGGCTAATAGGCCTGTAGCTGCCGGGCGATATTCGGTCACCAGTTTTGTCTACTGGTGTGACAATCGCTTCCCTCCAAGCAGAGGGAAGATTACCTTCATCGGGCGACTGACGAAACACCACTGTGAACGATGTTTTCCTTGGATGGACCTCGTCTGGCCCCTACGCGAAGAACGGATTCGTCTTGTACGAGAGTTAACGAATGTCCTCCCTCGTGAAGACCAAGGCCGTTCGTAGTTACCCCTTGGCAAGTTTGGGTGTGACGAGGTCACTTGGGCGAAATACAAGCCTACGTAATGCTCTCTGTAGGCTTCAGGTACCACTATTGGTTTACTTGTGAAGTCCCCGTTCCTGTCCTTCAAGGATAACGCGATTGGCTGATTTCTGCAGCGATACCTCATGTAATCAAACAGCACATTTTTGTGCTATCCCCCCACAGGGGCCCATTAGTTGCACAATGCTCTTAGCTGCAAAAACTTTGCGGACGGAATAAAACCTTTTGCGCCGAAATGTTGCATTTTGTTACGTAAATGCTCAAACCAAAAACCATCCAAACGTACATTCATATCCTTGCAGGTCACCAGATTTCATCGCCCACTGAAGCAAACATACCTCTGGCGGAAAACGTCCGGTGAAATACTCTCCCAGCATCACTGAGACCCCGGGATATGCAATTGATGAAATACGTAGTGTTATAATGAAAGCAAAATAAAGGTACAAAACGCCACAAGTCCATCAACGACACGTCGTGGCTTTCAAAAATTCAATTCCATTGTGCGAATACTGAGGGCCATCCCCACAGGATCGTGCCAGAATCATCGTGATGTGGCGCGAAGCACCGAACTGAAAACACCCGATTCTGATAGGCTCTTGGTCTGACCAAGGACCAGAAGACATGTGACCAATAGGGCCTACGTTCTTCTGGTTCGTGACGTGTTCTTGTTTCTAGTGCGTTTCTTAAACCAGGAAAACATAACGGTCACTCGCAGACATTTGTAAAGTCTTGGAAACACAGGATGAGAAAGATATATATGATGAACCGCCTTTTTTTCGGGTAGGATATCCGTTCTGGCTGTCTTGTTATGCCACCAATGGTTGCGGATCTATAAGTTGACCGTCGGACGCACGTCTAAGAGGTAGCTCCCAGGCTCGGAAGTGTGAGCCGTGATCAGGATGCGTATATCACAGATGCTTGTAATTTCGCCAGCTGACTACCTTGAGGAACAGAAACGGGAAGCTCATAAGTGACCCATCAGTAATTTCTGAGCCTACTGAGAACACTATGCAGGCCTGTGTTCTGTCTTAGCGACCTCATTACATCCAGTCTTGGCAATGCGTATCTACGGAAAATTTCTAACTAACTAAACACTCACGCAGGAGTATTTTCAACTCTTACATATGAAAAACCCTTCAATGCATTGCGGTCCATTGAGGTCCATCCAGGAGTCCCGAAGGAAACATTGCTCACATTAGCAAAAAATTTCTACCGGAATTTTTTTTCCAGTCGCTTAACGAAGGCAGCATTTCCTCTACTTGGAAGGAAATGACTGTCATGCCAGGCTACAAACCTGGTGACCGCTTATCTCCCAGTACTCTTAGCCTCTAGCATACAATGCGAGGTGATGGGACCCATTCTGAAGCGGGTCATTTTGAATCACCTCGGTGCCACCTCAGCACCTCACGGATACCTTCCTAGCCATTCCTTCATGACGAACATGCTCGTTTTCATGGAGTGTCTAACATAACCCAAAAATGAAGTATGCCCCATTTTTGACCGCTCAAACGTATTCCGTCGAACACTACCCGTTACATTGCTCCACAAACTCGAGTCTCATGGGATTCAAGGAGAAATTCTACACTGGACTAAAGCCCTCCTTCCCAGTAGAACGTTCCGGTGAAAGTAGGATCGAATTACACATCTTTTCGCACCGTCCTCCGTTAGAATTCTTCAAAGCCCCGTCTTGGGCTCACTCCTCTTTCTAATCGACGTCAACGACCATCCAGATGCGCTTTCAGTTTATATCTACTTTTTGTGGATAATTTGAAGACCTGGAGCTCCAATTCCGGCTCACTTTAAATGGATGTCGACGCCGCAAGGCAGCGGTCACTGGATTGGCACCTTCCTCTGAATGACAAAAAATGCGTCCGAATCACGTTTGAAGATTCAGCAAACGCTTTTTTCATACATGATGAGAATAGACCACAAGAAATCACGAAGATAGACTCCAACAATAATTCAGGTATCCGGCTCCCTTCAAACATGTTCTTACTTCACTCTGAAAAACTAGCTCAGGAGGCATTTGCCGTTCTATGGATGATTCGGCACACCTCCCTGTATTACTCGCATGGACTTCCAGATATACTATGGGGTCCATGTAGACCACTTCTTGAATACATCAACCATCGTCTACTCAAGACGCAAGAAGGACGTAAGACTCGTTGAGCATATCCAAAGAGCTGCTACGATGATGGTTGTGGGCCTCAAATCCATTGTTTATGAAACGCGTATCGGGTTGCTTGCACTCTTTCCCTTAGAGTATCGTCGTCTCCGAGGGAACCTAGCACTTGCGCCGTGTTCGAACAAGGTTTGGCTGACAGGTTTCTCACCGTTGATCCAGCTAATACACGGCGAGGACATGGTGATAAGTTTTTGAAGCTCACATCACATCGATCCATTTTCACGTTCCGTCAGATTCTAGAGCAGCGACACTGCTTCCAGCAACCGACAATGGTGATATTTCTTGACTTGAAATCTGACTTCGGAGCATTGCTCCCATCTGGTGGGAACACCAGATCAGGAGTTCTGAAGTACGTTGATGGTTTTCGGAAGAAATAACCCGCCCATGATAGACGAACTCATCACACTCCATGGGTTGCGCTGGCTTGGTCACGTGCCCCTGTCTAGGTGTGGTCGCCCTGACAGTATCCCATTCCACGTACGACCAGGACACTTACAACTAACAATACTCTCATGCCACATTGGCCGTCGCGTGGTGTCATCAGCTGGGTCACCTTACTTGCTGCATACAACAAGGCGGATAAACGAAAACATGCTACCGTTGACGCCTCCCTTCTTACACGTTCACGTTTTCTTTCTTCTAACCTAACCCACTCAAGTTTGAATGTTCTATCCCCAGATCCCAACACTAGGACCAGTCGTTCTCCGTGTCTCCTTCAGAATGGCGCAAGCTGCGAGGTGGACAACGTATGACATAACGGAAGGATGCGAAAGAGATTACGAAGAGTTTGGGTGTTGTTGAACACGGATGCCATGCCGTCTCTGATGATGATGATGATTTCAGCTGGCCGACTTCCTTGAAGACCGCTTTTCGCACAACCACGTGAAGGGTGGAGACGAGCCAGGGGAGGTTGAACAATGACTTGGCAACGAAGTATGAAAGGCAGGGGCGACAGTCTATGACCTGGGAACGAAGCGCGAAAGCCATCACCAGTCAACTCAATCGCGCTGGTAACTGGCGTCTTCCCGGATTCGAAACGCAGGACAAGGCAAACCAGTGATTAGTGGCATCCGCAGATATGACTGTGCCACGCAGCGGATGACGCTTTTGCGTCAAAGCTTTCACCTTCACTGTGTAACACCCACTTCCATTCATACTGGGCAAACAAATGCACTTGTTGGCAGTGCACGCCTTTGGCCATCATCTCCAAATCGTGCCTCTGGACAGCTTTTTCCAACCTCAGACACGTGACGACGTGACGTGAGTTTGTCTGCGAGGGGCACAGTTTCCACTGCAGCAGTGCGACCCACACTGCTCTGTGAATGAGAAAAGGGGCCTATACGTGCTGAGGACGTATGGTAGCGGTCAGTGCTTGACCATCTGTGTCTCCGAAGCATTCACTGGGTTTGATGGGAACATCAGATTAGCAATGCTGAGGTAGGCCAGGTGGTTTTAAGAAAAATGGAACCCTTTCCCGATGGATGAGTTTCTCACGCCTCATAGGTTACGCTGATTAGGACATGTATTTTGCATGTCAGAGAACCGTCTGCCTCGTAGAGCCACCCAGCCCTGTGTTGAGTAGGAGCTACCGAGAGCTGGACAGTGTATGTCCTGGCAACAAAGAGTGAAGGTGGTAATCAGTAAACTTAGTCGGGTGGACAGCTGTCGCTTCCCTGGATGGGGACTACGCGACTTAACTTACCAATGGTTAATGATATTGGCAGACATGACTCAATCACGCAATCATTGGTGTCGTTCATCAAAACTGTCACCTTCAATGTGTAGTTGCCAGATTGCCAGTTTAGCGAACTAACTGGTTATGCCATCATCTCTCATGTGTTGGTGAATCTCCAACGCTTCCTCATTTTCGATCGATCCAAACTGTCACACCTGGAACACCGTATCCTTGGGGAGACGAGGGGGGAGGCGAGATGGCTCAAGCGCCAATCTATTTTGGTTGAACTTTCACTGTTCATTCAGCCAGATTATTCAGATTTCTTTAAGGTGTAGGAATCGTTCCGATTGTGCCATATGAACGCCGCTTACGCAATAACCCGGAAACGCGCTTTTTACCAACAGTCAATCTGCCAGTACTGTACTTAGCTTGCGCACCTAGGTAAACAGCTTTCCGCACCGCCTTACGCATGCGTTAAAAGGCATCGGGAGTCTAATTCACTTTTTTCTCACTGAGACAAATGGACCAGGTTACACTCGACTCGTAAATCTAGCCGACCGTTGGTCTGAGAGCTGGACACCTGAACGATTACCGTAGAATCATTTTTACGAGGTCATGGCCAGCCCACACACTCGCTTACCCACAATACCGGAGGCTGAACGATCCATAGGACTGAATGATTTCTACTCGTCAGACTAACTAGGCTTATGTAACAAAGGACAGTTGTGGACTTGTTTCGTCACTCAAGTTTCAAGGGTAGATAGGCACGGAACAGCTGACTATGCTCCTCTCGGTAGAGCTTCCGTCCTGGTCAGTTGGTCCACTGCAATTTTGCTTAGAAATTTTTAGGTGAGGCATGGTGAGCTGTTGTTCTGATCAGAGGGTGCAACCTTCTTGGGCGTTACTCAAAAAGTATTTCATATCGACAGGGAGATACTCTTTGTCGACCCTCAAACGCTTGAGATAGCTCAGCGGTCAGAGTGTGAGGCCACTGGTCGAGAGGTCTGTGGTCCGCGCTCAACTCACAGTACGGAGTTTTAATACTTTTAGTAATGATTTAACAGTAATAGCCATCTTTACTTGCCAAATTTTTAAAACTGAATGGATTTTAACTGGAATAGGTGCGTGGAGTGTCAACACTGATGTTGCTGTCTTTGATGATGATGATAATGATGATGATGCATGGAACCGAGGGTAGTGAGTACCTTTGTCTCTTTTCAAGATTGGGCCTTGAGGATGATATGTATTCCATGAATCTCTTATGGTTGCCGTTAATTTGATTTCCTGATTAGGTCACCTTTAACCAATAGGACGCGTTATTAACGGTCCAATCCTGAGTGTTCCGGGGTCAAAAAAGGGGCTCGTAGTGAGTGTGGCAACCACAGGGGGATCAGCTTGACCCCGGTCGTAACGAGAATGTTGGCGTCACTTGTGCTTCGTCGCCTTACGGTGGCTCGTGAGACACTGTCTCGAGAGCAGCAAGCGGGATTCCGGCCTGGTAGGGGTTGCGTTGACCAAATCTTCACACTTCGTCAGGTGCTAGAACAACGCCATACGTATAAGCGACCCACAATTCTAGTATTCTTGGATTTCCAAGGCGCATTTGACTCGGTTGACCGGTCTGTTCTGCTTGACACGCTTGCCCACCAAGGAATGCCCCGGAAGTTCGTGAACATAATAAGCTCTTTGTATTCCAAGACTTCCGGACGTGTGAGAGTATACGGCGAGCTCTCCAAAAGCTTCCGTACACAAAGTGGCGTCCGTCAGGGATGCCCACTCTCCCCATTCCTGTTTAACTTCGTGATCGATGAAATAATGAGACGAACGCTGGAAGGTCTCCAAAACCCCGGTGTTCAAATAGCCTCTGACGAAAACCTTGTCGATCTGGAATATGCAGATGACATCGTTCTTATCTTTGAAGAGGAGGAGAAGGCGCAGGTGTTTTTAGATGAACTGACCAAAGTCATCCCGTCCTTTGGTATGCACTTTGCACCCAAAAAGTGTAAGGTCATGCTCCTGGACATGCAGTCACTGAACACGCCACTTACAATCCAGGGAGAGGCACTGGAAGTTGTGGAGCGTTTTACATATCTTGGAAGTTGTATTAGTTCTGATTGTAGTGTGACAGATGAGGTAAATGCACGAATCTGCAAGGTTCGGGTCGCGTTTGCTAATTTGAGACACCTATGGCGTCAAAGTGGTGTGTCCCTGAATCTCAAGGGACGCGTGTATCAAGCTACAGTGCGGGCTGTTTTGTTGTATGGCTGTGAGACTTGGCCTGTTCGAGCAGCGGAACTGAGACGTCTTCAGGTGTTCGACAATCGTTGTCTCAGAACCATAGCTCGTGTGGGATGGTGTCGGCGAATCCGTAACGAGGCAGTTAGAAAGCGAGTTTTGGGTTGTGCAACGGGTACTTCCATTGAAGAATGTGTCCAGCACCAGAAGCTACGTTGGTTGGGACATGTGTTGCGCATGCCTAATCATCGTTTGCCGAAGAGAGTGCTGTTTTCCATGCCCAATTCAGAGTGGCGTAAGCAGAGAGGTGGCCAACCCTTGACCTGGCAGAAGAGTATGAAAGAAATCACGAAACGCTTGGGTGCTGTCGGTCCTACTCGCCTTCCAGGATGGGGACCGCGTGATCCCCACTGCGCCTGGTTGAAGAAGTTGCAAGATGTAGCTGCCAACCGATGTCAGTGGCGATCTTGTTGTCAGTTTCTATCCAGATTGCCTGAATGAGTGTTTGGAGGTGTAGGCACCTCGGAATGATTGTAGTAAGACAGCAATAAGTCCCCTCCCCATCCATCTTTATTCTTTTTCTTCACAATAAGGCTTTCAAATAAATCATGGTTGTACGGCAGCGAAGCATCGGTGTTCAACACTGATGTCATGCTGTCGATGATGATGATGATGATGATGATGATGATGATGATGTTCCGGGATCGCTGTCCGAATATTCATTACGCAAACACCGGAGGATAACCGATCTCCACAATTGCGTATTTCAGAGATATTTGGTAAGACTGAAAAGACAGAGGGACTGTGACCGCCATCATGTTGTATAAAGTGATCCAAAGAGGCAATACTCTGCTCATATCAGGTGCCCTTTCAAGGTTTTTGTCTGTCTCTTTTCTTGTTAATCACACTACTTTTTTGTTGCTTCAACCATTGCCCTTTTGTAGGTGATTCTTCCTTCCGTCGATTTAATCTTCTCCGTTGCTTTTCTCCGCCATCATATTGTGGGAACTTTGTTTCTTTCATATTTTTGTATTCCCATTTTTCAGGGCTCAGGCTTGTTTCCACCTCAGCAAACTTCCTCTTGAGTGATTTATTTGTTACATAGCTTGAGTTGAATCTACCCCAGCTGAGTCGAGCTAATTTGTACCGATGTCGCTGCAAGCAGCTGTAATGTATGGTAAGTTAGTACACTGCCTTTTTCATCGGGTCAAGCTTTTCGAAAGCATGTTTTCCAGCCATTGTATCAACCGGGTTCATGGAAGATTTTGATAATGGACGAAAGGGCTACGCGTGTCGTTTCTTCCGTCTACAAAATGCATGATATCACGGAGTTTGGAATCACGCGTATGTTGTCGCTTGCCTTCTGCAGTTCATTACCTCTTTTTAGTGGTTGAGTCCTTGTACAAAGTCCGAAGACCGTTTAATATGGAGGCTATCTACATTATGTATCCGCATAGAAGAGTAAGTCCCTTGTTCCGCGTGCCATTCTAAATCGACAGGAGGTGGATCTTTTTCTTCGAGACTTCAGTTCTGAGATGCCAACGTATCCGGCAGCCCATGTGTTCTTCCTGTTGCGTAAGTGGTCATGTATATTTATCCCACATGATGTTTTTTTTCAAAATTTAATGGAAATTGGGACTGGCTTTCCGATACTTGCAGGCTTCCATCACCAAACGGCTCAATAGCTTTTCAATAACCCTAGGAAAAATGGATGTTTTGTGAAAGAATGTATGTGTACTATAAATCGTTTTTCACTAGATGAATCCCCAATAAAGCCCTACGTTTGTGCTTCTTCGTTTTATCTCAGGACTAATGTGCACTCTTCTCAGCTGTTCGTTTAATTCACCGGTGCTCTTTAGAGTAGTATATATACAGCCCTAATATTTACTGTCTATTCCACTTGCTTGATTGGTTTATGGACGAATCTTTTATTAGTATATTTTGGACACGATGTTTTTGAACCTCGAATTCCGGCTTTGGAGAAAGAGCATGAGTCTTAGTTATTTTATTACACAAACGACCCGACTGTCCGCATAAACACATCCTGTCGACAGCCCACAGACATTCTTGATAAGATTTAAATTTTGGCCATTTCAATGTTGCAATGCCACGCGACAATAGTCTTAAGGCGGGGGATAGTTTCTATCGCTATTCTCAAGCTAAAAAATTATAGATTCCACCCATGGAACCGAGGGTAGCGGACCTTCGGTCTTGATGTGGGACTTGGTTAAAACAGACTGTATATTATACTATCAAGAGATCCTTATCTTCAGTTTGAAAATGTCACCCTTCTTTGTCATCTTCGCGCTAAGGGTTTTATGAAAGGGCCTAATTATCAATTTCACCACTTGCGTCATATATTAGGGAACACACTGACATTTAAAAATTGGAAGTTGTCCTTCGTGCGACTGTTTGGCTTGTTTTTTCGCTGTTGTGACAATTCCGTGAGAACTTTCAAGCCTTTGCTCATCTACTCACTGTTAGCCAAAAAGTATTATAAGTCCAGGGAAAACTCTATAACCACTGTGCCTTTTGTGCATAATTCACGTTATTTGGCTCCTAGAACGGTGAGTGGAAATGCCGAACTTCGGCAACCAACTATCTACAGGAAGCATGCAATCACCGAAAAATGGAAGGTGACCTTGATAAGATTATATTCTCACTCTTACTTACGATCTCAAACTGTCTATCAAGTGAGCAAAAATAACTGCTCTTTATGTGGTGATCGTAGCTACTCAGCCACAAATTGAGCAGGAATAAGAAGCTTCCTTCTAAAAAGTTGTTTATGTCCTCCACTGTTGTATCCTAGCACACACTTTTCCTCGGACTTTGACACCTGGGCAATGTTTGCGAGTTGCCTGAAAACTCGGAACAACACAAATGAACGAGTCATGGTGCTGATAATTTTTAGAGTTAGTGATAACTATTCGAAGCATGGTTGATTGATGCTTAAGCTTAAAGAAGGCAGCGCATTTCGTCACTATCCTTCACTGCAGCCGTGGTTCGATTGTGACCTAGATATTTTTGGTAGGACTTTGTTGATGGACTATTTTTTACATCCAAAAGCTGGTTGGTGAGTGGTATCGATCGATGTTTATTTCTTCACGGTAAAAGTTTTTTTTAAAATAGTGTTTCTCAGAAAAATGAAACTCAACATCTTTAACCCTCATCATCCTGATTAATGGACCCTACTGACTACTGCACACAATGTAGCGATGTCTAATAGCGTCTCTATGTTCGAATTTCAGCTTGGTATCGGCAAATACACTCACTTGCATATCAATTTTTTGTCACGGGAGGCTCAACTGACTCCGTCCTTTATTATATTCTTCAACTGGATTCGCTGCACAAAGGCCGCCTCATGCTTTAGTTGATACGATATTAGAGATATCGCAGTATGTTCTCATAAAGAAAGGTTGCTGAAAACTCTTCGACAGCATACGACCGGTTTCGCCCTTCTTGGGGATCATCAGGCTGGCGCAGTTCCCGAGTTTCCGTCAAACGTATGTTCGACTTGAGCCCAAATAGACTGACTTGTCGAAATCAGTCCAATTTGGGTTCAAGTAGAATATCGACTTTGTATGTTTAGATGCCTTTTGAGGATTATCAGTAATATGGGAATACTCTATTTATTTTTCGTGAGCTGTCACTTGGCCTGTACGAGACGCAAAAAATTCGCTACCGCATAGATAAAATGATGGACGACAGTTTTTTAAACGATTCTCAGATCATGGTATGAAGAGCAACCATTTTCCGGTGCTTCTTCGAGTGCATGCCTACTGAAAATCCGGGGAAGCCGAAATGTGGCGTGTCTTTTTACATCAACCGTTCACCTGCTAAGTTACACTATTATAGGTCCAAAATTACCTGATTCAAGCTTCAGACCAAAGCGGTATTTGTTAGCCTTTTGTTAGGCTTCCGAATTTGGGCAAATCCAGTTTTCGCCGCGAAGCATTGTCGCTAATGACTATCTAGCATGTTGCAAGCGACTTGTAGCCTAACGATGTTAGTGTAGAGACAAACACTTACTTTCGGTCGTGTTCTCAAACTAAGACAACCGATGGGGTGTGGACAGTTTCAAGGTAAAATGGACCAATAAATAGACGTACAGAATAATTACCAAGGTAAGTTTGAAGAGTTAACACTTGTACATAGGTGAAAAGACCACGGTTTGTTCATTGGGATAGGAATAGTTTCAATGATGTGATGGTTTTTCACGGACGACAGTCGTCTGATCAGGTCGTAAATCTTGAGGCAACTTTTTAGGTTTTCATCTCCGTTCAGTGGATGAATCAAATGCATCTCAATCAGTAGCCGCACAGCTGCTTAGATTATTAGTTTGAACGAATATCTTCGTTTCCATTCTCAAAGCATGCCCCAGGGACGTGCTCAATGTCATAGCTGCTTCAAGAGGCATGCAATACGTCAAAACTTTGGAGCAATTGGATCTGGATTTCATCCCCATCGAATCGTGTCTTTTCAGTCTTGAGTGTCAAGAGACAGGGCAAACCTACAGTTTGCCTGCGCGTTTGGTTCCTGACAAAAAGACCCAGTTAGAACAATTGGCGGAACAATTGGCTACTGTCTGCGTCACACTGGATGAATATCCGCGTATTTTTTACCGCAAGTAAGTTTACCGGTGACAAACGGATCACACAGGTGAATGGTAGATCTTGGTTCTGGATGTATCTGGAGGACACTATAACTGAATTCACTGCCCCCTCACTTTTTGCGTTACATCCTCATACTGTGTCATGATGTGTTAATGAGTTGGGGAGTGCTTTCTGTAGAGATGAACAATGTATATCCGACCTTAGAAGATGAACACGTCGCAGACGTCCCCGTCTTGAAAAGAGGGTATTTTGTTAGCCAGTAATGAGGACGGGAACCCAGAACAGAATACACATAGTGCAAGGAAAGATACCTGCATAAGGCGCCGGACTGGAACTTACAACCTCTATTGTCGTTTATTTTTTAAGAGCATGGTCTAAAACATAAAAAGTAAATCCAAGCGATAGATGTGGAAGGGTGTAGAGGAAAATATTAGATAAAACGAGGGAAGCGTCCCATTCGAAGGCGTGCCACCAACAGTTCCCGTCAGACAAGATAATTTCCAATGTATGCAAGAATTTTTGGTATGGAAACACACGTGTAAAGACCAGCAACTGAAGAAAGGGCAAACAATGCTTAATGCTCTTCAAGGCGCTGTAGGTACCAGCACAGTCCTGGCGCATCAGGCACAAACTGTCTGTCATACTGGGTCAGGTGTGAAAGTCAATGGCAACGCCATGTTCCACGCATAAAAGTGTCGCGGGCACACACAGAACCTAAAATGGCGAGCGAACACAAGTCACTGACTGTGATTTTAGGAAGTCCCAGTCCCAGTCCCGCAGTTTCCAAGACAAGGTCGTCTGGCCACCATAACCAAACTGGGCGCTTCTAACTCTCGCCATAAACAGGATGCACCGGAGCTGAATACCGCGGATAAATATCGGAGGAAGCACTCGTCCTGGAAACACAAGCCATCGATTCGACAGAGGCGAAGCGACTAACTCTCGTAAACCGCGACTGTCAACAACAACATCATCATCAAAGACAGCAACATCAGTGCTGATACTGATGCTTCACTGCCGTACAAACATAATCTGCCGTACAACCCGAACAACCTTGCCAAATGCGGAATCATTGACCACATTGTGTAGTACTGGACACTGAGTAAACGAAAACTTTACCATGCGCGCTCTCCGCTGTGTCGGGATGGTTGAACTCAGGCTTGGGATACCAAGTCACTCATGTTGTTTACCAGCGTGGATGTAGCTGATCGGGGTGTCTTTCGGCAGACGTAGCCAACGACAAATAGGTTGCCTGATGTAACTGTCCAACCTTTTGAGTGTGTTTCTTGGACTTGGCTAAGCACAAGCATGTCAGCCTTGGTATCAGGTAGGTCCTTGTGATATCCATTCTTTGATGTGGCTTCAACGGAGCACGCGTTACCTAATCAGGCATTTTGAGCAGCTGCTGTCGGTCAGGGGTTGCAGACTCCTTTCCCCTTGCCTAAACATGTCACGGTCTGTCGGATCCAGAGGAGTGATGAGTTCCTGGGCGAAGCAAAAGGGTTCGACTGAGATTGCTGTCGCTCGGTGTTTCCTGTCCCCATAAGTAACCATTGCTTTCGTCTTTTGGGCGTTGATCTTCATACCAGCTCTTCCAAACTCGACCGCAGCAGATTTAAGCTTCCCTTTAGGGTGAACCTGACTTTCCGCACACACGACGCAGTTATCAGCGAAAACAAGACCATCCACTAAGGTGTCATGGAACTGGTATCCTAGATGCGGCATCGACAATCCAAGAACCTCATCCATTGCCATGATGAAAAATATTGGAGAGAGTGGATCTCCCTGCCTCACGCCTCTGTGGCAGCGAACCTCAGAACTGGGGAAAGCTTCTACAACATTCTCGAACTAGGATTGACGATGCTTCAAACGCCTCGACAGATCTAACAATAGCTTTATGCGAAACCGAATCAAACGCTTTCCAGATATCAACAGACGCCAAGCTGAGGTTGGGAGCAGTCACTGATGAATGAAGAAGCAGTGCGTGCAACAGCGATGTAGATTCCAAACAACCATCTCGGCGTAGAAATGCAAGTTGGAGTGGGGAAGTTGCAATTTACGGCTCCAGCGATCAGCAAGCACCTTATGAAAGCACCGAACAAGAGTGAATGACACGGAGGTTGGTCTCAGCTGGTCCAGTGAAGTCGGGTTCGGAACCTTCGGAACTAGAGTAATACGACCACGACACAGATGCGGCGGAAAACTCCAAATAATAAGATTAATTTGAAATCCCCAGTGAGGTCATCGGCATTGAACCGGCGAAGCATCCTGGGCATGAGCTTGTCCAGACATGGTGACGAGTTGCTAATGAAGTGGATCGTACGGCCGACTTCATGATCTGTAATTGGCTCGGTCAAACTCCAATCGGATGGTAGCACCGCGCGACTTGGCTGACCATCCACCTGTCTTCGCGTTAAGAGATGCGGAGCCTTAATACCAAAGTGGTCGAAAAGTGGGGTCTATCTAGAAAATGCAATGCCACATTACAATGCAGTATAATAGAATACGACATAAAATAACAAACACCAAACCTTAGGAGGTTCCAGTGAAACACACCAACGCGTCACAACATACACTAAAAATTTGAAGAGATGTCTAGGGAATACTTCACGGCAGATTTGAGAAACCACAATTACATCGGGACTATACTTTACACGAAGAACTAACGATGAGTCTATTATCTCAAGGATCGAGGTTACGTGTCTCGACAAATACACTTATTTGCACATCAATTTGGTTTTGACGGGAGGCTCACCTGGAACCGAGCTCAATGTCTCGTCTATGATGTTCCTAAGCAACAGAATATGCTGTACCAGGCCGCCTCATGTCCTTTAGAAGACGTACAATAACGAGGTACTCTCGGGCTCAATAAAATGTGAGCACTATGAACAGAACCGGAAAATTACGCATTATTTTGTTTGTACGACCCATATACCTGGGTTGTGTTCAAAATCAGCAAGTTCCCGTCTCCTATATCAAGCCGTCTATTTTTTCCGAGATATCCATACCCCAATTTAATAAGCAACTGGGAACGTAGGTGAGATCAAATAAAGCATTTTAGTACTTACCTATCGGTGGTCGCCAGTATCATCAACATCTTACTAACCACTTGATTGTCAGGTTTTCCTTTCGATTGAGTTAATATGATGCGAATGACATCCTTAATGTCACTCCGAGGTACATCTTCAGTGAACTTAACCTAACCGAACTCTGCGGGGTAGTGGGGAAAGATAGTTCGCTTTTTATTTCTAGATGTCAAAAGGATTTCACATTTGCACTGTACTGGAGGCTACCAATTTTATAACAGCTGTATATTCGCTCACATTCGATTGTCTAGTCTGGGGGACTGAGAGTCACTTCAAGAAGATTTGCGTTTACTCGATAGACCGCTTAAGAGCTGGTGCGCTAGCCATATCCCCACCGGAAAACGTTGATGGGACGTACTTCCGATGGGCTTGAGTAACATGAAGTTAGATCCTCGACATTCTCAGTTGCCATTATCACTTTACGGGAAAAGCGATCGGCTTCAGTCAACTTAGAGATCAAGCAACAGACCATCCTCCGAACCCATTTTGATGAGCGCATGAAACTATCGACAACTGGGTGTTTCAAGATGACCAGCAATCCTTATTCTGTTGACCAATCATTGTACACAATTCCGTGGTTTCTATGTGGAGCCTAACTAACTAGCATTACGTGCGACCTGTAAGCCGAGTTTTCCACTTCCTGAAGATTGTTTTGACCAACAGCACAATAAAAAACGAGACAGGTTTGTCGTTTTCAAACTCCTTTGTTATAAAACCGACATCCGATTTAATAAATTGACCTATTGGGCATATTTTCCGCTGGAAATGGTTGATAGGTTTCGACGGACACTTGCAGACCCTCGATTATGTGCCGGTTGAGATCATGTCATTTCCAGAGGCCTTGCACCCGAATAAGGAGGACAGTGTTAGAACTGCGCACCACAAAGAGCAAAGAAGCCTAGGGGCGAACTGTTGGTGCTGTCCGCCTGTATTGTAAAAATCCTGAATAGCCCACCTGGAGACTTCGACTGCCGATTAATAATTACACAGGTGTACGTCTCCAGACGACAGCATGACTTACCTTCCGTCGCGAATGCTGAGCCTCCCGCAAAAATGCCACGAGGGAACACTTCACTCACAGCGAGAATTTTATGGAAACGAACTTTTTACCATGTCTGGGCAAAGTTGCCACGAATTAGTGCCACGTAACTCCATCTGTGGCAGTTCGCTTCCAGGGAAACTCAGTTCGTTTTTAGACTGCACAATTTATCCAAGCGGCAAGTTACTGCCATGTAGCATTTATGTTTGTTCAGCTTTAGTTTCTGGTACCATGCGTACTGTACGTACAGAACCTTTTAGCTTAATTCTAGCATTGAGTTTCTCAGCATATTTGCTGTACTTTTAACGATTGATTTGTTCGCCAAATTTAAGTTAAGCTGTGTTGTTCTATCTGCTTCAGCAATGTGGTACTAACATGTGACCCATTTCTTTATGCTATCTTCTGCACGTGACACCTTACTGGTTTCAAGATTGTGCTTGTTCTACTCATGGTCACTCACAGAACCATTTTAATTCTTTGGCATTAAAGACCATCCCACTTGCTGTCTTATACCACATTTCTTTGAAAAATATTTACTGCAAGTTTGGTAATTCGACAAATCCTGACAGGCGAGTCAATCGGTCGTCAGAAGCAGATTACTGACGCCAGGACAGAAGGATGGCTGTTCAAACGAGAGTGATGTGAGTGAACAATACATATCCCACAAACTCCACAACAGGTTATTGGTTCGTCGTTCAAAGAGTCGGGAATGCCAATCAAATCGTTCAAGCGCGAACACATTCAGACGTGGTGTATCGGTAGCACACTCGCCTCGCATTTTAGATGTGCGGAGTTCAAGCCCCGACACGGCCATAGGATATGCACTGCTACTGAGCTCTAATAAGAGCCAAACTCGAGTCCAGTGCTTCCCCCTTTCGTGTGGACTCACCAGAATAATTATGTGAGCCTAGGAGGACGACTGTTTCAAGCGAGAGTGATGTGAATGTGAACACTACATATCCCGCAATCACCCACAATAAAATCCGACAATTACACTCATCAGTATACCAATTTGGTTTTCACGGGAGCTACTTACACGTGGCTCCAGGCAACGACCAATGCCATTCAACGAGAAGCAGATCCAATGGACCAGATGGAGTGGTCCCCTTGTTTCTTCATCGGCCTTGATGGTATTTCTATTCGATTTACCTCTTCATTTCGGTTGTAGCCTTGAAATTTGCACTGTTAGTGAGATGGCTTGAGGTGCACCTTCGGAGCACTGTGGACATACCCGGTATCCGTGGTTGTTCACGCTGTGCTAGCTAGTCCTCTCATTAGATGTGTACATACTAAAGCAAACGAAAAGTAATTACCTCCCACTGGTAATTTACCAGAAGGTTGAAAATAGATAGAATAGAACCTGGACCCAACCAACAATTGGAACTATGGTTCAGGTAGTCGCACTCAGGAGACTCGTGTCATGCGAGCAGAGGCAGCGGTAGTCCGCCGAAATATGTATGAATGTCGATGGACCGCTTCTTAGTGCCCTCCGGTGTCAGGTTAGCGACAAATTGTAACGTCCTTCATTAGAAATCAGGAGTGCTGTTATTGCGACCTTAGGGCAGGGTTAGCAGTTACGATCCAGTCCTACTCACCAGGTCCTACTTCACTTGAGCGGCATGCGTACAGGAGCCGACAGCTATAGAGTTGACTAAACAACCTGAGTACTCACAGTTCGAAACTTCCGGCTGGATATCTACCTCGATCCAGCCCTCCATTCTAGCGCCTTACTTTACGGTTGCTTCGTGGCGTCCATACACTGCATTGGTATCACAGCTGAACTCTTGCCTGTTACGCCGTTCCTTAAAGTACCCCATGTTGATTACAGTCCAGCACTACCACCAGATGGTTTTTATGCAAATAGTTAAATTTTTGATTTCCGGATTTTCCAAATGTTTTTGTGAGACCACATTTACATGTGCCGTCATTGCTTTCAAATATTTACCTTCATCAAGACAACGCGGCGTAATTCGAACAGCATTTGAATCAGTTTGGGTTCTGTTTTTAGTATACATCACATTTATTGTACAATCAGACATCCGTGTATCTGCCGTTCTATTGTCTAGAGATGAAACGAACCTCGAACTGGCTCAAATGACACTGGCGAAGCTTGACGCATGTCGCGAAAGCAACCCGTCAATGGGTCAGGTATGCATTGATTTTTTCACAAATTCAGTTAGGTCAGTCCTATGTCAGCTCTTCTGTGTACCTTTTTTGGACTCCTGCTACTGAAAATCGACGGTTACTTACCCCTTTCCTGTTGCTTGGCGTGTAGCTATGAGTTTGTTGCGTCAATTAATCGTGGCCGTCAGTGAGTGATGATTGATCGGTCAATGTTTTACCTTCCCGTTATCAACAGTCGTCTAGATTAACCCTTCTAAGGTGTGGAAAAGCGGTTTGTTAGCTTGTGAGAGGAGTTGTTTAGATCGGTCCCCTTGCCCATTTGGGCTCACTATTACTCAACTGGGTTTCTGATATCTTTCGGAATAAATAAAATCATATAAGGGCAACAATACAACCATGAGCCCGTTCAACCATTTACTTCCTGAATTCACGCTCCAATTACATTGTATTTCACCCCATCCGCTCAGGGCACGCACAAGGATCGAAGTATTTTGCTCATCTTGGACCGTGGTTTCGATCCTGTCACTCCGCTGCTCCACGAGTTAACTTTACAAGCTATGTGTTATGATTTACTAACTGTGGTGGATAATGTTTACACGTGAGTGAAAGTTATTCACCCATTTTCTCGATAAACTCACGCCATCCACCTCTGCCTATCAGTCATTTTGAGTTCCTTCAATATGTATCGACAAAGTTGGTTGTGCTGAACGGCACACGTAGTAAAATTTGTCCTTTATCTGTTTTGATTTCTGAAAATAATGACTAGTGATAGAAGGCGTTTTTTGTGAGAGTAATTGGTGCACTTCTCGAGGGAAGCCAAGCTAGCAACCAGAAAACCTAACTGATATATATCAGGAAGGTCAGATTCGTGAAAACAACCACTGAATGTCTGAAATCTACTGAGACCCTCAGCTCCGCTAGATCCTGACCAGACAGACAACTTTCCCTCAATATGCAGCGCGTCACAATCTTGTACCGAAGCCAGACAGCGTGCGTCAGCATTGGATCAACGTCAAACACCTCCCTCCCAGCGCGTCACAGCCTCGGACAAAAGCCAGACAGTGTGCGTCAGCGTTGGACCAAGTTCAGACAGTGTCCCTCCAATAAATAGCCGTTGTACTTTCGCACTCACGCTCTCGTTTGTTTGGAATAAAGCTCTTGTGTTCCCTTCGGTGATTCTTTTTCCGGCACTAGGCACTAGAACGGGGTCAGCAGTCAGATACAACAATATACTACTATTCTTAAGAGATGCTCATTTTATTCTACCAGATTTGTTTCCCTTCCGTAACATGTCACCGTCTTCTCTTCAGTTTCGAAGAACAAGAGCCTGGTCTGTGAATTGCTTAAACTCTTGTCTAGATTGAGGGGACTCCACAGAGGCATGTCAACTGGTTACCCCAGTTGATGGCAGTTTGATGCTTGTGATAAATATTCCGAAAAAAAAGCCAATTGATCTTAACAACCCCGTGTATGTTGACCTATCTACAGTATTCTCGACTTTTTTGTCCACCTTATATCCAGGCACATGTGTCGTCTATGAATTTATAGGAAAACAATAGAATCTCTCATTTTTCTCGTCTTTTAATTGACCAATGCCTCCTTGCTACTGTCCATAAAGAATGAAGTTGAAAATCGTCCAGCTCTAACGTCCTTTGAGTGCCCAGCTACTATGCCATTCGAAGAAAGCAGGAGAGCTAAGCTGCTGCCTATACAGTAGCAGTCGAGATGTCGGGGTCGGGTTCGAATCACAGACCATCCGAGCACTAAACTCAATCCTTAACTCCTTGGCCATCTCGAGATCTTGTTGTGATGATGCCTCGTTATTTTTCAAATATTTTTTCTCTGTCAAATATCACCCTATGAGCGTCCCGGTTTAAATTGTTGAAAGTTTATAGCTTATCCGAACATCGCTTGATTACACCATTATCGTTTAGCGAAGCAGTATATTCCAAGTGGGACGAGAATTAAACTAAATTTATGGTCGCTCGTTTGAGTGATCAGAGCTCCTTGTCCCTCTGTAGGCCGACTATTGTAGGGAAGATGTGTTGATATATAGGCTGGTGTTAGTCACGAATTGATGCAGGCGATTTCTTTATTTGATAGCTGTGTTTGAAGTTTTTTAGAAGTTCTGTTGCCTTAATAGGGTGTTCTTGACTCTTTCAGTGGAACGAACCCCCATGAAACCTTCATGAATAATTTTTGATTTCCAGCGTTTTCATGCAGACAAAAGGTGCTAACGGATGAGCTGTGCTGCTCATGCTGTCTGTGTTTACCTCCGAGCATCGTTTTGTTTTTTGCTTTTTCAGTTATGGCAACAACCAGAAGGTGGATTTGACCGGTCAGGATACACTTTGGAAGGAACTTAAACACATGCACATCGCTGATGTTACAAGGTTAGTTCATCCCCATCCCCTGTTTTAGGTTCAGTACAATACCAAGAAAATGTTTGTCCAAGCATCTTTGGTATGCTACTTGTGCTGTGGAGCGTTCTCTAAAACCCAGAGGTGATCTGAAACTATTCTGGAGGTTAACTCTATGTACTTACGGCTCAAACATCTTGGGGCAAACCATAGCTTGTTTCGGTGGTATCACTTTACTGAATGAATCCATTGGCAACCAGTTCATCCTGTCTGCAGAACGAAAGTAAACTTGGGCCAGTAAACCTCAGAGGTATGATTTATTTTCCGATTATATTCTCGGGCTTTCAGTAGCTACTAGCTACAACTGTTGTCCTCTGACCATCGGCACTTCAACGAGTCAAGGAGATTCACAGTTACAGCAGGAAGTTACAAGCTTCTCCGTGTTCTTTAGTTCTACCTGGTGTACTCTGTGTATCCTCTTTCTGATACACCAACGTCACTTTCTCTCGGTCAGTTTGGAAACAATGTACAGTTTCCGAACGTGTTTCCTACTTTGACAATGGTGACCAGCTTAGATGCAGTGGACCCTGTTGTGCCCACTTCTGAGCAACCGTGGAGTTAAGTTAATTACATATCCTTCAGCTACACCAATGAGAATGTCCAATTCTTGATTACCAGTTATTCTGGTACATACAGATTGATTCAGATGATGCTCTTGTCCGGTCTAGGTTTTCATCAAATTTTCCAGGTAAATCGGCTCCCCGTTCGGCAGTAGAAGTGCTGTGTGGATCACAAGTTAGAGAATTGTACCAAAACTTACTATGCGATGCTCTCCGAGCAGCCCCCAGAAGGATAATGGTTTCAATTACAGAAAGTAACCCTTAATACATGCAGTGTTCGAAGATGCTTTTGGCCTTTTTCAGCGCATGCACATTGAAACGATAAGCTTTAGTGCAAGGTGCTGTATCCCTTCTGGGTTAGAGGATAACTCGATAGACGGTTAGACATCAGCTCAAACGAGGCCTGTGTGTGGACAGAGAGGCGCGGTGAAACCAGACTGTTCGAGAAATGAAGGAACCTAGTTCACGGTGACTATTTCAGCTAATCTGAAAAACCGGAACCAACGGGCCATTCGCTAATGACTTCATCAGATATGGTGTCGGAAATCTAGTATAATTTAATGGGCAATAAACAGCCGTCCAGCTGTGCTATCCCTTCGAGTTGCACAGTGAACCAAAAGAAGCGCGAGGGTAGAGGTGCTGCCAGATTGCCCTAGCACGGACATAAAACCGGAGGCAGTGGTTCATGGCACTCAAGGCGATTGTTTGATTCATATAGATAAGTCTCGCAACTGTTGTACAACAACCTGTTGTACAACTACGAGCTTTCCTAATGTTTCGACGTCTAATTGAGACAGGTGAGACTCAAATCTGAGAGCACCAAGCAGGATTTCGACCGCGTTTTTACACTACTTCAGGTGCTTGGGTAGCACCGCACGTAACACTGGCATCGACTCCAAAGGAGTCTTCCACTTCATAGGTAGGTCAACTCCCACACACATACTTGGCTCAAGTCGAATTCCCTTGAAATTTTTACATATACTTCCTGCTTCCCATCCGAACATTTCTAGTCGGGCAAGATTTTACAGTGATGTGTCAAAGAATTTTATCACAACCAGTAAAACACGTTCAATTTTGTCATTGGTGTAATCAGTGAATGTACTCTACGGGTAACCGTACTTCTAGAAGTCGAAATGACACCGACCGGAATAGTTTTGTCCGCTCTGCAATCTTGATCATGCTTTAGTAGAACGCACTGCACGCTTTATGAGAGTGCGAGTGATACTTGCCAGCTTGTGTCATTTATAGTAACAAAAATACATTTTGATGGAGCTGATTGACTTTGTGGACAGGGTAGTTGTGAAAACTGCGGTCATATGGTCACTACTGCATCTAGCACATCGGGTGTCAACCAACTGCAGCATGTGCGCAACGGATTGGTGCGTAAGCGAGTACTTGGTCGCAAATCGAAATAGGTAAAGTGTAATATAAAGTGATTGGGACGGGTACTGTGTATGCTTAGCCACCGTCCGTCAGAGAAAGCACCGCTTTTCACTCCAAACGCTTGTTGGCGAAAAATTCACGCGGGATGATTAGACACTATTTCTTGGTGCATTTTCTTGGTACAAGGCACTTTGTTACTAAGTCCCCATCGTTCCTTCTTTTCACTCTTCTTTATTTGTGGTTGTATGGAAGGTTTACTGATGTATTCCTGTCGATGGTCAAGAATTTCATTCCCTTCTGTCGAGTCTCGCTCAGCTCACCTGTTACTTTATGTCCCTCTGAATTCGCCATGTAGAACCGCGTTGTTCTCGGCGAACGACTACTCGGCGTGAACAACGCAGGACCGAGCCACCACAGCCTATAGTGTCGGGTGAAGCACCTGCTGCCTGATCAAGCATCCGCTTCTTGATCATCCCGTTGCAAATTTGCTGTGGTCAGCCTATTTCAATCCGGATTCTGAGACCCGGTATCGGGGATGTGGAAGAAAGTAAAAAAATTCTTATTGAGCGCTTATTCTTGAAGCAACATAGGTACAGATCATCATCTAGTTTGGGGTTGGCAGCCAATTTATTTGGGGTCGTCGAAGTTCACTCGGTTGGCACAGGCCATGTCTCGCAAACGCTAGTGCGCGTTCTCCCTGAGACCCAAAGGTAATACCACAGGGACTGCTACGAGATTAGAGGATGCCACTTCACTTGCCACACTAACTTTCGATATACACAAAGCATGCTGCGATCTCTGGTGCTTTTCTTTGGATTGCAACGGCATACTTATTGCTGTAGATCGCAATACATGACTTTATCCTTCGCCTATGTAATAATCTGTGCGCCTAGAAAGTAAAAAAGTATCTTCTCCATCCTTGAGACGAGCTGGGTTCTTTTCCTCAGTAATTTGAATGCTGTGGTTTTGGAACTTTCCAGAATCCGCCTCGTCATCTCAAATAATCATCCACATAGTCATCATTGACAGAAACACCAGGGGAGAACACGAGTGCCTCACCAACGTACCAACGTCAGTTTACTTGAATTGAAGAAAGATGGGATAACGAGGTTGCCCTAAGGTTAGCCTATCACAACACTCAGTCAGCTTGGACAGAAACTGATAGCATGAACACCACTGAAAAAAGCTAATCTCCATATCTTTCAGTCCCTCCAGCCAGACATAGGGTGGGTCACGTGGGCACTATTCTGGAAGGCGAACAGTACTCATGCGTTTCAAAACATCCTTCATTCCCTTCTTCCCCGCCATATTCTGTCAACCCATAACTCTAAGTTAGACATGGAAAACATTGCAGTTCACGGTAGATGGTGACTTGACGTACGTAATCTATGGATACTTTCTTTGAGTGGAATATCTTCTATTTCATCAAAGACCTGTCATCCCATTGCAAATTTGCTGACTCCAACCGAGACATCAGTGGTCAAAGACCAGAAGGGATCTCAGACCCTCCAACCGATGTGAGAGTCGTACGACGATATAGTCCACACTATAGTCTGATACACGCATTTTTTGAAGCCTTTTTGACGCCACAAGTGGCGCCAATTGGCAAATGTAATTCTGGTCATTGAGATTCACCCGTTGACTTCGTGTGCCACAATTCTATCAGAGCCAATACAACTTCGGAGATTCTTATAACGTCCCACATCCCCCGGCGTTACTCCTTGATTTCTTAGAGGCATGTCCCAAGACCATATATGGCGAGATGGCTCATTGGTTAGAGTGCGAATTTACTGACCGGAATGTCCGTGGTTCGAGCCCGACCTCTGAATCTCGACTTTCCCAATCTAGACTAGGGCAGCTTGGCAGTATCCCGGCCCTCATGCTTCCTTCGGGTGGTATGGCAGCTAAGCGCCGAAAGGGTTTTAGAGCTGAACAATTTATTTATTTATTTTTTATATAGCCAACAACATGACTGCACTTTGTGAGTGCGAAGCAAACGAGTGATTGGACGACCTGGCTTAGCTTTTCCAATAACGCTTGCGCTTCCTGCTCTTTTCCAAAGGTGATAACAATCTGGTCTGCAGATTTCAGATCTGGAGAATTTTTGCTCGGAAAGATTAGAACAGCGGGGCTTTGGAAACCATTCAGAGTTCGTCTCACTGCCTTATCAATGAAGAAGATAAACAAAAGTGAAAAAGTGTCACCCTTATGGGTCACCGCTGCTTGTATGAAAGCCTTCTAAGAGCTTCCCATACACCCCCGTGTTCATACAATGTGAATACATAGAGCATAGGGTATTCATGAACTTCCTGTTGCGCAAGCATGTTGAGAAGAATGAACTGATCGGTAGAATCAAAAGTATCGTTGAAGTCAATGATATTGGGCGCCGTTATGCGTGGCTCTAACTTTGACGGGGTGTGTAGATGTGGCACACACAACCACTCCTCGGCTGGAATCCTGCTTGCTGTTCTGGAGCTACGTCTTCGTGCGCTAATGCAAGATGACTTAAAATAAGCGGTGCAGAGTCTAGCTACAATGGGGATCAAGCTAATCTCTCTGTGACAGCCTCACTCACTGAAAGCCCTTTTTTTAAATTGGACACAACTGTCGACTCCCTCCAGTTGGCTAGTATAGTCTCTTCCACCCAGATAAGGGCAGATATGTTAGACAAGCACAGACTGAACAGTTCACCTCCACCTTTGAATAGCGCGGGTGGGAGTACGTCAGGATGCTTGAGGGATAAAATGCATTCCCGTTTTTCCGAAGCCGTCGGAGGTTCTAAGTTCACTGTTCAGGGTTGTATTACGGATTGGAAATCCGATTCACCGACGAGAAAATTAATCCGAGACGGAGATAGATAGCGCCCTTGTAAGACGCTACATTTTCGGGTGAGTTCTACGCAGTGTCACACAAATTGGCGGTGTGCATATGGAGAGTATGTGATGTTTACAAACTTCGTAGACCCTGGTTTACAGATGTCTTTTGGAAAACAGACCCACTAGCAGAATGGCATGCGCTCCTAAAGTCAAGGCATACCAAGAGTGTGGGTCATCTGTTCATGTGCCGTCGCTCTACTAGTTGACTGAGTGTGTTGTGCTAGGTCGGAATCCTGCTTGGTGTCTTCGGGTTACATCTTATCGCAAGGGATGTCAAGTGGGTACCCCGCAACATCTCCAAGCGTCCTTGGTGACAAGGCTCCTGTTGGCTGAAGCGAATAGCTGGAAGCGAACAACTAATTCAAGTACCGATCGAAAATCTTTGGAACATGAACCTTGTGCTGTATTTACTTTTTTTCTGCCATAAAAGACCGCACCTGTAGCCTCTATGTCACTTTCAACCTCATCGGTTTACTTCACACATTTTCCCGTAGAACTCTACCTCAGCGTGTTCGAGAGTTTGCAGACAGCAAGAAACAGTTCGCGAGTATACAGAATCGTGAGTCGCCATCTGAAGGTGGCTTTGACAACAAGGCAGCATCTCTGGAACCGGGTGAAAAGGGTACCCTTGGACTCCGTGAGCTGAGCAATATAATCAAGCGGATGCCACAATATCAGAGTGAAGCATCTAGTTACACTGCCGCCTATAGTATTACTGAAGCGTGTATGAACGTATTCCGTCAAGGTGTGGATAAACTCTGTGGACTTGAGCAGGTTGGCCCCGTTCCTTGTGCACTGTATCAGTTTATATTCTTTACAAATGCTTTACCATTGTCAAGGGCATTACACGGAATCGAATATTTTCGACATCTTATCCACGAACGTTCTAAATTTCCAGTCTACCTATGAATTGTCAAAATGTTGCCCCTTTGTCTGCCTAAACTTGCACACATTTCACCAGTTGACCATCCATGGACAGGTGACCGTCCCTGATTTAGCGTATCTCACGATGGCGGGAAAACTTCTACTGGATTGTGTTTAATATAACACCCTACATGCAACCAATAAGCTCCACTCAAAGCTGTGCCAACATCCTACAATTTCTGATCAGCCTAATTAGAACAAATAGATAATCGATCAACCGTCCGGTCTTCTCCTGTCTTCTCAGCGTATCGTATCCATTTTTGGGATAGATCGAAGAGAGGAATGGGTTTAGCCATTTGATCATTCACAGATTGCAGAAAAGGTAGTGAGGGATCTTGTCTGAGAACCCTTGTATCAATCAGCTGACTTCTGTTCGCACGTGGCACGTCACTGTCCTTTTGTGCGATACTAAATGCAAGAATTCGCCAGTTTGTCTTTTAGTTAGTACACTCAATGCCTCGCGTCTGCTCCCCGTTTAATTCTGTAACATAGGAACCCTGTTTTAATTCTTTGGGATGTAGTAGTGCGTTTTGTGATGCCTCCATGCAGCTGAATGCTGATGTTGAATTTGATAGCCATATTTTGACTCAGCCCTTTCTGTTCGGTTGGAAAACCAGTCATGTCTGCCATAATCTTACAAATACCCACCTTGTTATGGGTTTTGCCCGGTGGTAACAATGACTGCCTGTATACTCATCTCCAAGTAGGCTTTTCCTTATTCCGCGCCGTGTTTACACTACAATTAGACAAGCTTTTGCACAATTTTGATAACAACTACGTTTATGTTCCATGTTAGTGAGCTGTGTATTTGGACGGTGGCCCACCGCAACAGACTCTAGGTGGTTGAAATCATTTATGAAATAGATTACCATCTTCTGTCAACGTCACTGTTGCAACGTGCACAATTTGGACGTGATTATTCAAATGGATATCGTCCGCCTAATATATTTCTGGCTGTTTTGTCCGATGAAACGGGGTGATTCCACCTATTTTCCTTTTGCTTCAGGCTCATCGCCTTGACAGTCTGTTGAATGGTAGCTGTTCATCGTTCTGTCTAGCCGTTTGCAAATATTGCCGCCTTTTTTTCTTCATACAGTCCATCCTGTGATAGACTGATTAATTTTCGAACCCTCGGTTTTGAAAGTTTAGAATAAAAGTAAATTCGAATGTTACGACTGCACTCTTTGAAGACAATTTCTCTCATCTTTCATTCGAGGACTTGGTAATGGGTCAAACTGCTGAAGGTGAGCCTGTACGGGATCCAATGCGTTGCTTATCGGATATGTTTCGGTATGACTTTACCTCGGTCGATGATCGCCTGCGTCTGCTCATGATTTTCGTCCTAATCAAAAGTAAGTCATGATTTATCTATTCCCAATTGTAATTTGAAATCCGTTCGATTGACAGTTTTCATTCGGCCTGGTTTGGTACATCAATGAACATTTATTCATAGGCAGTTGTAATTGCTGTCCAATTGAAAATAATCCATTTTGTCAGCCGAATGACCGGATGTACATTTCTATAAACGAAGCGTTACCTTTTATGGACGGTCATGAAAGTACATATTGAGCACAGTATTTCCTGCTCGATTGACTCATCGAACTGAAAGATTTTCCATATAAATTTCATCTAGGACAGACAGCTGGCCAAAACCGCACAGGGGACTCTAGTTGGTTGCATAATTGGCTGATCGAAATCCCAAAAGGCAGGATCCCAATGACATACCTTTTCTAAAGTACCCCCATTCACCACTGAACACTCACGTCAAACAACTAATGCCGGAAGCACTCTCCATCGAAAATAAGTGAACTCTCACGTTCTTAATTCTCCTGTATAGTGGTACAGGCTGTCTCATTTGGCCTACTGACCTACGGAAACCTGACTCCCAGTTTGTAAATGACTTCTGGAGGTCGGTGGCTTAGCCTAGGATATGTATGTAGTCATCATCATCAGAGACAGCAACATCAGTATTGACACTGCCACATGTGTTACTAGATGTCGGAACAGTTTAGATTCACGTACGGATTAGAGGCCATTAAGCAGGAACCTGGGGTTGAAACGAAGCAAGGTGACTCGATACTCACCGAGTTCTTAGTAATCGCACTAGTTTTATCGCCACTTCGTTACTTTCTCTCAGTAAGGGTATTCATCTGACGCGCATTCATTGCGACGTCAGACGGACAACTTAAAACCTTAGTAATTTAAACGGAAATCAGGCAAAACTTACGCGAGAATTTCGTGCTTCTCACCAATCAGGCCAGGTGTATACGATTACCCGCTTAAGAATGTTCAATTTTTCTGTTGGTTCGCAATGTATCAACCATATGCTAGAGAGTAAGTGCGTTATTTAGTTACACCGAATCCCCACAGGGTTCACAGAATTAGGCTGTTCATTCGAGGCGCTAAATCAGTTTCGACATCGTGAGATCGGCCATTCCTACTTGTGGATGGATGTAACGTACGTTGACTGGTGGGACACATATCGGTTACCATGGCTACGTTTCATCGCCATTAGCAACATTTGTGATTTGACACGATGTCCGGTATCTCGTTCCGTTGTAGGCAGACAGTGCGTTAGATAACTACAGGCGTAATGAATAAGCCTTCAGTTTTGTGCGTTTTCAGTGCTCACCGCAAAACATTCCCTCATCAACACTAACGGTGCCAGGAAGGCCAACCGTTAGCAGCCCTTCGAACGACAGCGAGTCACCGTATTTTGAGTAATCATATTACGAGGTATGGAGGAAACAGTGACGCTGCCTTCCCCGAGGAAGGACGGGTTAGAAAAGGTCGGCCCTAAAGTTGTTCATTCCGATCGCACAACGGTTGACTGTGACCACCGTTCCATTATTAGATATGGTCGAATACTTTTGAAACCAAAGAGACTGGTACTGTTCAAAAGGTATTTGGGGTGCGCAGCCGCAGTATGTATGAGACAGTATTGCCCTACTCCCTGCATCTTCGGGACGGGAAGGGTCCTCCAAGAAAATCCTAGCAAACACTGCCTCGCGGTTCATACTATTGAGTCAGAGTCTAGGTGCAGGGTCCACGAACAAAACCTAACATCGTCCCTCTGTGTTGTGCGTCAGACTTTTGAGCCAAAGGTTCAAGGTGGGGTAACTCAACCAAACCTCCCTCTTCAGCTTGGGCAACCGGGAATTATCATTCGCCCTTGCGGCTCTTCGCTCACTGGCCTTCCCATACACCCCCTCCCCATTCATCGAACGATGCAGCGCGATCAACCCATCTGCCAGTCCCCTAGCCAATGTTCCGTGTCTAAAACATTGCCCAGAAAAATAAAACAAAATAATCACTTACTAACCTCGAAAGATCTGATCCACGTTGCAGCCTTTAATGTCCGTATTCTGTCAAATTGGGCAACAGGTCTCTTGCTGAAACCTTGCTTCCTCTCTGTCGATGTCTCTGTCTCTGAAAAACACAACAAGACCCCGTTCCGGTCGTACACATCAAACCGCTTAGAACGAGCTCAGATGTTTCACATTTCACTCTTCGGGTATCCGGTGATCCTGACGCAATGGCTCGTGGTATCTACGGTGTGGAAGTTGCACTCAGCTCTAAGGCTGAAAGCGTCTTACTAGATTGGATCCCAGTAAATAGTCGTCTTTGCGCTGTTCAGTTGTCTGACTCAATTAAGATCACAGGTCGATGCGGTAAATGGCGTTTATTTGTCGTGTCGGCGTATGCCCCGATAGACAGCAGTTCTAATACTGAGGACAGGTTTTTTTTACCAAGATCTGTCAAGACTGTTTCGGTCAGCAAGAATGGTAAATACAATAATTCTGGCGGGTGATGTGAATACCCACGTTGGACGACTAACCCTGGAATAAGCACAGTTGGGTGGTAGATTTGGAGTCGATGCTGAGCGTATGAATAATGGGGACTGACTGCTCCAGTTATTTGTTGATCATAGTCTGTTCCTGGCCAGTACGAACTTCCAAAACAAACACTCACATCGAGTCACTTGGAGGCCACCAACTCCAAGACAGTCATAGACTGTCAGTTGGACCATGTGGCTATCAGTTCCCGGTGGAAAGCCTCAATTAAAGATTGTCGTTCCTTCTGGGGTACGCAGCTTATCTCTGATAATATCATTGTGCTTACTTCGCTTCCTTTCAGCATTACGCGTGTCAAAGCAGAGTAGTTTCATTTATCACGTTTCAGTAGCTCGAGTATCGAGCTGACCAGGCTAGAAAGCTCCTAAAAACATAGTCATGCAGATGAACAAGTTTGTTTGGAGGTTAAATACAAGCGGGTTAAAGAAGCTATGCTCTCAGCTTTCCGAGCCATCTGACTCGACTTAACGATTACCGGATATCGTCGAGATCAGCAGATCTTGTTGGTGCCAGAAAGATAATACCAGCATCTAGCGACTGTGATGGTGCACACGAGTCCCTCAAACACAGGATAATCGGGAGTTTGAAGAATGACAGAGAACGCCGGCGGATTTCGAAGGCCCAGGAAATGGAGAAGGCTTTCGCTGCAGGCAACAGCCGCGTCCTGTTTCAACTGATTCGATCAACCGGTCAAAAGTAGGCAGGTGTCAGTGAAACAATATACGAAAAAGACGGAACGGCAGTTCTCTCCCTCACTCATCGTCTTGAGCGATGGGATTAGCACAGAATACTTCAGCTGGTCTCCTTCAATGCAACCATTGGAAGAACCCAGCGGACCTGAATGGAATATCGACACCAACCCGCCATCAACAACAGAAATCTAGTGTGAAATATCAATCCTCCAACGCGACAAGGCACCCGGCGCAGATGGTCTGCACCCCGCACTCTTCAGAGATGGTAGTGAGGTCTTGGCGAGTAGTTTGACAAACTTACTTCCGAAGATTTCGAACGAAAACGATACCAGCCGAATGGAGCTCCCCGACCGTCATCAGTTTTCAAAATGGGCGCAAGAACGTCATGTGAAAACCATCGTGGTATCAGCCTGGTATCTGTCGCATCTAAGGTGATCTCTGGCATTATTTTGCGTAAATCGATTATCGCGAGCGACAGATTCGAGAAAACCAAGCTGAGTTTCGTCCTGGCAGAGAATGGATCGTCCATATCCTTACCTTGTGACAAGTTCTTTAGCAGTGCTACTCTTTCGAACGTCCCACGGTCGTTTTTCTTGATATGAAAGCTACTTTTGAGTATGTCGATTGTGAAAAACTTTGGCGGTGTCTGGTGGTCGAAGGAGTCGTTTCCAAATTTAATATGTCTTATGAGATCACTGTATGTGAACTCCTGTGGGCACGGGAAGCTTTCGCCTAAGTTCACCATGTCCAGTGGTGTAAGACAGGACTATCCTCTCTCACCTTTCCTCTTTGTTATTGATGGAATTTCTTGAGATTTCTCTGCTTGCCTCTGAAACCTGGGAGGTCGAAATGTTCCCGGGAAGCTAGCTCACAGACGTTGAGTATGTGGACGATATTGCTCTCCTTGGTTCAAGTCCTTCAAAAATGAAAACCATTTTAGATAACCTAAATAACTGTGACTCACGGTCCGGCATGCGTTCACACCTGCAAAGTGTAATGTACTGCTACACGACGGTGGGATCAAACCCGAATTTCATGCTTGCAGGTGAGCCAATCGACGCGGTAGATAAATTTGTTTACCTGACAGTTGTATACGTTCCGGTGGACTGGCTGGGGATGAGATTTCTTCTCGAATCGGGAAGGCCAGGACAGGTTTTGCCAAGCGCCAGCACCGTGTCCAAGTGACGTGAGTTTGTCTGTCAAGGGCAGGGTTTACACTGCCGCGGTGCGCTCTATACTTCTCTATGGACGTGGCCTCTAAGCGCAGAGGACATACAAAAGATGTCAGTGTTTGACCAACGGTGTCTCCGAAGCATTGGTCGGTGCTGGTAGGAACATCTGGTTAGTGATGTTGAGGTACGCCAGGTGATTTTAAGAACAATGGAACGCTTCCACGATGGGTGAGTTACACACACTTGATAGGTTGCGCTGGTTAGGATATGTACTTCGGATATCAGAGAACCGTCTGCCTCGCATACCTCTTTCCACCCAGGCCTGAGTGAAAGCGACCGAGCGCTGGACAGTGTATGACTTGGATGTGGACTCCGGGATTTAAGTCACCAACGGTTAATGACACTGACGGAAATGGTTCAATCGCCTAGTCAGTGTCGCTCGTCCATCAAAACTCACCAACGCGTAGTTGCCAGGTTTCGCGAGCTTACTGATTATGTGATCACCTCCCATGCGTTGCGCTATCTCCAACGCTTCCTCATTTTCCGGTGATTGAAACTGTAGCAGCCAGAACCAATGTGCCTATGGTATACGGCTTATTAAATTAATTGGCTGATTGAGTATGAGGTTTTAAAATTTTCACTTAACCTTTCCTGCCGTAACCGAAGCCGATATATACCGAAATCCCGAGGAGCACTGTGCAGCTGGTTCATTCTTGTTGGAAATCATCAATCCAGTGACAACTGCTCCAATCGAAGGTTCACGCAACTTGTGGATTCTTCGTGCTTCTGAGTTACGTATGCTGATAGTAAGAGAAGATTTTGGAATTTCAATCCAACTGAAAACCAACAGGAATCCTCTGCCCAGTAGTGTTATTTCCGGCGTATGAGAGCTTACTCTCTGACTGCTCCTGATCTTCATAGAGATTCTTGAGTTGCGCGCTGCTGCTGATTCTCAATAATGATGAGACAGCTGTAGAGTACCTCTGGGCCTTTCATCATAGGCTGAAATATGTTGTAGGATGGAATCTCAATCGGAATTTCAAAATCTCCGTACCTGCACATCTACTCGGAGTGATGCGCGTTTAAGCTAGATAAGAGCAAAATCGAAACATCTTATTACATGAGGACAAATCGATGGCTTAGGGGTTGTATTGTAAGACTCCTCTTGTGTTCATTCGCAGTGCTACCGCATAACTTTTCTTTCCATTCCGTTTGAACGTTGTAGCTACCTACCATAAAATTGCGTCAATACAGTCGAGTGTGCTTGAGAGAAGAGACTGTGTCTAAACTGAGTACCGGGCCGGAGACCATTGTTCAGCACTTGACCCAGCTAAGGGGTTCACAAATTGTTTTTTCTCGCTCACACCAGTATCTTAATTTTGTTCTTATTGACCCACTTGTTGCATGCTGTAGTCAGGCAGTTAGACACAAGCACAACTTTGCACTGAACAGTGAAAAAGTACGCATGAAGAAGTCGTTAACCGTATCGGTTTGGGGTTGGCTAGCCGGAATTTATGCTAAAAATCTTAAGGGTACACTACAACATCGGATCTGTGCTTTGTGGAGGAAGCTGGAACTCCGCAGGGCGTTTCAGAACATTTAAAGACGAATGCCGCAATGATGGAGGAGCCTATCGGACTCTATATCGTAACTATACAGCGGACTAGATATACGCCACAAACTATTTCTTCTTGCGCTGAGTGCGTACACGTCATGTCACTACCGTTACAATGCTTTTAGGCGCTCGGTACTTGAATAATTATTTATAGACCCTTACACAAGAACAGAAGGCAAAGTGTGAAGCTTTTAGAGGAATATGTTCTTTTCAGACGTACTTTCCCCGCTTCTGCAGTGGTTTCTCACAAAGCCCAACGATTTCCACAATTCCTTGTAGTATTTTATTGAGTTACAATGTCCTACTCCGATTTTTCCCTCCCGAACAAGAACACCCCCCTTAAGGGGATCACTGTTCCCCTTTCCAGCGAACCTTCTCATTAGGTCGGTGGGTAAAATGCAAAGCTAACTAAAAAAGACCGAGAAGTTCTGGCAGTTTCGGCTCCACTACTCTCCTACAAAGAACGTCTTTTCCAGAAATCGGACAATGCTAACATTATTTTTCACGGGAATACATTGGCCGTGATGAGCTAGGATGTTCAAAAGCTAAGTTTAGATCTACTGATTACCTCCGGCCTAGAAAGATACTGCCTAGATACTGTCCAATCAGTGTGACAGCTGAGCTTTTCGCACAGTGTCGGTGATCCCTTTGTGTGTAGTACGTCAAATAAAGAAATGCACCGTGGAGAGTGAGGTCAGTGGTTTAGTTTGCTTGTTCTGGTGAACGCAGTGAACATTGATATGTAGTGTGGGGTCAATCACAAATGTCTCGCGCAGGTCTTCGGACGATAACTTCATGAGCAATAGATGTTCTTGCCCCCTGATGGTGAGACGAAGGTTGATCAAATCACTCGAAGAGATGAGCTAATGTAATACCTAACGAATCTGGATACAAGGGATATACTATCGCAGAAAAATAAATTAGAACACAGAATTACTTGCTGTTTCCTTGATCTGCCCCGGTACATATGGACTGGATTATTTTATCTCTGAATGACCTGCCAAACCTCGTGATACTATGGAAGTTAAATCTTTTTGTAAAAGTTCATTACAGACAGATTTCGACTCATCATAGTGCGACATCTCCACTCTCAGGGCGGTTAATAAGTAGGTTCTCTCTTCAGGTTAAAAAAACTCGATTATTTTCTGGTGGTGGAAGCGTGCGGAATCATAAAGCTGTTGGCCCTCCAGTTTCAACTGTGCATTTCACCGCCACACATGATTACGAAATGAAAATTAGTCATTTTTTGGATCGCGTTCGATTACAGGTGTGATAAATGACCCGTATACCGACACTGCTTCACCAAGAAATTTGGATCTGTTGCTTAGATAATGGTCAACTACTCAGAAACATTTCAACGAGTGTTACGTAATAGCAGACTGATTTCAGAACAACTAGAAAAGTCACAGTGCATGCTTCAAATAACGGGATTTAACAGACTGCCTGGATATTCAGAGTCACAGTAGCATCGCATGTTTGTTGTCCATTGTATGAGAATTAGGTTTCTGAAGAGATCAAATAGAGAGTATGCGGTGAAATATAGACATACAAAACAAATTTAGAGAAAAATCTTTGACTTAGGGTTACTCGGTTGTCTAATTGAACTCTATTCCAGAATAGGGACCCATTCAGAAGGTCCACATCGACCTGGTCCCACGAGTGGTATTTATGGAAAGGACACTGCATTAGTTCTTGTTTGAAAGGCCGTTAGCCCAAACGTATCCGTTGCTCATCCTTACATCCGGATTCCCCTTACAGCAAGTGAGAATCGTTATTTTATGGTGATCTTCAGCAATATAGATTCACTTACCCTTCTCATTGTCTCGCTTTTTTGTATTTTGCGCTGCTGTGAAGTAAACACCATAGGGACAGAGAGAACTAGCCCTGAAAATGAACCTACTGCATGTCTCATCATGTTTGATGCTTATCACGCGGATGTAGCAGTATCTCCTCTTTTTTGTTAAGTTCTCATCGTTCGGCACAGCATTGCTCAGTTATTGGCCACACTTGCGCGTATGACGAAGATGGAATGATTTCTTATTCTAGCCCATGCGACAAAAATTGTCGCGAAATTTGACTACTCGGGAGCAGTCAAGTGGATATTCCTGTCTTTCACGAAACTTGTATGTATCAGAATGTTCTTGAATGAGGGTATCACTTGTTGTGGGTCATCAGTTATATCTTACTGATCCTGGAAAGATGAAAGTAAAGACACCCGTGACTGCTCAGTCTGGCGGTCAATTTGGGGCTTACCAGGTTGTTGGGTGCTGATTCCCTGACAAAGTCGTCCGAAGGCCTCCGCTGTGAACTATTCCATGATCAGGACCTCTGGCCGTCCAACTTAACCGAAAAGGGTGGCTGGCAATGTGATACACTATGTTCATCGGACCGTTTTTTGTTTTAGTGATAATAATTGCTGATTGCCCGACATTTTATAACTAGCTTTCTCCATGGACTAAAGCAGATTGATTAATAAAACCGTTCTACTGGTGATTAACAAACTGAATAGGCCTTCGGTACGAGAGTGGTTTGTTTGTTTGATTGCTTGCCTTTATGGTCTAAACTTTTCCTCCTCGTTCCCCAAATTCACTACGATATGCTCTTAGAAGAGGTGAGCGTATTTCATGCGTCTCACGTAATACAGTTGCACTGCTCAACGACTGGCGGCAAGGTCCGCACAAGTCGTGCTTCACTGTTGTTCCCAGTGACAGACACCATAAATTTGTTCATCGAAGATATCTTAGAAGATATCTACAAATCGGAGGCGACTGCTTAATGCTCTGAATGGTGTTTACGAGTATATCCTTATAGTGGAGGCGGATAGCTATGCACTGCATGCAGTAGCTTGAAGGTGGACGCTACTAGGCCTATGATTGGGCAGCATTTGTCACTAGCACTTACTATTACCGATATCCATTTCCTCAATTGTATAGCGCTGTGGCTGTTTGACATCGATTTCTTTCCATAGCATCCTTGTGTGTTGAATGTAGGTCGCAAAGGCCTGGGTGAGTTTCATTACTGACAATGTACCTGAGTAGACGAGCTCCTTTACTTAGTTCGATAAAAAAATGTCCATGTGGTTGTGCCTCTTATGTGTTCACGAGGTACCCCATCGTACTGTAATGAGTATGCTTTTCGGTAAGCTTAGTTTTCTGCCACCCACTGCAGCTTCGTCACCCGCTTGCGTCTCGGTCATAATAAAACAAGTAGCTGTAGACGGATTTAGGTGGACGAGCGAATCCACTTAGTCCTGTCTCTGTGGTCAGCTGTCAACGAACTGTCGTCACAAAACTAGCATAGATTAGGAACTACAAGGCAAAATCACACAAAAATCGATTGAGTAGGAACAGCCAGCTGAAACAGGGTTTTGAGTGTCTCGGGGTTGGTGAGGTAACTGCATTTTGTCTGCAGGGAAGGGTGAGCGTATATGTTTGAAAGCATTCCTAGCTTACCTCTGATGCGGTGCAGACAGAAAGTGAAAGCGAACAGGGCGAGACGGGTCAATCGGTATACGTGAACAAAATTCTAAATAAATACAAAAGAACCTGTATATACATAATGCACTACTCATAAGGTTGCTGAAAATTCCTCTACAGCCCACGACCGGTTTCGCCCTTCTTGGGGCAAATCAGGTGGGCGCAGTCCCCGAATTTCCGTCAAGCTTATGTTTTACTTGAACCCAAATTGGACATCAAAAACGGGAGATTCAGCTGGGTTCCAGGTGAATCTCTCGCAAAACCAAATTGATTTGCAAATTAGTGTATTTCTAGAAAAGAACCTGTTTAGAAAGCGACATGCAAGCTTGAAAGAGACTTGTCCGCGACATAAGTTTTGGACCTTGTTCGAGCAAGCGGAGGTTCTTAGTTAAATCAGGAAATGTGACAGGGGGCAGTACAGGATGACAGAACCCACAAAAGAATACGCAAAATTACATATAAAAGTTGGAGGATAACCAATTGACTTAGGTTCCTTATAGGGAAGGGGAGATTCCTCAGCTTTGGGACTATAATGAACCACAGTTAGGGTAAGGTGTAAGCTTATTCCTAGCCATTGAGAATGGTTATTGTTGGCGAATGCATGGTTACAGTTGATATAGCACTTTATTAGGTTCTGCATATTCGGGACGAAATGTAAACGTCATTCCTTTAATCTGGGGAGGCCAATTCGTAGGAATGTTTCGGTGGACGAAGAAATAGGATAGGATAAAAATGTCTCAAAACGATCATTTTCGTACTGGAGAGAAATGGCGAAGGAAAATCCAAGTCATCAGCAAATTTAAGAAGTCTGTGTACGTGAACGTTATGAAGATCATGGTGTGTGAAAAAGCACGGTGATAAAACTGAGCCTTGAAGGGAAACCATGCGTTCGGGGCCGCAAAAGACTGTCAGTCGACAGGAGCTGAGCAACATTATCATATCAGCTACTCTCGAGATATGTGTATCGCGTGGGTATTTGAAAAGGCAACGGAGCTGGGAAAACTGAAGGGGAAGATAGAAATTCTGAGTTAAAAGCAGTCCGATCCGGGCATCACATGTTTGTGCCAAATCTTCCCCTACAGTCAAAGTTGATATAGCTCCACGCATCTTTTGTTGAATTCAGGCTCATCACACATCGGACACAAAAGGGGACTTGAACTTCTCTGTTTCCTGTCACCATTGTAAATTGGGTGCATCTTTCAAATTTGTTAGCACGCTCTTTCTTTCTTCGAAGTTGTTTGAGATGCTTTGGCTAACCAGTTTGTTGCGAAAGAATAAGTTTTCCAAGGGACAGAACTAGTTCGATTACAGATGTCGAAATTGAATGGCATCAAAGGTGTGAACTAGATTGGCCTCAAAGAAGTCGTCATGAAAGCCCTGTATAGTGCAACTCCATCTGAAGTGATACGGCGTTTGTAGACGAATATGTGCGTGTGAGTTATGAAAGGGCGGCAACGACGTGGGAGGATCACAAACTACATATCGATCGGAAGTTCCAAGCGTGTGAAAAGATTTTGGAACGTCACAGCTCAGGAGACCTTACTGGTGTATGATCTAGTCGGATTGCTTTCCGCTTTGGCTCATATTAAGGTCGCTCACTATGTTGAGGCGATTATCAGTGATGGTAATCGTGAAAGTAGTGAACAATCTGCTCCAAAACTCGCCCACCATATTGGACGAAACCGTGAGGGTAATGTACAAATCAACAAACGATATTTTCGGAAAATTGGGTAAAAACTTGGAATATCTGAAGTATCCTGGAAAATCCTCTCGAAGGACGCGCAGAATCACACGTCAAGAATTGTGAGGTTTGTCAACAAATTGCCGCAAAAATTAGTTCAATAGACCAACGGCCAAAAGTTCATGAGGGATTACGGGTGTATACGGAACTTGTGAGATAGACGTAACTAAAAGTGGCTCAGGTAGGGTGATAGCTCAAACACTGAAAAGAAGGAACAACAGATGATAACCAAATAGCTAATATCACCACAAGGATATTACAGACGGCCTTGTGCAGACGGAGTCCAGACTAATTAGGGGACCTCTATAATGTTTTTCATCTTTAGCACGCGATAGAATCGAAAACAGTTGGAAGGAATAGCCAATGAACTGACTGCACAGTTGTTCGTCTATGATTCTTGGTTCGCTGCCACACAATTATTGTGATCACCTGTTATTTTGTTGAGTGTTGGAACTCCCCACTCTACATACTCCATTGTTCGTTCAGCTATAGCACCCTTTCGGTGCCTAACTGCCATGCCTCCCGAAGGAAGCACGAGGGCTAGGATACTGCCAGGTTGCCCAAGCCTAGACAGGGGAAGTCAAGAGGCAGAAGCAGGGTTCGAACCACGGACCTTCCAGGCAGTAGATTCGCACTCTAACCACTTGAACCATCTCGCCCCCCATTGTTGGTCGTAACCCAACTGAAGGACACACGGGGATTTTTCACCCCCTAAGAGGCAATCTATAATAGATGAAAACAGATAGACACCGGGTCTAACTCACAACATCAGCTATGTCACCAGCACGCTTTGACTGGAGACTATAAAATAGCGCATTGTCAATCAGCCCAGTGCTGTGTTGTTAAATGTGTTCACTTAGTTTTTTTTTACTACCTTTAGATCATTGCACTGTGCCATTTTGTGACTATACTGGAGACTTCCTGCTTCCATTGTTTTCATTTGGCCAGATGGGATCTCAGAGACTCACTTGGAGAAACTCTTGAGCACCGCCAGAGTGGACCGAGTGAATAAGGCCTTGTTTGCTAGCCTTTCAATACTGATTGGTGCTCAGCTCATTCACCCGGAAGTAAGTTGCGTGGCATCCGTTGTCATATTTTCCCAACCTTCTTCCCTGTTATTAGCATTGTTTCACGTCGTGCAGAAAAAGTAGTCCAGCTGTATACCATTTGTGAAAAACTGAGGGATCTGACGTATTTTCCGTCTTCAGTTAATAAGTCGCTTGGTAGTCCTCAATTAGGATAAGTACTTGAAGCCAGAACAGCTATAAAAACGAACTTGGAAAGTTTCTCGTTGTTCGTCGACTTAGATATGGAACGTCACCCCTCAAAAGTCTCACCAGAAAGAAGATACTACCTGAACAACCTGGATCCCTCGTACGGTCGTACCGAATCGGGACTTCGGTCGTCGTTGGCTTCAGCTTCCTAGCCGTTTGGTGACACGACTGATGCACGTATATCGTCACTTTTGATTATTATATGCTTCTCCTTACGGCTAATTGGAACCCGGCAGGCTGTCATCCATTCTCAGAGGCAAGAGTACAGGGACAAAGTGGAGGACAAACAATTGACTTATAGATGAAAACTTGTGCGTCCCCGAAAATTGGACGCCAACATTTTCAAAATCATGTGGCGAGATTGTTTTCATTCTTCGATAGAGTGCAAGACGAATGGACCGCAGTGACTTTGATGATTATTCTTCAAGATGTTTCCTTTTCAATTTTTATGTTGCACTGATACACGGAGACTCTTGTTCATTTGACCTATGTGGAAAGCGAAGGGTTCGTGTCGTTGGTCACACACAACTTGGCGGTAGGATACGGCAGAAGCCTTCGATAGTTCTCAACCGTCTATTTCCCGGATGTCTTGTCTTGGATAACGGTTACACTAAACCATCTCCGTTGGTTCACAGCATCAGACTCATTCGTAAAAACATAATAACCTCCCAGTACAGTCAAATTCACTCTAGCTAGAGGCTTTTTCCTCCAAAGAAGGTGTGCTATCAGGTACTTTGATCAGTCCTGTGGGTGTAGTTTCTCCAGTCGAGGGAACCATTGAATAACATTTCTGTCTGTCATTGCTTCAGAGACAGACCGGGAATTGAGCTACCCTAGATGCTAAGTCGTATGCTTTGAGGCCAACACTCCGCAATCCGAGTGATGTTTGGTTGCTCCCAACTTATCCGGCGGTCCTACCACATTCGCAAGGTTAATCATAACATAACACGAAATTCCGCAATACCTGACGGTGTTTTCGTGAATGGATTTGGTGCTACGGCATCGGAGGGATTACAAGAGCCAAAATACGTGAAAAAAGTACAACTAATTATATATGCCCCTGTTGACACAACTGAGGCCGCCGCCAGTTGTAGCATCGTTTGCTAGCTGTCCGAACGAACATGTTTGTATACCCTCGAGTGACAGTTATGGATAGATCTTCCATTCTGTTGGACTCGGACCCATCGACAGCTATCAGATGCGACACATAAACCTAACCGGTTTTACCTCAAGCACACTTAATTTGCACTTTGGATACAATTTTTATCCTCCCGGGTTCTCGGGAGCCCCATCAGTCTTTCCTTATAATTACCACTTTGATTGTTCATGCTTCGTTGTACATTGTAATGAGCTGCTGGACAAAAATAACGCTCGGTTAAACATTTCTACCTCCAAGCGAAGTTCGCTGACTGGCGGTTACGGTGCACAACCTAGTTCTCCGTCGTTCCAGTTCAGTCAGTGTGAATGTGTACAGCATCTCCCAACCATTGCGAGCGTGGCAGATCGTGTACAACGTTATCTTCCGATGAGAGGAGACCGAAAAGACCGGGTGGACCCCAATTCCTACGCATTTTCCAGGTGGTCACCATATTTGGTGGACCTTATCGAGGTGAGTTTTTTTAACCTTCATCTGTGCATCACTTGTTCGTAGACTATTCTTCTTCGCCAAAAACAATAAATAGTGCTTTAGCCTGCCACCGAAGTATGCCCAATGGCTTTTCGATACCCATTGGATTCCATGGTTCAGATTACCCTTTGTATCCGGGTATGTATCAAGTAAACCACGCTATGGGACTACTCAAAACACGAGCCCGGGAGTCTCAACCACCCGGCTCCGTCGTTTTTTCAGCTGCTTTGCTAGAAAACTGGAATCTCGGGATGCTGTCAGACGTAATCCGGGACACTGTCATTCACATCCAAGGCATCCAATACCTTCCGACCACATCGTAATTGGTATTCTTAGGAAAACAGGTTTTTCTTGCGGGCGCATAAGCCATGACAAAGTGGAGCAAACCCTCGTTCCCCTTATGTGACTATTCTCTCTGAATTTTTTATCTAGAGGCCGATTGAAACCGTTCGCCGCTGTCACATAGCTAATAATCACTGAGCTGAGTCCCCATAAATTTGTTTGTCTGTGTTGAAGATAGTTCGCTGATGACTGTTGATGTGCCGGTTTGATTTAAGTGGTCCAGTACCCAAGAGACCTTGCGCTGTGAATCGGTCTCCAGTTGCTGCGAATGGATATCCCGATTTTTCTCAATCACGTCACGGTTTTCCGTTCGCCGCTTTGGAGTAGTTAATTTTGAAGCATTTTGCATAAACAATGAGTAAGTTCAATACCAAAGTTTAAGCTGTTTTCCTGAGAGCTATGTAGGTGTAGTAGCGAAGACTTACTCGTATTGTAGATCAACAGATGGGAGACACGTCACAGCGAATTTAAACAAGTGGCTAGACAGCGTATTTTTTGCTTTATACATTGTTCACATCTGTAGAACCGCTTTAAGGTAACAGCTCAAATGAGCCGGCCAAACTATTGTTTTTTTTGCGAAAATAACCGCACCATTAGAGAGTTGCCGCACAAGTTCTCTTGAATAACCTCATCATCATAAAGATAAGCTTGTTTCTTGCTTCACACCAACACGTATTACCATCCGTTAGTTCGTTTGATCGACATTCATGCACGTATCCTTTCGTAAATTGATCAGTATTTGTGACATGTGACAATTCACTCAACTGGCTGTGTATCACATGAAGCCACCACGCAGGGCTAATCAATTACGGTACTTTCGCTGAGAACCCGCATGGTGCGACCAAATGGCGCATCCTATCCGGATTCTAACAGCGATTCTGGTTTACTTCGCGCAAGAACTGAACAATCCGGTACTGTTTGTATGCTGGTCATACTATGATAGTGCACAAATAATCCGTATTGGCTCTTCAATGAAGCGATCAACAAACTAACGTGGTAGATAGAACAGCGTCAGCAAGCTTTGCTATCGGTCTAGAAATAGAGCGGGTTGAATTTTGCTGGAACATTCTCCATAGCGTCTATTCACCCAAAACAAATGGCGCCAAATCGAGCATCACCTCGGTCGGTAGATGCCTTGTAGCCATAGAAGTTGAATCACTTATTTTATGTTTTTGGCTTTTTAAGAGGGTTTGTTTAGCTGCATGTTGTATGTTTTATTCTGGATTTTTGAGACAATGACTTCCAGAGTAAACTGATCGTTTCGCAAATAAGTTTTGGTCGAAATAACTTATCGATGTGTCCTGCGGTGGCGTACAAATCATTTAGAGTCCGTAATGGGCGGATACACCGTAAACCACTGTAAATTCACTGCTATGTATCTTCCGTTATGGTTTGTCCACCTGAGTTCAAAACGAAATGCAGCAGACAATTTGACCAGAATATCGTGTGCTGCAAGTGAAAGGAATGTACCTTGCAATTTTATGTGCATTTCAGGAAGCAATAGAGGGAAAACTCAACAGGTCACATTACACATTTCTAGTTGGAAGGAATCCTATAGAGGCCGTGAATTCGGTGGCGCCGGCTGCGCTATCTCCGAAAGCTGCTATCGGTCCTTCGGCACGATTTCAAGCTGGTGGCCCTGCTGGTGGCAGGGGAGCAGCGTCGGATGTGCTATCCCCAAGTTCAGCTTTTGGAACCTTTTCGGATGCTGGCAAGAACAAATCGAGTCATTGTGGACCTCGCTTGATCGTGTGTATCGTTGGTGGAGTATGTTGGTCCGAGGTCAGGACTGCTTATCAAATGACTCAAAAGGTATTTCTAGTACTGATGAAATGAATTTCAAGTAAATATCAGAATGTTCTTGTATTTAGTGAAGGCTTGCTCAAGCGCTTTCTAGAAATTTCGGCACGAATTACCCAGGCGAACGGAGTGTTCGGAAAAAAGCGAGTCACTGCCTTCTAGTTGCTTGATCACGTGAAGTTTAGGAACGACTTAAGGCAGCCGTGACTCACGATCGAGCATTTAGCTCGCCAAACAACTAAGTGTTCTCAGATGATCGGACGAGGTGGGGTTAACTGACCACATCTCAGACTAGGCGAACACAACCTTAGTTCTCTGCGACAGGTCAAAAAGGCTCGAAAATACCTCACACGAGACGAAAAATTTTCTTCTGCGAAACGGTATAATTTTACTTTGATTTCATGTTCAATTGCACAATTCATCGATGGACTCGATATGAAGTTGCATCACATCTATGCCTCGTTCCAGCGCCACCCTCGTTCACAGTCCTTTTAAGACAAACGAAGGGTGTCGCTGCAGCGAGTGTGAACCAAACGGAGCTAGAACACCGGTCGGATAATCGCTCAGAAATCTTATGGGCTTTTCGCTATCCGACCGCATCGTCCGTGACTGATTTTCAGGACTGCGTTGCCTGCGTTACGCTTCTCCCATACAGTAGGCCTGGCGTACTGTTGAACTCAAGTTCAATAGTCTTTTGCTTCTCTCCTCAAAGAATGACAGACGGTTTAATTCGGTACTGAGCATGTTCTTCTCGCAAAGAGTATTATGTGCCGACACTTTCGGCTTTCTGAATCTGAAGTGTGAGTATCGCTGTCACATGCCAGTCAACGTAATGGGTTTTCTTAGTTAAACGCAGATACCTCAACAAAGTATTTGTTCAGATCAAATATTAAGCAACTTCGTTTTTATGGAGTGTTTCGTTGTTTCTGAAGGCTGTATGTTGGAGGTTCTAGAGCAATTGTTTGGTGTTGTTGTGGTTTGGTCTCTCCTACATTCCCTCATGCGTGCTTCAAGTGGATGAACTACAGACACGAACAGCCGCCTGATTTCATCTAGGCTTTTTGAAATTTGTTATGCACCCAGCATTGATAGGTCCATATAATTGGTTCAAATAAATAGGCGCTGCACTGGAATCGGCCGCGAGTATTTAGGAGTTGGTCTGTTGACTAACAACCTAGCACAGTCAATCTCCATTGTTGCCATCAGTGTCGCAACGGATGACGAAATCGTATGGAAAATAGAGCTCTCTCATCACCAGCAACTACTGAATGAGGGTACCTGTCTAGTGGATGACAGACGATAGTAAAAAATAGGTAAATGTTTTTCATATGGCTGAGCGGTTGAGGCGCGAGCTTATTGATCGGAAGGTTCGTGGTCTGAACCCAACGCTGGCATCTCGACTGCTCCTCATCTAGGTTTGAGCAACCTAGCAGTATCTCAGATCTCATGCTTCCTTTGGGGTGCACGACAGCTCGGCACCGAAAACGTGTTACCGCTGAACGAACGAAGTAACTAGGTTCAAATCGGGATGGAAACTTTCTTTTTTGGAGGGCGAATAATTATGTGAATACCTCAAATTTTCGTTATCATACTTAGTGCATAAAATGCAATGTAACAAGCAAAACCGTGTAAAGACCACCAACCTCGTCCGTGGGCATAGCCGGCATGGTAAAAATGAGTAAAAATTCGTAAGGAAGTCACTAACTTGTAAACGCTAACTCGAATTACACCTTTGAATATCATGTGGGCCCAAACTCGTGTGTGATCTCAGTGGAAGTATTTTCACTCAACCATGAGTGTTGAGACAACTGTAGTGTCAAGGCTGTCAAAAGCCGTGTTAAGTATACACAAGCAGTTTAGAGGTTTGATGGGTGATGACACTGATGCGCATGGTGACCATCTAGCTCAATTTTCTGTGTCATACCGATCTCCGTTGACTGGAGTCATGGTTCTACAATTTTTTTACCTCATATTCCCAGAGAAATCAACCCTTGAAGAAACCACATTGTTTAACCTATGAAGCTTAGTTCGACAAAATTCCCTGCAGCAGAGATGAGCTAGCAAAAGGAACCATCTTCGGTTAGCCCCCCTGAGGTGACCTTTTGAGAGGGGACAACTGTACAGTTGTATTTTTTTTTAAAGAGATAGTTCCTGACAGAGACAATTTCCTATGGGTTTTTCTGGTGCAAAAAAATCTTTCCAACTCCAATGACTGCCTCGAAAGACTCACCAAAGGCGATCTCTCACGATACTTGGTCTCTTCTAGGGGGTAGTGGTGTCCTAGCAATTCAAAGAACTCACAGGAGAACAACCATAAATTGTCTACCCCACAAGGTCTTCTTCACAGAAAAAAAATTATAGTAGTTGTATTGCATACGTTGTTTCTCCGCCACTCAAGGGGGGGGGGGGGTAATGTGGCATCCTCCAGACACCCAACTGGAGCAAAAATACAAAACCCGGGTGTCTGAAATTCATATGCTGGTCTTGTTAGGAGAAATTACTTTTCGACTAGTAATTCACTGATGGTCTCTTAAAGGGTGCCAATTTGAAGACTTATCTCTCTGAACCGGAATGAAGTGATCTCAATTGGAGGATGGTATTTCTCGGGAATATTACTATATATATATATATAGTAATATTATATGGTGGTTTCGGAACTCTCGAAGGAATATAGCTCTAAAGACTTCGTTCTGTATTCAGAAGAATTTCATAGGAAGCCGACGCGGCGAAGCTAGACGGTAAGGAAGTGAAAATTGGTGATCAAAATTTTGATTTGAGTTGTCGTGCCCACATCATCCGGATAGCGTTCATTACGCTACTAGGTGTGTTTCCATGACGTACTATGTCTAGGGCATGGTAATTTGGATTGTACGTAAAACAATCGGAAGTGTTCGTTTCTAACGGACTTTTGTTGTCGAATTGCATCCGTTAGTGCATGCAGCCATACCATCCAGTCAATCGCGACTTGCAGGTAGATTTGATAACGAAACCCGTTTGCCCTGAGTGGGTCTTCAAAAGACCTTTACGATGGCCATGGTAATAGAAACTAGTCAACAGCACTGTATCAATAAAAACAATAAAGATAAAACCCGTATTCTGGAAGACGTCCTGAGGTTTCCACTTGTACGATGAAACAGCGAACGCCATCTTAATGCTGGAAAAATCAAACCCAACCTGTTGTGTTTTCAGAACTACATTGACTGTTAGTTTTCGGTGCAATAGATGTGCGTCCTTCAAAATTTCTCAACTGAGTATGTTAGACCTTTTCTGAAGTACCGCCAGCCTGATGTCCATGAGCTGGTATCTATCTACTTAACGGACTCATCGTATTAACCGTTACTTTCTTTATATGAATCTTGTTTACAAAACTGAATATCCATCTTCTCCTTGAACGCGTCTTCCTGAACTTTCCTGGATATTCATTGACTGCTACTCAAATGCTACAAAGCGACTCCACAAATTCCGTAATAGATCTCACTTTCCAAGAGACGCGAAGCGGATTTACGAGAAAACATACTACTCGCACGCCTCATCAGTAGCATCCACCGTTACACCGGTACACAGATGCTTGTTTCGTAGGTTTCTGTGATTCGTCAGGGCTGTTTCAAACGGACGAACTGGTGAGTTAGGACCCTATCCACGTCACTCATGCTGAATTTCCAGTTTTTCTTCCTCACTTGTAACATTTCACGGCACTAATGTTGCAATTAGTTAAACTGGGCGGAATCCTCACCTTCGTAGCGGTCAATGTTGGCGTGTTCGTCGGATGTCGCATTCAAGTTGGGTGTTTGGTTCGTACTCGGGTCTTGCTGCTCACTGGGACATTCGTTGGCGGTCTATACGTATTTGTTTGACTGCTCACCGTCTGTTGAGCTACAGTACAGGACCATGTCATTTTCCACTGGCGGCAGAACCCTCGGAGTCAATATCTCCTCGATTCTCACGTTCCTCCATGAATATCATTGACCTTGTCACCATCCTCAAGATAGGCCGCCTGCCCACAACCAAAGGTGTCCGTTCGCTCCGTTATGATGGCTACGTTTGCACCATAAAATGAGGACTGTTTTATCCATGCTGAATGTCTTGACCAACCCCCAGTCTGGTTCTGGATAAGAGGTTCACCTCGAGATTTAAGATTTACACTCGAGTTTGAGTTTACCTGTGTAGCTTCAGTGCTGTAACTGCTTCAGCTGGTCATTTACCTCTGCTTAATTTGTTCCCCTTAGAGGTCTTCTCAGCACATGCTTCACAAGATTTGAGTCACTTTGGCATTCAGACACCGCCGCCTCACTCATCGGCTTCTTATTCCTCTTACAGTGCATCGAAACGCGATTGGCGGCAAGTGACCGGCACACCGCGGCCCGAACGCCTAACGCACCGCCCGCCGCTGTCGTTGCTGGTGGTGGTGGTGTGGGCTGGAACTGGGAAATTATGATTGGGGGGACACACGTGGTATCTCCGACCACTTTTATTGGTGACTTGGACAACATGTCACGTTATTTTGCCGCCGCCAGCACACAAGCACCACCTAAGGAAGCTCAGCCACGTCGATCATCGCTTGCAAATTTCCACCGATTTTGATGAACTACTCTTGGGAGGGTTATCTCGATGATTGACGCACGTACTCACATATCAACTTGAGGCCTTTCTTATCCATTCTTGGCTGTGTTCGATAAAATTCTGCTTTTTCCTTCATCCGATTACTACTTTACGCTTTTTGAATGCTATTTCCATTTTTCCGAGCTAATGTTGACCTCCCTGTTGAGTGATATACTTCGTTCATATTATCTTCGGGCTATGCTCGAACCCGCATTCTTGAATATTTCGAACAGGAACAACTCCAGACTAAGACCACACTTATTCGAAGACTCCGTCGGCGTAGACGCAGTTTACATACGGTTGTTGACATTGTCTGGGGCACTACTTTTGTATTTTCTAAGCAGGATGTCTGAGTGGTTTCAAGGCCACAGCCGACTAACACGTGTGCACAACTGCCTGAAAATGCAATGTCATGGTCCCGGCCTGTAACTAACTGTACTTATTTCACTCTGAAGCAACTGTCTCTTGAGATAGGTTTAGTCGATCTCAAAAATGTCTCGCATACTCCAGTAAGTGCCTCTGGGTCACAGAAGACAATAAAAAGAAACAGACACTTAATGATGAGATTTACTGCGATTGAGATGTTAGCATAGCAGTATCACTTGGAAATACTCCTTCATTCAAGTTTCCATTTAACCAACGCTGAATGCTCCCTTTAAGCATACAGTGGAACGGAAAACGCAAATTAAATAATGCCGTTTATGTCCACCAAGAAAGTGGTACCAATTTAGGATCTGAGATATCACAGGAGTCGAAGACTCCAATTTTCTTATGCATCTGGTTTTACAGATGCCTCAGTCTCAGTGAAGCTGTGGTGTTTCACGCTGGTCCACGACAATAGGCCTGTCACTCGAAGGATTACAGGTAACTAATTGGAAGATGAGCGTTGGTGCATCAAACATCACTGTAACTTACACAGCATTTATATATATATATATATATATATCAATCATTCAGCTCACATCAACATAGAAACGTAGGTTAGTCAGCGTCACACAGCATGCATGTCTTGCGGGTTTAATTAGTCGGTCGGTGAATTATTTCAGTTCATTTCCTCGGCTATAAACCATGCACCATGTTCCAGCTGTTATAGATTCGGTCAACGGAAAGTGATAGACGCAGCCAAGCATTGAAGGGGATGGCGTGATCAGTTAGTTCGGGAAACTGGGCAGCTACGCACTGAAGGCGACAGGTTTGATGAACGAGCACGTGGTTGAGGTATGTACGTCGATGAGTACCTGACAATCACTTTGGTAGTCATCATCTCGGACACGTGACAAAGCCGATTGGATATCGTTAAATCAATTTGTCAGCCCTCGCTGATTAGATGCGAACATTGATTGCAATGGCGTGTTCCATTCCGACGTAAGAATCTTGGATCACACTATCGTTCGATTTTGAATCCAACACCCGAGCAGTTCTGGCGAAGTCCTCGGTGAGATTCACTCAGCTGTGCAACACCAAAAGCGCTTACAATCGGCGTTCCTGGGGCCATACAGAGAAGATTAGCATGGTCCCTGCGCAAGGATGACACGCAAAATCTTGAAGCGTTCCATATTTTTTTTCTTTGGGGGGGGGGGGGGGGGAGGGCTCACGGGTATCCAGTCAGGTTGAGATTGCAAGCTGAACAGTCTAAAATTTTCATACGGTGGGACGGCTGATGAACTCACTCACCGTATCAGCAAACCCTTACTGGCTGTACTTAGCCGACAATTCTCGATGCGCACACATTATTAGTCTCAGCGTTTTTCAGTTACAAGACCAAACGATGGGTTGGAATAAGGCACACGAAGTTCTCAGTTAGTACCATTGCTTTCTTGTTATATAGTACGTCTTTGTGATAAATAATCTCTAATGGTTCTTATCTGATTTAGCTACATGAAGGAGACTTCGTAAGGACCCAGGTGACAAGGCTGAGGGCCAACGTGTTGCACTAGCGAATGGCTCGCGAAGAGATCTTCGTCAAGGAGGCATTTTGGAACACGCCGAAGGTGCTCCCACGACAGATGGTTTGCTGTACCAATCTAATTCGAAAATGACCTCTGTTACGATAAGTTGCACCACTGGGACTAGTGGATGTGATGAGTGAGGTAGTAGAATTTACTGGCTTTAAATAAGATCTATTTCTACTCATTTGTGGCACGAATAGCCATAGAGGATCCTGCGACGGAAGCTTTTCAACAGATGCAATTCATCCAACGGACAAGTAACGAGAGTGAATATGAGCAATACATATCCCACAAACCCCACAACAGAAATATATAATTTCTCAAGGAAGGGATTAGTGAACATGAAAAGCATAAGCTCGGAACAGACGTACTCTGGAAGCCAAGTTTCTCTACGCTACAACGGTGAGAAAACAGCGGGCATTTGATCACATAGAATTTGTGTATTGTGTTAGCTTGCATGGGGGCGGGGGATGGGGCGAGATGGCTCAGTGGTTAGAGTGCGGATTTACTGACCGGAAGGTCCCTGGTTCGAACCCGATCTCCGCCTCTCGACTCCCCCTGTCTAGGCTTGGACAACTTGGCAGTATCCCAGCCCTCTTGTTTCCTTCTCGTGGCATGACAGTTAGGCACTAAAAAGGTGCTACAGCTGGACGATTTTTTTTTGCTTAGATGGGCCTGCTGACCATCACGGCAATATGTCAACCAGTGTTCAGAAATGCCTCCAAGGGTAGGAAAACGAGTTCGATCCCGGCCATGGAGCGGTTTCTGAGAAAACAGGTTCAAGTAAGAATTCCGGTACATACATTTAGCATTTTAAACAATTCTAGCATTCACACACAAGGAGGTAAACACTAAGATACCTGCATATGCAACATGATTGACGTGTTACTGCTTCCGCTGAGCGAACCGAACAGTTCGAGATTGGCGGCGGAACAAAATACAGTGACGGACATGCGACACGTCCAACCCCACCTATCTGTCATTACCTCAGAGACCTAGAGGTGCATTGTAAGTTCAGATACGAAGCGCGGTGACAATTGTGAATAAAAAAGGCGGTTTGAAATTCTTTAAAACGAAGCGTTTGTAGTTTTTTGTGTACTTGAAGGGCAGTATGGAAACGGTACAAATCCGATAGAAATACAAACCATCTCGGAAGATATCCTCCACGTCGTTTACTGACTGAGTAACCTGGATAGTAAGTCATTCGGATTGAAAGCACTACGGAGGGGCTGATGAAAGGAGAATTAAACTTACGTAGTTGGTCCGGGGGGCGCTCGTAATGCCGAAAAATCTCTCATTAGCTGTTTACTCAGTGCTTTTTTCTTAGCCTTTTTCGATTGTTGCATTAAGGGTGCTTCAAACTGTAGGTGTGAGGGGGTAATAGCACATAGAGGAACCGGGGGATGTAGTAGGCTTTGCTCTCTTACAAGTTGGTCACTAGCACATAAATAATTTAGAAATTCCTCACATACATCTCAGCGGTTTCTAATCGGTTATTTTCAGTTTGGTCAATCGAATTCAGTGAAGAAGGCAGGATGATATCGGTTGGCAGCTGAAAAACTGAGAAGCACTAGGATGGACTCTTACCCAAGTTGCTTCGGTGCAAAGTCCGTCTCGCACCCTCTTTATGTTTTCATAGGTTAAGTTTAAGGAAGACGCGGATCTTTCCAAAACGGGACTGAGAAAGTGAGCAGAGAGGACAACTCACCGAAAAGAGGCGAGTAAGGTCATCATCAACAGTAGGATTTTTGTGAAATGACCAGTGGCAAATTGCAGGTCACAAATCCTGAAGAAACACTGCGAGCAATCGAGTTTACTCACCTCCAACAACTAACTGAGCGGCGAATAGCTAGTTGCGCGAAGTGGTGGAGTTGTATCAAACAGATAAGAAAATGGTCTATTGAATGCACGTTTGGACAAGCAGTATTAGAGTCTGCATTTTCTGACAGGCGACGCAGTCTTGAAACTCCCGACCTCTGAACCCCTGAACAAAGGTGTTTAATACTGCGACGAAACTAGAGTAGAATAAATTATTGAAACCTTCACACGTACGCAACAAAATGCCTGGAAAAATTTGAAATGATGAAGTTGGTTTTTGAACCGAATGAAGAGACAATCCATCAGCCTGATATTTTCATTAGTTCTTCCCCAACAATCAAGGAAGCAGTCCAGTTTCTTTGATTCTGCTCTAACAAAGTCTGTTTGGTAAAACAGAGTCACGAGCTTACTTGCAGTTGAATTGCAGCATGTGACGTAGCCCGTCATCGGGACAAAATCCAACCGTACTTTGGTAGCCATTTCAGGCAACTTGGCAGAATACCCGTACGCTTGGAAGCCTGAAAAAATACGAGCTACAATACATTACTAAATAATTTTACTGGATACTTCCGGGAATAAATTGGTAACTAGTCATCTTAAATGGACATCTATGGACATCCGACATGTTATGCGTGGATTAAAACGTCGTCAGAGGTGCTGAACCCAAATGCAGTAGTGATCAGATAACTAGGTACCCCAGCTTTGCATGCACAGTGGTTTTGAAGTTAGGATCCGAAAGCCCGACTTTCCATACCCGGCGGACTCAAACGTTCTGTCATTCAGTAACGCACTGGTGGGCATGCTTAGCGCATCTGAGACTTAATTAGGAGGTCGACATGGATTGGACTCGGAAAGTACGGACAATAGGGAACGATTGCTTCGGCTGTGTGCTGATCGCAGGCTGTTTTTATGCACTACTAACTTCCGGAATAGCCGAAGTCGTCTGGCCACATGGTGTCCTCCAACGACACGCCGACCACAAACTCAAATAGACCACATTGCCGATGGAGCGGATCAATAACTGACTGCCGGTCGTTTCGGCACACATTTGTGGATTCCGACCACGCGCTCGTCAGGAGTCGCTTCTCCCTACGAGGTCATGAAGCATAATGTCGAACGTACCAACACAAGAGAGCTCGATAATTCAATGGTTTCGAAAATTGCACTCATTTCCTTCGTTATGTTCAAATATATATCTTTATGACATATAATTCGTTTTTTTTAAAGTTTGGCTAGACGGAAAAAAATTATCGCTTGTAATTCTCTGCATGACGTGGGTTTCGGTCGCTATTTATGATGATCGTACCGCACTAACGGGCCTCATTTTCGAATGCTCAAGACATCGGACATTACTCCGGGAAAATATAAATAAACCATCGTAAGGCCACGAAAAGTTTGACTGCAGAAGACGTTTTCCTTTCTCCACAGTGCGAGGAAACATCCCGTCTAGGAGACGCTTTGGTTTTCTCCGAAATAGTTTCTTTAATAAAAGGATTATTGTACTTAGCCATTCATCACTTCAACTATTCAAAAACCTTAGGGACAGGAACAAGTGACCTGTTGGAGCTGTTGTTATTTTTGTCACGTTTCGTGCCTGCTGACTTGGTAAAAAGAGCAATCTTAAGAGGTGGCGGCCCAATCGTATCCATTTATCTGTCAAAATACAAAAAGGCAACTCTATACATGAATCAAACCTCAACTGAAACCGTTGAGATTTGTCCATGTTCTTGAGAAAAAAATCTCTTCCAGGTCTTCGAATATTTAAGCTTTCGGGTTGAGGCAGATCCAAGAAGGTCTATGAAGGAAGGTAGATGGGTTATTTTTCCCAAGTTTATTGTGAACTGCTGTCACATTGAAAACAGTCTTGAAGATAGCAAGAGGTAATGGCACGTTCTCACCTTTGAGCACTTTGGGATATTTACCAGAGTCATTCGGAAGAAACTAGGCGAAACGTTTAGTTCTCCGTGAACTCCAAGTAAGGTTTAGGTCAAAATTGGCCCGTGATCTGTATAAACTATTGATATTTTGGTTAGTTTCATGGCTGTTGTTGTACTGTGACTGGGCAAACCGCATTTTCTTCTGAAGGCGAAAGTCAGCTCAACATGCTATTTACGCGCGTTCTGTTATGCATGAAAATTCTCAATAGGAACCGACGTGTCACTAACTTTCCTTCTTCACTAGACTGAATCAACTGTTTATTTGATCAGGCGAAATTAAAATAAAACTAAAACAAACTCATCCAGGACGACAATACTTACTGCACTCGACAACAACGCTTACGCAGCAAACCTTTACATGAGAAAACAGTTTTGACGGTTTAATCCCACGTATTATTCGTATGGTCAGCACGCAGGACCCCAAATGTTCCTGTTTGAAGGTTCACCAGCAAAAGGGACGTGTTTACATGACTCTGCTCATGTAAGCAGAGTCCTAAGGGTGCTAAAACACAAGGTCGGTGGTCGGAATCCAATCAGGACAGCCGAATGCGAGATAAATTAATAAACCACAATACTGCATGGAAAACAACAGGGATACGGTGCGCCAACAGATGGGGATCACATTTCAGCGATATCCCTAAACTAGCGAAACAGAGAATGTGTTCTTCCAAACTAACTACGTACAGGATGTTTGGTGCATTAATGTTCAGCCCGTTTGAAGCATAATAAGTTTTATCCAGATAATATTGAATCCACCGAGGGATGCCGTGTAATCCTGGAAAAAATGACAAATAGTGAACGATCGGAAACTGTTCTGATTTGTCAAGAGATCTTGTTTGAAAAATGGGGTTAGTTTTCGGCTTTTCGTGCAGTGTTTCTGTGTTCCACTCACTTTCCCAGAATACACTGAAGCATTTTTGTCGCCTCAGTGAAGATGACTGAACAGAGGTGGCATCACAGTCGGTGGCAAAACCGCTCATGAGAGGAAGAGTTAAATGTAGTGCACTGGGAAAAGAAACGAGAGAGAAGAAAGGCAAGGGGGATGGCGCTCTTATTTTGAAGAGAGCTTGAGACGAAACATTTGGCAACTTCCTCCACGACCAGTTCTGTTGACTTAGTTGAATCCTACTCCTGCAGAAAAAGAACCTATTTTACAGTAATTCATGGTGACTATCTCCTGGAGTTGGGTGGCTTCTTCTGGATTATTTCTAGCATCACACCCAATCCTGAGCACTTTTAGTGGTGAAATCCAAGAGTATTTTATCCAATCTTTGTTCACTTTCTTTGGTCCGTAAACAATTCGGAAACCTGGAAGTTCAGAGTCTGTCCTCATTGTTTGTATCCGAGTTTTCAAAAACTCTTAACAAAACCCATCTATGAAGTTTGCTTTGAATCATTGAGCCACTGCAATTGTACTGCCTGATATTCCGTTCTAAAGAGTTGCTTCAATTGAAACTAGTCATTTCCTATCATTTTTCTACTCCGCCAGTCTTCAAACTAGCGGTGAAGAACTGGAGCACACTTGGAGCTAACAGACACTAGTTTCATGTACTCACCTACTACTTACTGTCCCACGTGCTTAACGACAAGAAATCGTGAACAGGAGCAAGTAGGGGGTAGATCCATGTTGCTCTTATCGCCAAGTTTGTCTGAGGACTCAGTTTCAACTACCAAAGTTAGGGAACAAACCTACCTACCAGAGTTCAACAAGTGTGCGGTTGAAAATCGACCAGCTCCGTCGGCAATCAATCATACGTGTTACTTTATTTTGTCACACTCAGTCTCAGCAGTGAAGTCAAGACCTATGGTGCCTTAATACCAAACAAGAAAAATAAGGCAACCTGACTTCGGAAAAGCAATCTAGAAATGAAGGCGGCACTAATGTGAAATGGAAATACTGTCGAAAGTTTCACCGCTGAGCCGGCTGTAAACAATTGGCCAGTGCTATCACTGAGTTGGATAGACAAAGACTTGGAAGAGGGATCACAAAGGCAAAATGAGAGTTGGTCGTTGGCTTGTTCGCTGAGCTGGGAAACTTGATTGTAAGCATTTCAGCACCAATCGGGGTGACATCATTAGTGCGTTGTTAGGGAGTGGAGTGGCACGTAGCGATAGGTTGGTGGTTGTGCTACGCACCACTACGCTCCTTAACAACGCACTGATGATGGCACCCCGATTGGTGATGAAATGCTTACAGTCGGATTCCCCAGCTCAGTGAAAAAGCCAACATCTACGCTACCTGAACCACCAACATTTTCCTCTATAAAAGATGGGAGTATTTTCGTACCTTATGATCATGTCACTGGCTGACGAACACTCCATCGCACCCAGTTTGGTAGGGTTTTTGCAAACACTGCTGTGTGGCAGTTACCCTCTCGAAGATCACATGACCAGCGGGAAATGTGAACTTTCGGATGGCCAGTTGGTGGACGTGAACTTGGCCCACTGCCATTAACAGAAGTCAGCGAATTGAGGCACCGACAGTTGAAACGCGACGGCTTATGTGCCTCATCGGCGAGACCCTTTCTGAATCCAAGAAAAGGTGGCGCAAGAGCACTATATGCTCTGACTTCGGTCGACAGCTGCCAACTCATTGCTTCACCTCTAGTTCACTTCTGCCCTCCGTGAGACTGTGAAGATAGTTTTCCGAGGAAGTCGGTCGGCCGACATACAGGACACGGGATCAAACAGCACAACTTACGGAATTGGAGCAACTCATCCATCGCGGGCGAATTATTCCTTCTAGAAATCGCGCTTCAGCGTTCCCCATCATTATCACTACTGACAGCAATACAATACAATACAATACAATACAATACCATCAAACCATACTAGCGCGTGACTGCCATATAACCATGAGGGAAAAAGCGAATGGAAAAGGGAAGGGTAAAGACCCAGGGCGAAGAGCTCCAATGCCCTTGAAAAACTGCCGACAATAATGTAGTAACGGTACTTTCTCAGCTTAGTTCTCGGTCTGAGCCTCCCAAGCTAGCGTGCGTGCCAAAACAACCACCAAAGGTGTACAAGGTATATTAACGCCCCAAACGAAGTCAAGAGCATTTGTACAGCGCTTCATATATATAGCGTAAACGGTAATAACTTTCTGGAATTCTGACGCGTTCTGGATGCACCATTGGCAACCGGCAATCGGCCAATACTGGGTCATGATTGGCTGTTGGGTCCAGATTTTCAACCAATCAGATCTGGGCTTGATGCCGGACCGGCAAGCGTCCCGAATTCCTGGCCAATCTTGTGTGGGATAGGCTTTTTGGCCGAAGCAGCACCCGACTGCGGGCAGTAAAGCGGGATCTGTGTGGAATTCCGCCTAACACCTCCCCCTCGAAGTTTGTTGACGTAGCTTCGAAGCCAAGGGTTCACCTGCAGTGGCCTCACTGGCTTGCGGATCCTGTCTGTCCAGCGTCGTGATTGTAATCCGTGCTCAGGCCGGGCCTCCGACGAAGCAGCTAATGGATTTTCTGGAATGGTGCCGAGATCAAAGGTGTCCAGAAGCATCTCTAGACTCAGCTCACTCGGTCCTGAGGGCAGGATCTGCGCACCTGTCGGCCGGATTTGGTTCGTGTGGCGGATCCACCTGGCGGGGCCAACTTGAATCTCGTAGAGCACTTTGCCGCGCCGGCATAGGATGAGTCCTGGAATCCACGTAGGGCGTCTGCCGCTGTAGTCACGAACCAGCACTTTCTGGCCTTCGCTGAAGGAGCGCGCAGTTGCTCCATGGTGCCGGTTGAACTGTTCTTCCATCCTGGCGTTGCGGTGACTAGCCTGCCTTTTTCGCGGCCGGATAGCGTCATGCGGTGTTCGAAGCCTCCTTCGGAGCAGTGCCTCTGCTGGTGACGCTCCATCAGGTGAGTTTGGGTTTGGCGTCGCTCGGTATGCCAGCAGGAACCTTTGCAAAATTTCCTCCGTCGGTCCCTCCCCTTTGGACTTCTGAAGTGCCCGCTTCAGGGTGTCAACGAAGCGTTCCGCTTGGCCGTTTGACTGCGGATGAAACGGCGGCGTGCGGACATGGGTTATGCCATACTCCGAACAAAAGTTTGAGAACACCGACGACGTGAACTGGCTACCGTTGTCGGATACAATAGTCTCTGGTGTTCCAAAGCGACTGAACAGTCGTCGGAGTTCCAGGACTGTAGTAGCAGTTGTGGGGCTGTTCACTGGGAAAATTTCCGGCCATTTGCTGTAAGCGTCAACCACGACCAAAAAGTGCTGGCCACCAACTGGACCTGCATAATCGATGTGAAGGCGAGACCAGGGTTCGGTCGGTTGCGGCCACGACCGTAGGTGGGTTTTCACTGGTGACTTAGATGCTTCAGCACACCGCAGGCAAGATTTTGAGACTTGCTCGACTTGGGAGTCCATCAAAGGCCAGTAGACGTAACTCCGAGCAAGGGCCTTCATCCTGTTTGTTCCCGGGTGCCCTTTATGAAACTGGTTCAGAACGGCTGGTTGTAACTTCTTTGGAATGACAACGCGTTCTGAAAACAGAAGGCATCCGTCAGCTAGTGATAACGCGTCACGCCGGTTGAAGTAAGGTCTCAGTTCGTCTTTTGGGCAGGTACGCGGCCACTGATCGCGGTGGTACTTAATGACTTCCTGCAGCACAGGATCTTGGTCAGTCGCCTGACGGACCATGTCGGCAGTCACTGGAAGGATGCGAATCGTTTCGGATACCACGTGGTTGACCTCCGGTTCCAGGGCAACTGTTGCGACTACGGTATCTTCTGGTTCCGGCCTGCTGGAATCAATGAGTCGCGACAGTGCGTCTGCTTGTCCGAGGCTGGTAGTGGACTGGTACTTGATCTTGAAGTCGTACCCCAGAAGCAGAGTGGCCCATCGCTGGAGGCGGTTGGCCGTATACGCCGGAATTCCTTTCTTCGAGCCGAACACAGCAAGGAGTGGTTTGTGATCGGTCAGTAGAGTGAACTGACGGCCGTAGAGCATTTTATGAAACTTCTTCACGGCAAACACGATCGCCAAAGCTTCTTTTTCTATTTGGCTGTAGTTACGCTCGGCTGGTGTCAAGGATCTGGCCGCATGTGCAATGGCCTTTTGGCTGCTGTCGGGAAATACATGTGAAATCACTGCACCAATCCCATAGTTCGAGGCATCCGACGCCACAACGATTTCCAGAGATGGATCGTAGTGGGTGAGTAGCAAATTGGAGCTCAGCATGGATTTAACCGAGTCAAAGGCGCGTTGGCATTCTTCTGACCATGTCCACTTGTGGTCTTTGGTGAGTAGCTGGTTTAGCGGGCCTCGGAGGCGATGCATGGCAGGCAGGAACGAACTGTAGTGACTGACGAGACCGAGGAAGGACCTGAGGGACGTCACGTCTGTGGGTGCTGGCATACGTCTGATAGCTTCGATGTTCTCCGGGTCTGGTCGGCGACCATGTTGGTCGATGATGAAACCAAGGTACTTTATCGACCGCATGAAGAAGGTGCATTTCTCTCGGCGCACTCTGAAGCCATATTCTTGAATACGACCGAGCACGTAATCGAGACGTTGCCACAATTCGTGGGGGTTGGAACCCATGACAATGAGGTCGTCCAAATAAGCAGCAACGCCGGGGGCATCCTTCAGCATCGTATCCATGATCTGTTGAAATATGGCTGGCGCTGTTTTCACACCGAATGGCAGTCGAGTATACTGGAACAGACCGCGATGCGTATTAATCGTCAGAAGTTCTCGGGATTCTTCCTCAACTTCAACCTGGAGGTATGCATCGGCCAAGTCAATCTTCGCGAAAAATTTACCCCCATTTAGTTTCGCGAACAGATCTTCTGGAAGAGGCAGAGGGTATTGATGGGTATCCAGCGCAGCATTGAGGCCGGTGGAGAAATCTGCACACAACCGGATGGTCCCGTTAGCCTTCTTCACCAACACGATCGGTGCGGCCCATGCAGAGTAGTTAGTCGGTTGGAGAACACCAGCCTTCTGCAGTCGGTCCAGCTCCTGGTCAACGATAGGTAAGGCTGCATACGGTACTGGGCGTTTTGGCCTGAAAACTGGTTTGGCACTGGGGAGGAGGCACAGTCTGGCTTTTGCTTTTGTGCACCGTCCAAGCTCGTCGGAGAATACGGATGCGTAGCGTTGTACCAGGTCCTCAAGTGAACGCGTTGCAATGTGAGTTTGTTCGAGGGCATCTCCAGGTGCTGCATGTGTGAGGTTGCAAATAGAATTAATTGGCTTCTCCAGCAGATTAAGCTTTTCGATCCAGTCCAGCCCCATGAGATCAAGTTTGGGGCATGACGTCAGGTAGCACGTAGCTTGTGCCGTCGAGCCATTGAAGTTTATGGAGCAGTCAACCTCGCCAGTCAAATTCAGTTTACCACCAGAAGCATTACGGGCCCAATGTGTGGTCGGTTTCACGTGCGGCTTACCAAGGCGTTTCCACGTTCGCTCACTGAGCAGCGTGATGTCGGAGCCCGTATCAAGCTGCAAACGAACTGGGATGTTGTTGATACGAACCGTCACGAACTTCCTTCGGCAAGCAAAATCAACCTTAAATGTCGCCGTCACCGAGTTGGACCGCGATTTGTGGGATGCACGGTGGTGTGCGGGTGGCTGTGGCCTCTGAGACCGACAAAAATCTTCTTTGTGGCCACGACGATTGCACCTGGAACATTTATGACGTTTAAACCGGCAATAACGAGCAAAATGCCACTCACCGCAATGCCAGCAACTTGTGGGAGGCTTGTTCTGTTTTCGATCGGGCTTGTTGTCAGCTTTCTTAGGCGCACTGGAGTTGATTGCCTGTACACAGCTGCTTGGAGTCACAGATGACTGGCCGATCATAGCCGTGTCGTGCTTCAGATTGATGAGGCGTTGACATTCGGTGGTGAGGCTCTGCAACGTCATTTCGGCATCCTGTTCAATTCTGTTAAGCAGCCTGGTTCTGATGTCAGCATCCTGGGACGACTGGAGACCGGATACAAAAATGAGGCACTTAAACTGATTCTCTGTCAATGAGGTGAGCTTGAAGCGCTCGCATTCCCGATTGACAACACCGGCAAACGTGATGAAATCATCATCATCTTTCTTGACCAACTTTAGGCATTGGTAACGGATATTGAACAGTGATGTTTGATCGCCGAATATCTGAGACAGTGTTCCGACCGTTTCATCAAAGCTGAGGTCGCGGGGCAGCTTGGGGAGAATGAAATTTGTGTACCGTTCATGCTCCGGTGTGCCGAGTTTTCGCAGCAATAGTCTGACTTTCCAACCGTCATCAAACTTGGAAAAATCAGTCTTGAACATGTCTTCATACCGCTTGAACCAGGAGTCAAAAGTGTGACCAGAAAGAGGGTCGAATGTGAACTCCGTGATTGAGGCCGCGGCTGCATCAGTTGAGGAAACAGAAGACTCACCAGTGCTGGCTGCTGCTGTCTGGATATGCAGTCTCTGAGTCAGTGATTCAATGAGCTTCAGTTGCGCTTCTTCAAACTGCTTTTGTTGCTGCTGCAAAAGTTCTCGGAGCTGATTAAATTCGATTGACATCGTGGGTTCCCGTTCGCCAATCTGTTATGTCTGCTGATTCGCTAACTGCTGTATCTGATTGCTGACCCGCTCCAGTGCCTAGTGCCGGAAAAAGACTCACGGAAGGGAACACGACAACTATATTCCGAACAAGCGAGTGTGTGGCGTGAGTACGTGCAAGTGCCAGAATACAACTCAAGCTAGTCATTGGTGGGACACTGTCTAACTTGAGGTGTCTATATCTTTGGAGAGCACTATAATAAACACACCTGAGTATCATATTAAATTAAAGCGCCACCAGCGGGACTGAGCCAAAGTCCTTTGCAGGGCGTAAGCTCTGCGAACCACGATAGATGATATTTACCTAAGCAGTCCGGTTACGAAATGACAACACGCGCGGCATGTCCTTCAGGTTTTCTAACCACCCACAAGCAGCAGCCCCAGCCAGAATGGCGCGAAGATCCAACAAGACTCGGTTTGAGTGTAGACGCTCCCATTTCACGTTTTGACGTCATGAGCTGTCCCCACGAACCTATCATCAACAATGGCTTGGAACGGAAAGCATCGCGTAATAGGAAGGAACTTCAACGCAGCCGACTGTCCGATCCTGATTTATGCCTGCGAAACATAACCTCTACGAACAGGTGTCCGAAATCTGGAGCCTTTTGGCCAATGGTTTCTCTGGCGTATAGTGAGAGCTCGTTGTCTAGAGATGTCCAACGGCGAGATCCGAAAACGTTATTACGATCTACCACGTCTATCCTGACTCATTCACCTACGGCGTCTGCAGTGGTTTCCAGACGAAAATACGCCACCTTGAAGCGGCGGTCGAGCTTGAGTACTGTAAAGACCCAGTGAGTTAAACTGACTAGGATTCCATTCCACAGGGGGCAATCAATCCAGGAAAGCCAAAGAGGAGCAATGATAAACAGGTAGAGTTTCACACTGCGAAAAACCATAATACGAGACAGTATGGAAGTAAAGTCATATTGTCCTCTGCACTCAGTTGTTTGCCCCAGGCGACCATCACGTCCATATTTCCGGAGAAAGGTGGGTTAGAAAAGATCAGCCCTAAAAAACGCACACATAGACCATCCAACTGTCGATCGTGACCACTGGCGGTTTATCTAATACAGTCCAAATAAATTTAAAACACACGAAGGACCCGATGTAGCTACAAAGGAATCCACCACGTTTGGGATAGCTCAGAGGTTAAGGTGCAAACTTGCTGACCGGAAGGTCCTTGGTTCCAACGCAGCTTTGGCACTTCGACTGCTCCTGCCTAGGCGTGGCCAACCTGACAGGACCTGCTTGCTGAATTCAGAGTGCCGTCACTTACCAAAGCAAGCCTCTTGAGAGTGTCACCAAAAGCAATACCCCGGTGGTTCGATTGAAAGGCCAAGCGGCCCAACAGAATCTCACAGACACCTTGACAGCGAAATGGCGTCCGAAAACCCTAGGGACCAAACGAAAGCCTATACACCACAAACCTTCGAACGGCGAATTTAAGTCTAAAATGTGGTTTCCCATGCTCCACAAGCAGCAAACAGCGAAATTGCAGTCCACTGGGGTAAAATCGCGTCTCCCGGGAACAAAGGGTCGGCGCAAATCGGGCTAAGAGGACGAGAAACAATCTACAGATGGACCAGGGGTGTTGGAATCACGAAGGTAGGAAGAAGGCAAGTGCGCCATAGCTGCCTCTTCCAAGCCTTGGGATCAAACTCGGTAAGATTATTAAGCCTGAAAACCTTTCTGGCGGTACTTCTTTCTGTTTCCTAACTTTGGATGCACTGGAAATAGTATTGAAGTGTTAGTCTTGAATTGCCTTATTTTCAACAAGCTTTCCTTTATTCAGTAGTCAAATTGCTTTGGGCGGCAGTCCACAATCGCGCTTATAGAGGTCTGGCTCACACCGGATGACTCTGAAGCTGTGACCTGCATGGAATCCACATTTCAGCCTGACTGGGACAGGTGAAGATGCTTTATACTAAAATGCGGGTCTGTCCACCCAGACTGTCCTCTCTGACGCCATTCTTGCACCCTTTTTGTGATCCGCTGTGAATTTAGATTCCACTGCGTGGAATCGGTCCGCTTTTTCTCGGTGTCCTCTACCGCCGCCTCTCATGTCCGGCGGAAGATGACCTGTTCCTCAAACAAGCCTTTGATCAACTCTCCCCCAGCTCCCAGTCTGCGCATATTTTGCTGCCAGGTGACTTTAACGCTCCCAAGCTCTCCTGCATGGAGTTCCAGCGCATCGAACCTAGTGGACATTTTGTATCGGCGCTGACTTAAGTCGTGCGACAGAACAATTGAGCTCACACACCAGATACTCTGAAGGCCAACTACCATCCCTATTGGATCTGGTTATCAGCAACGAAAGACACTTTGTTGATCAAGTGTTAAGTAAGGCTCTACTGGGACATAGTGACTACTGTGTGCTAACTTTTGACTTTATCTGTTACTGCGTCAGGGACCCTGAACCTCAACAGTGGAATCAGAACCATTGCCGTGCAATTTCTCAGGAATGCATATTTTCCCTGACCGCTCCATGGCCGGGATCGAACTAGTTTTCCTACCCTTTGAGGCATCTCTATAGAACACTATGATTGACATATTGCCGTGATGGTTAGCAAGCCCATGTAAGCTAAAAAATCGTTCAGCTGTAGCACCCTTTCGGTGCCTAACTGCCGTGCCACCAGAAGGAAGCACGAAGGCTGGGATACCGCCAAAGTGCCCAAGCCTAAACAGAAGTCGAGAGGCGGAGATCGGGTTCGAACCACGGACCTTTCGGTCAGTAAATTCGCGCTCTAACCACTTGGGCCATCTCGCCCAAGATGAGCTGTCACCTCGCAAGATTTGGAACCGCTGTAAATCAGAAATCCGCCAACTGAACATATGAAAACAATTCGTGATACTAAGTTCCGCGCGGAAAAATAAGAATGTGATACTGAAGTACACGAGACACTGACGAAGAAGCAAGTCAACCGCCTCCCTGGGGTACAGAAGCGGGGAACCCAAGAATGACTCGGCAGGGGTAGCGGAAGCCTACAAAGAACACTGTGCAGGCAAGATGGTTCAGTGATTGGAGTGCGAATTTACTGCCTGGGAGCTGTTATTCGAATCCGACCTTTGCCTCTCGACTTCCCCTGTCTAGGCTTCGGTAACCTGGCAGTATCCCAACCCTCGTGCGTCCTTCATGTGGCATAGCAGCTAGGCACTGAAAGGTTTACAACTCAACGATTATTTTTATTGTTCTACTTTTCGCGGACGACCTGAAATCCCGGAGTCTCAATGCCAGCGTCCTCCAAATAGATGTCGATGTTGCAAAGCAGTGGTCACTAGACTGACACCTTCCTCTGAGACAAAAAATGCGTCCATATCACGTTGGAGAGTTTCAAACGCCGTGGTCGTTCAAGATGAGAATGGACCAGAAGAAAGTACGAAGACAGATTCCGAGAAGGATTCAGGTATTCGGCTGGCTTCAAACATGTTCTTCTTACTTCATCCTGAAAAATCAGCTCAAAAGGCACTTGACACTCTATGGATGATTCGGCGCACCCCCCCCGTATTACCCGCATGGGCCTACGTAAGACCGCTTCTTGAATACGCCAACCAAGTTGTCTACTCAGGACGCAAGCACGTAACCCTCGTTAAGCATGCCCAAACGAACGGCTACAAAGATGGCTGTGGGTCTCAAATCCATTAAGTATGCAACGTGTATCGGGATGCACTTTCCCTAGAATATCGTCGCTGAGGGGGGCCTGGTACTCGCGCCTTGTTTGCACATGGTTTAGCTGACGACGTTTTCACTGTTGACACAAATTATACACGGCGAACAGAGGGTAAAAGATTTTCAAGCTCAGAGCACACACCTTAACTAGACCACAATCCTTCTCATTTCGAGTATACTATAGTTGGTGGGTAGAACAACCTTCCTCCGACGGTTGTTCACTCTGCATTTAGGACCCAGTTCAAAGCACTTCGGGATGCTTTTTAGGTGAGTCCACGCGCTTGCAATTTTACTATTTAGCGTTGAGAACCTCAAGAGCGGTACTACACCCTTTTGCCTTTCGGGTGAACGGAAGCCGCTAAGCGACTAGAACAGGCCCAACCCGGGAAACTTAGGCGACTGCCTCGATCCCCACCCGTCAACTTTTCCACTGCGGTCAATCTTTTCTCCGTCCACTGAAAATTCTATTGGCTCTAAATTTCCAGAGGCGAGCCGCTCCAGACAACCGAAAATCACGCCGGTTGGGCAGGTGTCACGAGCCGGTGTGGAGCAAACGACTTCGTGGCCTAAGCCACGCATTGATTGGTCAGGATGTTGGCTAGTAGGGGTGGAGCGTATGTGGCTTGGTGATTCTCGCACCACCACGAAGACTCTCAGATGGCCTGATGGAAAATTCTGTGGTGACCCTAGAAGTACAGCGGTAACAGTTTTACTGTCTCCGATGCGCAGTATGTCGATGAATAACAGAAAAGTCGGGCCTACTTCCGCAGCTTTCGCTGTCAACCCCTTTCACGGATTCATGGAATGATACACAAGATCGAGGCTTTCGCCCAAGTTTCCCGGGTCGGTTTTGTTCTTGTCGTTCAGCGGCTGTCGTTCACCTGAAAGACACGAGTGGAAAAAGGGTGTAGCACTGTTCTTTAGGTTCTCAGCGCGGGGCAGTATGTTTGCCAGTGCGAGGACTCGCATTCTGAAGCGAGCCATTCTAGATCACCTTACTTCAAACAACTTGATTTCTCCAGCTCAACAAGGATTCCTCCCAAACCGTTCCTGCGTGACGAACATGCTAGTATTTATGGACAGCTTAACCCAAGCCAAGGACGAGGGACTCATATCGGATGCCATATTTTCGGCTTCTCAAAGCACTTGATCGAGTCCCACACGTCCATGTCTCACAAACTCGAGTCTTACAGGATTCGGGGATCAAGACATTCCTATCAGGCAGCTCATTTGGAGTGAAAGTAGGCTCGACCTACTCTTCTGCGGCACCGGTCTCCATTGGAGTTCCTCAGGGCTCCGTTTTGGGACCTTTGCTGTTTCTGATATACGTCAATGACCTTCCAGGTGTTCTTTCAAGTCCATGTCTACTTTTTGCGGACGACTTGAAATCGTGGAGTTCCAATGCCAGTGCCCTCCAAATTGATGTAGACACCGCAAAGCAGTGGTCGTTGGACTGGCACCTTCCTCTGAATGACGAAAAGTGCGTCCATATGTCATTTGGAGGAGACTCAGCGAATTCCTTGTCATGCATGGTGAGAAAGGACCAGAAGACATCACGAGGATAGATGAAAAGGATTTGGGTACTGGCTCTCTCCAAACCTGTCCTTCTCACTGCACCTTGAGAAATCGGCTCAGAAGGCATTCGCTGTTCTACGGATGATTCGGCGTACCTTCTCTCGTATTACTCGCACGGACTTCCAAATACTCTATGGGGCCTATGTCAGACCGCTCCTTGAATATGCCAACCCGGTTGTTTACTCAGGACGCACGAAAGACGTAATCCTCATTGAGCGTGTCCAGCGAGCTGTTACGAAAATGGTTGTTGGTCTCAAGTCCATGGACTACGAAACGCGTCTCGTGGTGCTCAACCTCTTCCCCTGGAGTATCGTCGCCTCCGAGGGGATTTAATTCTTACTTACGCCCTGCTTGAACAAGGTTCGGCCAGCAGGTTTTTCACCGTTGACCCAACAAACACACGGCGGGGACATGGTAAGAAGATTTTTAAGCTCAGAGCGCACACCTTCATTAGGCAAACTTTTCTCATTTCGGGTAGTTGCTGCGTGGAATAACCTTCCTGAGACGGTTGTCCACGCACCCTCCAGAACTCAGTTCAAGACACTATTAGACACTTATTTACGCGAGTCCTCGCCCTGGCAAACATGCTGCCCCGCGCTGAGAACTTAAAGAGCAGTGCTACACCCTTTTTTCACTTGTGCCCTTCAGGTGAACGACAGCCGCTGAACGACAAGAACAAAACCGACCCGGGAAACTTGGGCGAAAGCCTCGCTCCTGTGTATCAATCCGTGAATCCGTGAAATAAGTGTCTAATAGTGTCTTGAACTGAGTTCTGGAGGGTGCGTGGACAACCGTCTGAGGAAGGTTATTCCATGCAGCAGATATCCGAAATGTTAAAAAAGTTTGCCTAATGGAGGTGTGCGTTCTGAGCTTAAAAATCTTCTTGCTGTGTCCCCCCGGATCACTGAAATCACCTTTTACGCTGAAGCTGTACGAATATTTGATAGGCGGTTCAAGAAATAATGACGTCTTTCAAACAGGTTTTGCACGGCTTGAGGACGTACAGGATGCGGAAAACTGGGTTAGCTGGAGGTGATCGGCTCACAAATTCCAGGAACCCCAAGCTCCCTCATCGTCTTGGTGACACAGAGACCATCAAGTTCTTGGACAAACAATTCGATGACCGAGGTCCGTGTTCACTATTCGCCATCAGTATCTGGTGATTACCAACGTAGATAATGAAAATTTCACGAAGTATTCGGATGGAATCTGCGAAGAATTTGTGCGTTCAATGCACAACATGATGTCGGAAGATCGACCAGGGTATCGCCTCTTTGTGGCTGTTCTTCAACCGCTACGCGATGCATAAATTAGGACCTGGTTAATGAATTGAAATGAACGGTTCTGCTGCTGACATCTCAGAAGCCGTTCAACTAATGCCACCACCTTACCAATCTCAAGACTGATGCTGCAGTGAGGCACGCGGTGTAGGTCAGACCTCAGGCGCGGCCGCGTCAAAAGCACCAACTTCATGCTGCAGACTGTGGTCCCACAATGAAACCACGTCTGGAATAAGTGATGGCAGCTGCGTAGTACAGGACACAGCCACAAACATCTGTGCCATATCTGCAAGCAGTTCCCGACAGCATGTGATTACAGAACTGTCACGTTTCGCCTAAAGTTGGTTGTTCCACAGTTATTCAGCAACGCAGCTCCCACCCCATCATCAAAAAGATGTATTGCTACGTTTCTTCATGTTATATTCTCTTGGCATACAAACTTTTGACATGAATCCCAATTTTTTTCATTTAGTTTGCGGAAACCCGGGATGACAAATTTTTTTTGCCCATGTCGGTCACCAATTAAATGAGCGCTGGCACCAGGCCTATTTCCGAAGTTGCCCATGGCGCCCCTGGCCATTTTTTTCACGCTCCTGTGAATTTCTCACAAACTCCTATCAAACCTAAGTCAAGCTCAGACTCGTGGTACAAGCAGCACGCTAACTTGAGCCCGCAACCCATGTAATGAAGTCACCTGAACATAATACATAAATGGTGAGACAAATTTTCTTTCTTTATGAAGGACAAGCTGGTGCAGGAGGTAAACACGAGGCACATTGTTCACTTGGTTCGGTGGACAGTTTCCGGGACTGGGTAATCTCGACCACTGTCCTTCCCATGACTGTCAGACATCTGTCTCCCTGGCACGTAGACTTCCATAACTGCCTCGAGCTGAGCTGACATTGATGAGGAGACCTCAGTCATACCCAAATGGAGGGGGCTCCCGTTGGAACAAGTCGAAATGGGTTAAGTGAATGGCCTTCATATGGTTTCAGCCCATAAAATTCCCGACGCCTTCAGGCCGCCGCAACTTGATTTCCATTTACAGGTGAGTGCTGATAGAGTGAAGGTGCACAGTAATGGTATCGCCGTTATCTGGCCGATAGTGCCAAGCAGTGCAACCCGTAAATAGTCCTATCATCCAAGCAGGGTCATGTGGAGGGCTTAGTAGGCCTGAGGATGATCATGCTTTCCTTCACGAAGTAGTATGTGAACTTGAGAGACTTTGTCACCTCGGATTTACCATACTCAGTTAGATTATCGCGTTCTCTTGAAGGTCATCATTTTTGCGTGCTCCTTTTTCACACAAGTAAAAGGGAAATAAGGATACAGATTCCCATCGTTTCGTGGAGGAGCGACAAGCAGCGACAGCTCCCTGAGCCATCGTAGGTCTAAACTCAGTAGAGGCTGGACGTACAGCGCGCCAGAGCACAAGATGTCCGGAGGCCAGCCAATTTAGACAGCCAAACTTCGACTGGACGTGTGTCGCGAGCTGGCTACGCGGAAAATGAAGGCATGCCCTTGTTGGCGGAATAAGGTGAATTATTTATCGCTCGGCGCTCCTCACTCCAACCCGAAGATTCTCGAATGGTCTTGCGGAGGCCTTCCCGACAGCCCTAAAAATAAAGACCTGATAATTTTCCTTTGTCTCCATAAGGGGCTGTCTCAGTCTACCACGCCTGTTGCTTTACTGCACTGGGCACAGCATAAGGTGAAGACTGACATGGGAGTTGCAAAATCGTCCGCAGTGGGAAAAATCTAACTACGGTCAAGGAAAATTAATGAAACAATCGTGTATTAAACTCTAGGAACCTATCCAAACTGCAACTTTCCTACTGTCTGCTTGCGAGCATGCAACCGGTCCTAGTAACGCGAATGCCTTCATCTTCCGGCACGACTGCGAGCTTACTTTTGCCTGTTAGCGTGCACTGGGCTTCTAGTTGGTGGGATATGCAAGGGATATTATGTTGGTCGCGCTGATGGCAATTCAATTTGGTAAGATGTTCGGATAGTTCAATACTACTGACGTCCGGACACGCGGGCATTACGGGGGCATATTGCTTTATCTTGCTAGGCCCCCCTCATTCGCTCTCGTTTCTGCTACATACGCGGACGTTGTTCCCGCAAGGTTTTGCAAAAGTTAAGCACCGATGTTCATCGCCAGTGTATTGATATCACTGGTGATGATTGGTAACACCCGCCTCGTACCAAAGCCTTGTCTCCCCCTGCCCTGATGGCACGCGCTGTCCCGCTGAAACATGCATCGGGACCTTACGTTGTCATGCACCTGAACTCAGCTGTCTAACAACTCGTTTTTCGGGTATCCAAAGCTGTCGTATGTCCCGGCTTGCAACCTGCTTTACTCTCAAACCTAATCGATCACTTTGTAAACGAGTTCCACTGCAAGTGTCGTATCGATATCCTCTCATCTTCCAATCTCACAACACGAGCAGGTATCTCACACCATTTCCAGTCTCTAGTCTCGTGTATGTGGATCCACCGTGTCATAGAGACATACTTAGGATTCAGGATCACAGGTGCATATCTTAGTGTACAGCGCTTACCATCAGACACCAGTCCACCTCTTCGATCTGCGTGCTAGTACTCGCCGTAGCCCTCGACGGGTGGTCGGTTTCCTTGTCCAACCCCCACTCACTTTCTGGATGAGTACCAATGAAGCGTTTTAGTGGCTCTCGGTGGTAGCCTTTTGGGCACCCTTTTTGCTCCATGTGATAGACTTGCCTCACCTGACTTCCTGTCAGCTAATCATTCGTTCTCATGAACTAGTTGCAGGGAACACATGTCAAAACCACGGTCTTCAGCCCCATCAATTCGTATGTCTTATTTCTTTCGTTCATTTTCAGCCACCGTACGAATAGCTAAGAGTCAGCGGATGCGCCCCCTATTTGATGCAAGTCTGCTTATTCGCGCGTTGACATAACTGCTTACTCTGACTGTCACTCGCCTCTACCTACTATCTCCAAGTGACTAGCGACTTTTCCCGCGCCGTCTCCAATACCTGCCCAGGTAGCCCTTCTAATTTCAGTTGCCGTCGCGGGTAGTTAGTAATTGCAGTCGCTCCAAGTTGCCTGCAGCTTTAGCGTACGTGTTAGTCATGGTGCCTTCTGGTAGTCTATACTCTGTTTCTCCCATTGATCGCGACTGCCCAGTAGCCCCACCTGGAGGGCAGCAAGACTGTTTACTCCCCTTCTCAATGGACTCCAGATCATCCCCGCTCAGTATGTATCGCGATTGTCCGCAATTCGTTGACCAACCATGATGGCACCAAGTGTCTTTAATAACACCAGCAAGTTCACCCAGAAATCTATGTGCAGGCCTGTCCATGAGGCCGCTCAGTATTTGCACAATGGAATTGATTTCTCGAAAGCTGCGACATTTTTAGGGTTGCCACTTCATAGTGTAGACTGTCTGTGTATAATGTATATTTTCGTGTATTGTTGCAAATTCTCTAAATTTGTGCTTTTTTGAAGTAAGCAAATCTTCAAGGTCAGTAAACACCACCGACTGTGAATATGCTGCCTAACGTAATAAGAAATCCCGAATTGCACAAAAAGGTGACTCAATTACAACGCATGGAACCTTCAGTTAGTTTTGCAGCCGAAATAATTTTCTGCACGCTCTAGAATGTGCATGGCTCTTGTGGATGCAGAATATGCGGTGATGCCATTCCCGTAAACAATTTTTTTCGAGAATTGCTGTTACAGGTTAAAACTGCGTAGGCTGCGTTCATTATTGGCGAAAAATCCCGCAATTTCGTCGTTAAACATAAGAGTCTTCCGTCCTAGCCTGCGAATTATGCTAGGAATACCATGATGTTGACTGATAAGCTGACGCACACGACTAACATGCGGCTAGTCGTCCACGATGACTAATCCACTAGCCACATGATCCTACGTCGATCATAGCGGACAGCCAAACGAACCTAGCTGACGCACACGGCTAACACGCGACTAACATGCTACAAACGAACCTAGCTGGCCGGAGCACGCACGTCCGTTTCCAACGGGGAAAAGATCCAGAAGAGACAACATAAAAAGTTGTGTTTGTCGTTTAGATGAGGTTCTCAAACTCCGTGAAGGATGAAAACGATACGGCCCCAAATTTTTCAGCAAACGCACGTGCAGCCACTTCCCAAGTTATTGTACAACAAGTTCAAAGTCGAATCTGCGCCAGAAAGTTCGAAAGGAGATTAATTATAACAAATAGCAAAAAAATGCCCGCAGATGAGGTTGATTTTTGGTCTGAGCACATATGCAAAGAAATGCCAGATTCTGACGTAGAAAGTTTTATTCCACTCGCAACGGTTTTGCAGAAAAATACACTGTACATCCAAGGCGCGGCGTCCATGAGACAAAGTACCACGTCACAATGATGGTTCCGCGGCTGCGAGGCACAATCTAATGACCCATTGTTCGGTATGTTTTTGTTATCTCGTAGTTCAACATGTCACTAGGGCAAACAGTCCAGTTGTACTCCGCAGAAACTAAGCCTGTATTCCACGTTACTGTTAATGCAAGTGCGTTGTACCCGTTTGTCCAATAATTAATTTGTTCTTTGCAGGACGACAATTTCGTCCTACGCTCATCCGACACTTTGCCCGCCTCAACAAAATTAGCTGAAGACTGCTCACACTCCTCAGATCAAGCGTGTCACCCTGTTCACAGCAGTGCAAATTTCCCCTATGTGCCTTTCTTCCACCCTCTGCCAAAGTTTGGTTGATCATCCCCATTTCGCTATCTATGTTCTAAGCTAATAACTCAGCCGTTCAAGACCACGCCATCCTTTGTTTTACAAACATTATATTTTGCCGTGCCCTTGTGATAGTTATTCCACATTTCCACACTCCAGTTTTCCATAGGTAAAAACCTCCATCCAGGTGACATCCAAAGAATTCGTGCTTTACCCTCGCCGATGTCTCGATGCCTGCCGCATTTGAAACCCAACGCCTTGATGAGCCGTGTCTATCTTCGTGTATTCACCCAACTTTCGTGCACTTTCAGAGGACCTCGCCTAGAGCCCGATTTACCTTTCTTCCACCTATACTACCATCATTATTCCAAAAAGTAATCCGCCCGCTAGTTAGTAATAAACATTATTATCAATAACAGAGGTATGTGAAGGCTACGATGTTTTTTGCTTAACCCCAGTGGGGGAATATTTCAAATCATACAAGGCCCCAGGACTATCCGTGAGTTAGGTACAATTAAGCGGGCGTAAGCATGTTTTCTGGCCAATTATTGTGGTATTCGGATCGCAGAGCGGCAAACGTTGGGTGTGCTCTTTTTCAGCAGGGTTTTGTGCTTCGAACGATTTTGCTGTTGTCGGTTTCCATGACATTGTCAGCGACATCAAATGTTTCGTTACATGTACCAGCGCACACCACATATCTTGTTTTTTTTACAAAGGTTTGTCTTGCTGCGTTGAGTGGTTGTTCAGAAATAAGTTATCTGGGCACCAGAGAATCAGTGCATTACTGGCCGCACTTGGGTCGAACAAGGTCACCCTCAGAAGGATAGGCGTCTTTGGGATGGACAGAATGGGTGGCCTAGAGGGTCAAAATACTCACCTCGGGGCATTTGGACCCAACTCGTTGTTTTATAAGTGCCCAATATCTAGCCAGAAGAGCGTAGCAGGGTTTTAAATCTCCCACTTGAACAGTTATGTGTTCTTTTTTGGACGGCCTGGCTGTCTGGAGGTGACCGTTTCAAGGTCTGATTGGACGTAGGTGACAGCAGAAAATTTCTCGCCCTCTTCCATAGCTGGTGAATAGACCCTCAGTAATCTAAGATGACAAGATAGGCGAGCAACACTTTGTTTCTTGACCTTTTTGATATCAGGTGGCCGATAAAGCCTGGGACACATATTTGATTTAACAATGCATTTTAATTTGACATTTTTAATTTTGAGTTTTCAATTGTTTATTTTAATTTTAATTTGACAGCGCAGCCAAGCATGTGATACCGTTACTCTCGAAGTCTTGATGGGTGGATGGTTTAAGCTCGCGTGCAAAGATTACAATTATGCCTCTATCATTATTATAAGAGGGGCCAGCAGAAGCCGTCAGTGTCCTGGTGCATTACACCGACTAATAGTCTGCTAGTGGGTTGGCCAAAGGTGTTTTTCCAGTGTGCGTTTCATTAGGTGGGCAATGTGGGAGGATGCCTTCGGGCATAAACCAAAGCTTTTATGTTTGGTGCATTCTTGCCAACTGGTATCGACAGATTTCAGTGAGAAATTTTCTGAGGAAGGTGAAATATCTTCCAGTTGCTCTGCATTGGAGGGTCAGTTACATATTGGGCACTTGAATGGTGACACATCCTTATTTCTAGGGACATAAGTTTATATGAGGGCTAAGATGCATCCTACTGGATGATTCCGAGGATTTTCAACGGATTTACTTCACCATACCTATTTTTTTAGAAATAAGGCATCTCAGTAAATCGGGTGTCACAAACCACATTTCGTGTAAATAGTTATAATTTTCTACTGACTCTCTGAGGGCCCGTTTTGTCTCACTTGCAGTGCATCCGGCGATCCCGTTTTCTACCAACAGTGCCTTTCTGCACATATTACAGTCGGATTTGTCGGATACAGCGCAGTTTGTTTTCTGAGGTAACTGCCTAAGGTGTGATGCTAATCTAGACATGCCTGCCTGGGTGGGTGTGCGGTACAGAAGAAGAAACTGCAATAACTGCGGTCATGGTAATTCCTAACCACCTTTACAAATCCTCCAGCATATTGATGGTCGCTTTAAACAGAACACAACGTTAGACAAACGGATACTGCCGTGGTATTGCCGTGAAATCTTGCCGATTTTTCCGCCGCTGACGAAAGAGCAAAGACTGCTGGTGGGCACAGTTGTGTGTTACAATTGTGTTACAACTGGATTTTTGAAGTTATCTGCAAGGCGCACCAAAGTAAGCCGTAGATATATAGTTTCAAATAATTTTGTAGTGTAGCCAGTTGGTTTATGGCGGATAAGCGAAGATAAAATAGGTAAACCTGAGTGCTTGAGTTGCTGATCCTAAGGACTGAGACAATGCCTGAGACAATAGATAAATGGGCACAAAATTGCGCTGAAGAGTTTACAAATGGGCATGATAATCTGCGCACAAAAAGCTTAGAGCTAACGGGAACAGGAAGGGCCCTGTGAATGAATAACTACCTAAGAATGGCAAGTGGTCTCGAGTACAGAAGAAGCGATGTACAAGGTTATTTGTCAAATCGGCTGTCGAGATTATTAAATGCAGGGATTAAGGAAGAGTTCATTATGCAAGAAAACAATCTCTGAGGGAAGAAGTTGCGTCCATTTTGTACCGTGGTACGCTGCTTGAATGTTTGATCCGGATGGCCAAGCGGGTCCATGTCATGACAAGTCCTAGAGAATATAAAACTGGGCTAAACTTCGGGGTCTTTGAGAATATACGAAGTGTCCATGGGGGCGGTGACCGCCAGGTAAGGAGAACTTCATGGAAATTGTTGTAGGGTGCAAAGCGATGGAGTTGTTTCATTAGCGTCCTTTTAAATATTCTCAGGCAACATTTCACCACACTTGACCAAAAGCGAACGGAGATCCAGCTCTCTATAGATGATGGCAGATAAGCGATAAACGTGTAGCTGTGATACTGGGATCGGGTCAAATAAAGCGGGTGGGGTTGTACAGACATGAGACATCAGGGAAAAAGCCATACTAAGGTTAAAGCAGTACTTTGTGCAACATGAAATTTTCCATAAAAGTTTGTCGACAGTCTTTCCCAGCCCGTTCCGGAACGCTGGAAGAACAACAGGGGGATACTGCGCAAAAGCCAAGTTAGAGTAGGGAAAGGAGAGAGCATAGGCGCATTCTATAAAGATGCAAGTATTGTTCATCTAACCTAAGTAGGTCGCTGGAATCAGGATGCCACAAGCAATGTTGTAATAATGTTTATTCTTACCTGGTGGGTGGCATAATATGGACAGGATCGCAATGATAAGGTCAGACTACAAAAATGACTGATGGAATTTGTGGGCACCCAGGTTTGCGCGGAAACGGGGTATCTGGCCCAGATGAGGTCATGTTTAAACTGGCAAAATAAGAATGTGGTGGACATCAAAGACCCCTCTTTCTATCTTTTGGGGGAGGATATCCTGCTTGAACATTATTGGAGCTTTACTACTTTAAGACTGCGGGCAACAGCACAGCGGGGGCAAGTAAAATCGAGGCAGCCTGTCTGACATATGATGAGAAAACTGCAGATTGCAGAAAACCGGGGGCCAGAAAAAATTCTCTGATGGAGCCGCTGTTCTGCAGTGACCTTGCCGGTTGAGTTGAACTAAATAACTGAAACAATTGCCGGGCCCACGTAGCCCTGAAAATTTAGGTTTATGGCCAGCGTCAAGAAAAGCGGAGTTGGGGATGAGGAAGTTGCGAAATTCGCTTCGTTGCGGAAATGACTCAAATGCGTTGGGAATGAACATTATTATTATTGTTATTATTGTTATGTGGCGGCTGCGTTCTGTTATCCGAATATCAACCGACTGTATCCAACTGTGCGTTTTGTCGCACTGCCACGGGACATTCGTCCAGTTCATAACCCTGATTCGGGCCATGTTGGATTCATCAAACTCACCGAATTATGGTTTACCGCCTCTGACTCCTTGTGCCTTAGGAAGTCGCCCAAATACTTGGCTTAAATTTACTTATTACTGCTTCGAGTTGACCGATTATTGACAGCTTTAGTTATCCGCATTGGCGAAAGAAGAGAAATTCTCTAATTCAGATCTTAATAACTCCATTGCAATACCGCCTTTCTTCTCTCCAACGTTTGATCTGCCGGTAAACCATCCTTCCATACGTTTTCATCTCGTCCTCGACAAGCGCCCCGCGGCGACGAGTTCCGGCTCCTTAAACCTTGATTCCCACCACCGTTTGGCAGAGCGCTGCTAAAAATGTCGGACTGTTGGGCGTCACCCATCAACACCTGATCATTTTCTGTCTCATCTAACTGCACTCTCTACTGTATCTTGCCACCGAATTTTCATGTGCAAACAGATAAGAATCTGAATAGGAAAATTAAAAACAGAATTGGTATCCGTCGGGGCGCATAACTGGTTATGTACCTTGTTACTCCCGGCAGTGCATAAAACCTACACACCCTGGAAGGAAGGTAATTCTTAGTAACTTTCCAACCGTCAGGATTCATCTATGGAATGTAGTCACAAGGGTTTGCTGCAGAATACACCTTTCCGGATCTCGTTTGAGCTAGCGAAATCTAAAATTTTTAGTGCACTAGTAACGCTTGAGTCCATTAGCATTGTAAGCCACATCTATTCGTGTGTCGATAATGATGCGTTTAGTGGAAAGGACAATGCCCCTCGCCTGCTGATGACGCAGAACATCCTTTCTTTTGTCCAGTCACCCACAACAATGGCTGAAAATAAAATAAATAAATAAGTGAAAAAACAGCTCACTAAAAGAACACTAACTAATCATAGACAGGAGACAAGTGCCCCCTTTGGTCCAGTCCAGCCCATCCCATTCCAGTCAGGTCCACTTTGGGACGATGAGTTCTGATGGTGTGTGGCGTTCTCAAACATTCCTAATAAAACCGCAAAGTTGGGAGTATGTTCGGCGCGTAAAGAAGTAGCAATTCAGGAAAAAGCATCTCAAACTGAAACCCACAGTTTTCCAGAAAATCCGTTCGTCTTCCAAACGACTGTGATAACGACATGGTTGCTGCGATGATTCACACCCTCCACACTTTGAGTTCACTCCTTCACCGCGTTTGTTTTTCTATTTCCATCATGTACAGTCGAGTTTCTCATATAGTCGTTTCCGTTTCACCACCATATCTCCTGTTACTGAGTTTGACCCGAGCGTTACCCGTTCTTTGCTCTTGGTATTCCGTGTCCAGTGCAACACAACGTGGGCTAACCCCTCTCGGCTTTCTTGAAGCCAACCCATGTACTGGCGTCAAAGCTGATTTCCGAGCACAATCAGGCTTCGTCCATCACCCCCACATATTAGTGCCAGCCGAATATCGATAACGCCATCATTACCCAGAACAATGTTCTGTAATGTTAACGGAAGAGGCGCTTCTTCAGCTTAGAACGCAGGTTGCGCGGGACGTTCTTAGAACGCGTTCACGGAGAGAATCCCTTCGGGGTGGTTTCTCTTTTTATTCCACCTCAGCTAGGAGGCGTTCTGGGAATCAGGCACTTGCGAGTGGATTCTGGTTATGCGGTGCGCCATTATTCAGTCCTGTTATGTACCTTGTTACTCCCGGCAGTGCATAAAACCTACACACCCTGGAAGGAAGGTAATTCTTAGTAACTTTCCAACCGTCAGGATTCATCTATGGAATGTAGTCACAAGGGTTTGCTGCAGAATACACCTTTCCGGATCTCGTTTGAGCTAGCGAAATCTAAAATTTTTAGTGCACTAGTAACGCTTGAGTCCATTAGCATTGTAAGCCACATCTATTCGTGTGTCGATAATGATGCGTTTAGTGGAAAGGACAATGCCCCTCGCCTGCTGATGACGCAGAACATCCTTTCTTTTGTCCAGTCACCCACAACAATGGCTGAAAATAAAATAAATAAATAAGTGAAAAAACAGCTCACTAAAAGAACACTAACTAATCATAGACAGGAGACAAGTGCCCCCTTTGGTCCAGTCCAGCCCATCCCATTCCAGTCAGGTCCACTTTGGGACGATGAGTTCTGATGGTGTGTGGCGTTCTCAAACATTCCTAATAAAACCGCAAAGTTGGGAGTATGTTCGGCGCGTAAAGAAGTAGCAATTCAGGAAAAAGCATCTCAAACTGAAACCCACAGTTTTCCAGAAAATCCGTTCGTCTTCCAAACGACTGTGATAACGACATGGTTGCTGCGATGATTCACACCCTCCACACTTTGAGTTCACTCCTTCACCGCGTTTGTTTTTCTATTTCCATCATGTACAGTCGAGTTTCTCATATAGTCGTTTCCGTTTCACCACCATATCTCCTGTTACTGAGTTTGACCCGAGCGTTACCCGTTCTTTGCTCTTGGTATTCCGTGTCCAGTGCAACACAACGTGGGCTAACCCCTCTCGGCTTTCTTGAAGCCAACCCATGTACTGGCGTCAAAGCTGATTTCCGAGCACAATCAGGCTTCGTCCATCACCCCCACATATTAGTGCCAGCCGAATATCGATAACGCCATCATTACCCAGAACAATGTTCTGTAATGTTAACGGAAGAGGCGCTTCTTCAGCTTAGAACGCAGGTTGCGCGGGACGTTCTTAGAACGCGTTCACGGAGAGAATCCCTTCGGGGTGGTTTCTCTTTTTATTCCACCTCAGCTAGGAGGCGTTCTGGGAATCAGGCACTTGCGAGTGGATTCTGGTTATGCGGTGCGCCATTATTCAGTCCTACCTAGACCAACCATTGGCCAGGGAGCCCTGCCGGTTTTCAACTTAACTAAATAATAATGCACCACTAGCGCATCACAAGGTTTGTATCACATGTTTGTTTCTTCTTCTACATCTCCCGGCCGCGATGCTGGAAATTCTTATTTCCATCTGGAAGTCTCATACTCTATCCCTTTCACTGGTTCAGACCCCTTTTCATAACATCCACAGCTCGGCCTTCAAAGTCAAGGGCACCTTGACTCAGTTTGAGTGCAAGCTCGTGTTTCATCGTTTACTCCCAGAATTCCTGGAGTCTGTCATCTCAGAGCAATTAAAGTTAGCATCTTTATAGCCAGTAAGATCGAGCATCTCCACAGTATATCAAAAAACGTTAAATATGCAGCCGTTTTTACTGCATTTTATAACCTCTGGGATAGCCTCAGTGTACGGACACATATGGCTTTCTTGAATAAAAACTGGCAATCAGCGCGCGACATAGACATCTTGAGGTCAGGTGTTCAAAAAATTTGGAAGGCAGCCTCTCCGATGCGTTTTACACAATCCGTGTATAGTAGTTACTCACTTATTTAGAGAACCCACCCAATAGCTACACACCCTACTTCAGACTCTCTCCAGTTGACTGGGCTTTCTGGACGCTTAAGCTTCTCAGTCCAAGTCCCGCGATGCCTTCCTAATTTCGGGTACTCACTCAACTCACTTACCGTTTGCAAGGAACTACTCTTCTACCATCCTAACCGCAGCTTGCAACTGTACCCATATTTAACCTCGCGTAAACTACGTGCTTCCTTCCCGGGCACAGAATCCCGGCTGTCGTGCTTACGTTTGCAAACAGACTCTGTTGCGATTTTCATTATTCGGTTTGTCTCAAGTTCGCATGCACCTCAACTCATTTGTTCTGTCCCGCCCAGTCTATCCTACAAACTTTTAGATCATATAGCATGTCGTTCTTGTCGACATAATGCCACCGGCATTCACTTTCGTCCTGTAGCAAAGATGCTCAGGTCTCAAGCCCATTACTTCTCGACATCGGTCGACAGAGCACTCCCAGCAACTTAAGACTGTTCGGTGGTCCCAGCCGACATAATCCTTCCTGCCCTACTCAGAAGCTCTCACTCTTATTAGAAGAATCTCGGATTCATGCGAGCTCGGCTTACCCCAGAGTCCGTATACATAAGATGGAAAGTAAACTAGCATCCTCTCGAAGCGCACGGCCAACTGCTTACATTGTGACTCCAGACGCAAAACGCAATCCGTCAAACCTTGAAAAGGAGTCAATTCCTATTGACACACTTGCCCCTAATATTCGTCAGCGTGTGGAATCAAGTCAACAGGTCCTAATATACGATGCTTCTGATCGCATCTGGCTCGAGCACACAAAGTGTCATCCTGACAGAAAGTAGCATGCTCGATGCAAACACGACGGCTCGGAATGTCAAAACCATCCATGATCTACCCGATATTAATGCGAATGGGCAATGTAAATGATGTAGTACGTCTACTGGCATCCAAGGCTTTCTTCTCATTTACCCAAGGGCTCCAAATGTCAAGGCTGCTCGTACTCGACTGCGAACGCAGCTTACTAAGCATTCACGATTCAAATCTACAAAGCCGGCCACTGAAAGCTGCCATCCGTGGCCCTCTTCACTTCACCCATGTGTACCAGTCAACACTTCCGGCGAGACTAACTCGCAGATATAACATAATCAACAGCTTGGACAACTACACGACCCGGATTACCACTGACACGTGTGTGCATAGCGTTTGAAGAACCACCACAACTTGACCCGGCCTCTTATGAATTAGCGTCAAACTTTGTTGGGTCCCTACCGTTTCCAATAACACTGAAGCCATTTCTGGGCCAGTCGGGTCTCTAGCCGTTCCTACTAATGCTGGATTTAATGTATTAGTCCCGCATTTTCCATATTACATCAGTGATCATTTGAGCCGTCAATACTGTGGCGTCGGCTCGAAACATCACGTCGCACGAACCCATCTATCGACTCCAGGCCCCGCATCCCCCGCTTATGACCGTGAGCCCTACACATGTAAATTTGGTCACCCAACTATCTCACTTGTGCTCTGCAGCACACCAACAAGTTTGACTGCTGATGTATCTCACCAGCATGGACATAACTCTGCAGTAGAGGATGACAGCAAAGGTCCTTTGGCTCAAACGCCCGCTGTCGAAGCCTCGTATCTTGATATTCTCTCCCACTCCAACTCCCCGAATTCTTACTCTGCCCTCCGTCCACAAATCCGACCATATCCCGAATTCTACGTGGACGCCTATGGCTCCATAAACCGTGCGCCTTAAGGACCTTGGCAGGATCCCCAACCAGCAAACACCAAATACCCAATCTTAGTCGCTATCCATTTCCGTCCTTTGGCCACCCGCATATTATTTGCCTGGGATCTCTTTTTGGAAATTACCTACCCTACCACAGCCTCCGCCTATGCTGAAGCCACATGCAGCTACACCTCTACGACATTTAACTACACCCCGACTTCCCATTCCAAATCACCCTGAAGTGCGACCAACGCAGAATATTCTTGGCCACTCCAGACAAGCCCCTTCCTCTAATTAGAGGAATTGATCAAGCCACTAGATCCGCTGTACTCTGTCCCCTTCTTATATAGCAATTTTGCTATACGCCCTCATTACCTTCCCCTTCATTCAGCCCAATTTGGCTATCTTTACACCCCTGCTTCCAGCAATCGGTTCTGAAGGCACCACAAGACAGATCTTCCTTTTCTTATTATTGTCCCTGCCATACCCTCCCACCTCTTCTTATTTTAAGACTGCACCGGCCCATCCATCTAACATCAACAAAGGTTGTTCCGTTCAA